>JANCMC010026410.1:5474468-5598306 GCA_024363005.1 Charaxes varanes
TACGTGTTTCTGATAGGTTTCGATTCATAATTGGAGCCTTTAAGTGAAACTCTAAAAACTTTTTTTGTCAATGTTCGAGCAGGATATTGTCTTCCAAGTCTGGATATAAATATTTCCATTGCGTAGACACAATTTTTACAATTTTATAGCTGTAGTAAAGATAAATGTAAAGATTGGTCGTAAATGGCTGTAAAACTGTAGACAGTTCTAGTACATTAAAGCGGCCAGTGATATTTTATATTAACATGGCTAGGGTATCTATTAATATGTACAACGGACGACGATGCGCCGTCAGAGGTACGGTTAATATCCTCTTGCTAAACATATGTACATGTACATAGTACATTTAACCGACTTTTAGAAAAAGGAGGTTCTCTGTTGAGAGAATTCTTTTAATTTCGCAATAACCGCAGCAGTTTTAGAACGAATTTTCGTAATACTTTATAAAAGACTAACTTTTACTAATAACACGATTTTTTCGCTGCATTAAATTCTTAGTACACTTTTTTTTTTAAAGAATATCGCTGTTACATCTTGAAGACGTCTGATCACTTTAGAGTATTTGGAGGTTAATATACCTAGAAAACAAATTCCACTTGAGAGTCCTACAATTCGGTCATATTGACAATGAAAAATCATATTCATATGTAATGCTGGAATGCCTATAGGAAATGGGACATGGCAAACTCGCACATCTGGTGGTACTGACTTAAAAAGGAGGGCAAGGTCATGGCGGGGATTAATAGGCAGAATCTGGAACAAATAGTGAGCATAAGCAATATTTGCCTTAAGCTAGGCAGAGTTAAAGATACTTGACTACACGGCAGGGCCACTATGGTCAATCGATTGGTTTGTCTGGCAGTGCTCATAGTCTAATGAACTCTTATTATCGTTGGTCTACTGTAGTATATTTACTAATTTACTCTAGTATAATTTGATCTTGTTTATGCTTACTTGTTAATTAGTAACAAATAATGTTTAAACAGTATTGGATTTAATTTGGACATAATGAGTGTTAGACGACGCGACGCGACATTCCAGATAAACTGCCTCTCCGTTTGCCTCCTTTATAGCCGCTACACACTTTTCGATAAATCGTTGCGAAAAAAGCTATTCTGAACTGTAACAAAAGGGAGTAAAGATAATTTTATTCTAAATAAAATATTTATTTATTAAATGGAGTCTCCATTGATAAGCTGTGGATGCAAAGCCAACAAATATAAAGCTTGATCCGTCGTAATAGAATTTAATTTAGTTATAACTAAAAGTTCGTCAACGTTATTCAATAGAATAACCAAGTGTTTACATAACTAAGAAATAAAGTAAAGTTTCTGAGAATGATTAATTCGGTGTCTTTGGGTTCGGCCATTAGGATTTACCCTAATCTTCGCTTTTGTATGCTTCTTCATATGACTTTCGTTACGCCCACCATATTCTGTACTACAAGTTACCCTCGACTATGGTCGCAATTTTCTAAACTTTGTGTAAGAAACTTTGATATTGAATTCGTGCTTTCCCATTCGTAATGCATTATTTTAGAACAAATTTGGTTAGCATAAAAAAAGTTATAGGGAGCCAACCTTAAAAAATAGACATATGCCGTCGCAGAAATTTATTTAGAACTTTTAAAGGGGTATAATTTTGTCATACATGACTTTTGCGACACTTTAACCATTTAAGCAGCGCACGCAGCGGAAGCTCTCAAATGGGAAAAGTGACCCCCAATTTAGAAGAATTCTTCATCGGTGCTCCGCTTCTATTGCACTTAGCGGATCTGTACTTCATGAGATTAGCGCGTTCAAACAAACAAACTCTTCAGCTTTATATATTAGTATAGATTAATTTCCTTTATTCGTGTTAGCAAATTTGAATTTGGGGAGAGTGATACGTAACATGTCAAAATCTTGAAAAATCTTGTTAGATTGTTTGCAGAATAGCGACGACCCATTTAAGAAGTGGATTTATAGTGAACATTCTACTTGAGTTTATAATGTTCGCAAGCATGTAGTACTAGAAAATTGCGGTCGTGAGCGTTGTGTTTGCGATGGCTTAATAGAGCTCAGTACTTATAATGCCAGAGCCAGACATAGCTTCATTTGAGTGATCATTTCAATGATTATGTAGTGTGGCCGCGGACTTTGTATAGCTTCACAAAGTTGTGTAGTACTTTGTAGTCTTCAAGGATAAAATGTACAAACACTTTGAGCTATGTCTGGCTCCGATAAACACATATAGAACTAAAGGGATGTAATTTAAAACTTTATGGAATCAACATCTTTGTTTGGCCTGTTGACGTTGGCCTTCCGTTCTGGGGGTCGTGAGTTCGATTCCCGCCTCGAGTCTGGGTCTGGGAAGGGGGTCACTGAAATGTGAGATTGTGTGACGACGGGCAGGTGGGGGGCGGTGAAAGGCTTTGTGAATTCACGTGACAAGAATTAAAAAAGAATAGAAACTGCTGTTTCCTTTTCTTTTTTTAAATACATGCACGTCACACCAATTGGGAGGGGGTATAGATAACGAGACAATCTGTGGCAAGAAAAGGGGAGGGGATTAAAAGTCGTAAAATTCGTGTGACGTAATTTATGGATGACCCCTTACCGCCGTAAGCTGTCAACGGCAATATTTTCTTCATAATAGCTGCGTTTTACCTTATAATAAAACGCTTGTTGTGTCCGGAGCCTTATTCGGGGTTATTCATATTTTGAGAGTGGCAACCCTGCTCCATTTCACATCTCGTAAGGGGATTTCGTATTTGTGGTATCTATTGTAGAGTATATACAAACGTCGCTGATTTACGAGGTAATTATTGCATTAATTCGACCAGCAAAAAGAATTACTGTTTCTTGAATGATCAGCGGCTAAAAGGGTTGAGTAATAACAGTTCAGTAAAGTAACATTGAACTTAAGCGGTAACGACCAAGACTGATGACTTCATATTACGCTTTTCGATCAGTCAACCAACCAACTTCTGTGTGTCAAGGTAATGTTCGAATAGGTTCATCATTAACGGCTATACATAGATCTTCAAGAATAAAATCATCTCTAAAGACAGTAGACAGATGCTGGTTGATTTTATATATACATGTTATATTATTTTAAAAAAAACCAACGTTTACGTCAAGGACGCCCGACAGAAGTGATAATTTAAAGTAATCTAAGTTGAACGGCTAGCGCTGGGAAAGGTAATTCATTTAGTCGCAGAGGTGAAATTTGAACATTATTGAAAAAAAATATATATTTATTTTAATTAACAATAGAATCAGACAATAATTTACAATAATAATTCTTTAATAAACACCTTTTTCGCGTATCAGATATGAAGCACTAAATATAGGCGTGTATTAACAAGCTCTCGGCCACGTTTATATATATAAACGTGGCCGTATTATATGACAAGGGGCAAACGAACAGGCGGTAGTCTTAAGTGACTAACGACGCCCATGGACAACTGCAACACCGGGAGGATCACAGATGCATTGCCGGCCTTTGAGAAATAAGTATGCTCTTTTCTTGAAGGTCCCTAAGTCGTATCGTTTGAGATGTGATGGCCAGGGGTCAACTTTCGAAAATACACGGAAACATTTTTAAACTATAACAAGTTGTAGTACAAATCTGTCTATTGATAAATTTAAACGACATAAAAAATCACGATTATTCGTAAGACGATTATATAGTCGAAGACTATGTCTATACTAATATATAAAGCTGAAGAGTTTTTTGTTTGTTTGTTTGCTTGCTTGAACGCGCTAATCTCAGAAACTACTGGTCCGATTTGAAAAATATTTTCAGTGTTAGATAGCTCATTTATCAAGGAAGGCTATATATCATCACACTAAAATTGAACCATTTTTACTTAGCAAGTACCTTTCTCGCGCATTAGATACGGAACCCTTCTATTTAAGCCTGTCTTGACTCGCTCTTGGTCACTTTTATTTAATAGTACACTTCAAAAATTATCTTCTCGTACAATTTCTCTATAGCAAACAAAATGCTTACGTCATTGGATCTAACCAGTCATTGGACAGATAAAAAGGAAGATCCACCCCTGTAGACTAAAATAATTGCCACATGCACTTATAACATCAATGGCTAGATTATTGATTTCGTTTTCATTGTTACGATTTACACCTTCTCTGTTTACAGCATTAATTTTGGCAGTTGTAGATGAAATTAAATTTATATAGATTAGTTAAAAAGGCAAGGTGTTTTGATTGAACGGCTTATTAAGTTAGTTGGCTGTGACATGTATACTTCAATAGGTTAGTTGACTTTTTTCCTGAAACTAGTTAATATTGTGCCTTGCAGTTGACTAAACTTTAATTATTAACATTTCAACAAAAAACAAACTTTCCCCTCTTTAATTTTTTATAAATCCAAATTAATTTTAGCGTCAAAACGCTTTGATTACCATGGATTAGGCCACCGGGAAGTCTCACAAACCGAACGAAACGTGACAACAACACCATCACTAGACGTGACAGCATTGCCGCCGATCTCATGTGAGAAAGAGTTACTGGTACCCGGACGCGCCGGACCAATTCGTCTACAAGCATGGCGCTACCTCTAATTAACTCTTAAATTACTTTAAGAATGTATCAGTTTTTTTTTATTCCTTTTGAGAGCTTACGTTGCGTAAACGGTTAAAATTTCGCAAAAATCGTGTTCGGCAGAATTGTTCCCCACTAAATGTTCTAAATAAAAATTTGTGACAGCATATGTTCATCTTTTAAGGTTGGCTCACTGTAACCTTTTATATCGCACATCTAGATCTAAAGGGGGTCAACTCAAAAAAACACTTTTTTCAGAAAACGCGAAAAACTGATTACTGAGGCCTTCCAGGTCGTCGTCCACCAGTACGAGGACGCCATTCTAAAACCTTTGTTCCCCATCGGCTGTCCGTCCTTTGTATTTATATATCAATTCTAAATTAATTTTATATTGTTATCCATTCACTGGAAGCCAATCGTTGAAGTTAAATTAAATATCCTTCTTCCATAGTTATTTATTATTGAAAAAGAGACGAAAAACAAAGAGACCTAACAAAAGTACTTACAAGCATTCATGTTGTACATAGACGATGGTAATCATCGACATGCAGATGTATCACTGAATTCGTTTCCTCTTGTTGCATAAACAAGTCGTTAGTACCGAGCATTAAAAATAAGGATTATAAATACTTGTAAATCTCGTTAACATACATTCAACCTCCTCCGTGTTTCGCAAGGCAAGAAAACAGTTTGAGCTGTTCGATCAAGAAATCACAGTCAAAAAGACAAAGAATTTATAATGACGGAAATCGCTAAACTTCTTGAAAATGAAATCATAGAACCTATTGTATCACCTTGGAGAGCGCAAGTTTTAATTGCAGGTGGAGGCCTACATAAAAAGAGGTTGGTAATTGATTACTCCATAGAAACCATCGTATCGGAAGCTATCAGGAGGCAAGTGCTTACAAAGTTAAGCTACTTTTAAATGGTGTTTATATTTCAAGAGGTAGTGGTCTAGGGTGTCTTCCTGGAGTGGGACGCTCCTTGCATATTATCCTTGTGGGGTCGAGGTTTAAACCAAATTCTTTACAGATTTCATTGCCCTTCAACAGTTAAGCAATCGAGTAATTAGGTGAAGTAATATGTTTACTAGCCTCTATCAGATCAGCTAAAGCCATCACGAAGATTGGAGTGTTTACGGCGTAGTTGGCAATTTTTTAGTGTCGTCCCGGGGCGCACATTTTGCAACGTCAGTAATTGGAGACTAATTTATCGCTCGTCCTCACCAGATTTATGGCCAAAGGATAAAGGACTATTTTTTAAATGCAAATTGCAACTCCTAGTTCGCTATAACGACTTTAACAAAGCGATGGATGGACTTTTAATAAAAGGTTTGAGAAGTAAGAATAATAAAATTTGCTAAAGTATAAGTACTTAAAATATAAGTACATAGCTCAAAGTATTTGTACATTTTTGTCCTTGAAGTGTACAAAGTTCTACAAAACTTTGCGCAGTTATTCAAAGTAATAACGCCGAACGCTTAGCAGACCTCCCTATCGTTTGTAGGCTTCGACCAACAATACAACAAAAAGTGTATAGGTGATTGAAGCTTGTAGGCGCTGTCGGTTGCGCGCTCGGCTCAAACAGAACGTGACAATGAGTCATGCTTTTTCGTGCATGCAGCCGGCGTTCATCGATTTATAGGACGTTATGACTTCAAAAAATATTTAGATGGCATGATATAACATAATCGTACATTTTACGTTGGTACACGAAATCGGAGGCGGTTGCAATTAATAAATGAAATATAAACAAGCAACAAATTTTATTAACAATTCGTACATAAATAATTACAACATTATACACAAAGATAAGTAAGATAAAAATATATCTACACGCTGCTGTTTCCCCGCACGACTAATTTACAATAACAGCCATCGGCACTATCGAAAACGTTTCTAATTTATTATATAAAATGGCTTCCATTGATTATTTATTATCTCGCTTTGTATTTAGATCCGGTTAGCGCCTGCAATGTGAAGAATTGTTTTAGAGCGTTGAAAATCTTCGCGTAGTACTTTGAAGTTGTGACTGACGTATCTGATCTAAACTTTCTGCATTTTATTTTTCTGCTGCCTGAAATACGTAATAAAATGCCTTCGCTTATACGGACAAAAGGTGAAATACAAAATGGGCACCGTAGGGTTTGATATTTACATGTTCTTACCATCTCGTATCGCATCTCTGCGTGTATTCTTTCGCAAAGGTCCGCCGGTATATCATTTTCGGCAACGTCTTGCAAAACGTATTTCAATTGTGATGTCCTGAAAATATGATAACAATTTAAGATGAAGACAAAGCAATCCAACGGCGATAAACATTTACGCAAGAAGACAACGCGGAAGTAAACACTTCGGAAGGAAATTTAATGTATAACAAATGTTATTGCAATAATTCTATTTAGTATTAGTCTGAACAATTCCTCGCTATCAATTTTGAAGCCACTAAGGCACCTCATCGAGACGCCATGGCGACGTCGCCGGCTACGTGGCCGTGGATATCTGCGGTTGCCAAATGAGTAGCCAGTAGTAACCGTGTCTACGCTTCTTATTTGGCGACGTCGCCTAGTGAATTACCTGTCCTAGATTTTAATATGAATCGTTTTGATACGTAACCGGCGACGTCACCGTGGCGTCTCGATGAAATAAGGCTCAAGTGGTATCTACTGTGACGCTGCCCCTATTTGAATTCACGCTCGTTCACAGTGCACGTTTATAATTAAAGTGTCGCAGGCAGGTGGTTAGACTATGTCAAAACGCAATTAGCGGTGAGCAAGTTACCACCTTTTGTAGTGGTTTGTAATTAACATGCAGTGCAGCAACGCGTTCTCGGTTAACGGATTTTCCAATAAAATATTGAAAATTCAACTGAATGCGATCTAAACGTATGTTACAGGCCTGCTATTAGTTATTTTCTTCTTACTCATTATCTAAAACGCCCTTTAAATTCACGCGTATGTTATATCGGCATTGCCCGACTGTTTTCGAACCCGTCCAGGGCCCTTCTATATGAGCTCGCTACGAAGTGGGGCCGCGGCGGGAACTGGGCGGCACGATATTCGCGTGAATTTAAAAACCGTTTTTAATATATATGAATTCCGCTAATGAAAGTCTAAACATTTTCTTCCTCCCACTAGCGTTATCCCGGTCTAATACCAGGGTCCGCTTTGATTGTAGGGTAGCGTTTTGTTGTTAGGGGAGAGTTAAGATGACGGACTGCCATCTGACGTCATCCCCGTAACCCCTACAATATCTACAGTCTCACGACTAATATCACTCAGCGACATTGATCAAGACCCACTATTTTAAGTGCAGAAGAAGCTCAAGAGAGAACCTAAGTCTAAATATAAATAAATAAATATATAAAGGCCTATATGACAAACGGACGTCTGTTCTTAAACTAAACAACTTAACGCCTGTGACATACGCCTATTGCAGACACACCCACACACACACAGACAAACACACAAACACACACACACACAAGCTCACATATATATAAATACATACATGATACACTCAGACTCAAAGTCGAACCCACGACTCCCGGAGCGAAAGGCAGGGTCACTGCCCACTGAGCCAACGGGCCATCAAATCAACAAGTCAACAATTATAATATTTGTGTGGATTAATTTACAAGAAATTTTGTTTCATCCTTACTGTATGTATATGAGCATATAAGCGCTGGTTGCCCGTCGAGCTAGGTAAGGCACATCTTCCTTCCCACCAAAGTTGTATTCTATAGCTTGCTGCTTGCTGCATCGTGACACTACATCGTCATCAAATTTACACCACTGTGTAAAGATATCAAGGTCATCAAAGGAGAATATTAAAAATATATCACATATCGTCTAATCTAAACCTAAATATCTAAATCTAAATAGCGACGACAGTGGGCTTATTTTTATTAAATTTTATATCATCAACTAGCAATTTTCCGCGATTTCGTCCCCTTAAGCCCTCATTCGCACGAGAGCTTTTTTATCGCGCGTTAAAAAAACGTTGAAATAATAAAAGCAGCGCTTTTATAACGCGACGCTTTTTTGTCGTAAAGGCGAAAGGTGATCTACCTTTCGCCTTTATGCTTATATGTATATATAAGGACTAATTTCTTTTATGAATTTTTAGAAACCTAGACAAATACACCGTTTAGGGCGACGCGCCACAGGCTTTTTTTGGTGAGTTCATTCATTAGGTCAAAGTGGATGTTCGTTTTTATCAGATGATCTTTAGGGAGGGAAGTCCTGGGAATAAGCTAGTCTATTTACATAAAAATGAATTGCAAATTGTGTAATCGCATAACTCAACAACGCCCGGCCACGATTCTTGTTTATGTGAGACCGTCCTGAAAATTCAACAATGTTTATTAGGGCGAGCGAAGCGAGTGCTAACTATATAAAAAAACAGCAGCTTTGTGGTACACTTTACTGAAAAACTATTACGCCTACAGATTTGTGTTTTAACATAGTAATTTAACTGGATAGCTAGCTAGTAGTAATATCTGTCAAAAAAAAAAAATTATGAATATTAACAATTTACATTGGATATGTTATTGTACTACTAATGCAATCTGTTAGAAAAACTATGCGAGACCCTACAAAGCTCAGCTATTTGTTAGTTTATCGGTATATAGAGCCTCCACTTTTGGAGATTACTTTGATTAGGTCGTAGCTTAATCAGTGGCCGGCATTTGAGTCGATCGCTAGGTTAAGTAGCTCTTATGTGGCCTTTATTACCTTGCCAGTGACTGGACGTATGTGATCAATACGGCCTGATTCTTTGATAGTCTATCACATTATAATTCTCTATATCTGTATGTACATACATATGTCAAAAAAATTGCTGACTGTAAACCCATTTACAAAAGGATAATTGCAAATTCGCTGAAGGAACTGTATTAATGATGCGTCCAAAGCGATTAGTCCAACTTATGTGTCCACGAGACACGAAGTGTTTAAACAGGCATTTACTATCCTTCTAGTTGGACAGATTCTACATATTAAACGAAATACCATAATAATACGTTTATTAATCGAGCTTGTAATAAATATAATAAGAGATGTCTTAGATATATTTTTTGATAAATTTCCTAATTTTCAAAAGAAGTTATACCAAATTTTAGTTAATGAATTTTAATTGGTTCTCTCTGTGCACCCGGAAATTTATCCCGAACTAAAATTATCTAGGATTGAAGTCTATACTGAGTCGTTCTAGGAAGTCTGTTAGACGACTGCACTATAGGTTATACATATAAGTGTCTTATACCAGATTTGCTTTTCACGAGAGAGATTTTTTTAACTTGCGTTAATAAAGCGTTCAAATAGATCATATGGATTCCTCAGTTAATGTTTACACGGCAGCGCTTTTAAAACGCGACGACTTTTTATTGAGCAATGTTCTATTTTCAACGCTATATATTCATACATATACGCTATATTTTCGTATAGCCAACGCTATGAAGACGCCAACACCGAGATTAAACGCAACGCTTTTTTAATTCTCGTGCAAATGGGGGTTAATTAGTGCGTTATAAGAACACCGTGTTATAGGGGGAACGTCATTAAAAGTATAGATGTTTCAGTCTAAAAATGCGCGCCCCACCAAAATATTCACCTCTACATGCAAAATAATGTGTATACGTAAACACGCAATCTCGTCAATATCATTCACTTTTAAATCATCGACACAAAATCGCTGCACACACATAAGCAAGCGTTGCAATAAATATTTAATTTCGCACTTTAAAATAATGGAATTTATTTAAAAGGCGTGCCTTTTTAGACTGTACGCACTCTACCTTATTAAAAATTGTAGTAGCTCACGAGTTTCTTTTCGAGGTTCAAATTTTCCGAATTAGTGGTAGTTTTTAAAATATTTGACAATTCAAAATTCTTCTTGAATAAAACCTCTTATGATTTGAATTGATTTGAAGGAAGTGAGTACTTATTTTCGTATGCCAGTGTTATGTTTCAAAAATATGTTTTTTTATTGCTTTTTTGCCCTTTCTTCGATATTTATCCACTATTACCTAATTATGAAATTAGAATAATAGACTTATTTTTATGCCGGTGCCAGATATAGCTCAAAGTGTTTGTAAATTTTTGTCCTTGAAGATTAAAAAGTTCTACAAAACTCCGCAGCTACTACACAAAGTCCCAGGCCACGCTACGTGATCGTTCAAATTAAGGTATGTCTGACTCCGGCATTACTTTTGGTTTCAAAACATAGCGCCATCTATTGGTCACGGCCTCTCGGCTCTCATACGTAGTAATAGATAACCTCGAGGCCCGTACGCCCTGAAGGCTAGGCCGAAGGTAGACACCTGTATTATAGCTCTCATATCTTCTAAGATATTAATTTTAATGATATGCTGTAAAGGGGTTATTGATTACGATTTTTTTTCATTCATTTTAAAGCCACAAAGAATCGTTTTGAAAACATAAAATACTCTATTCAAAATGTATATGAGTCATGCACATTTTCAAAGAAACAGCCATTGAATGAGTTATTTTTTTAAACATTCGTTTGAAAAGCATAAAAAATCGTTTTGAAACCCATAAAATACCCTATTGAAAATGCTTAAATAAGTCGTGCACATCTGGATTTTCCATGCTATTGGTTCTTTTGTTGTATACATTACCGTTAAATTGTAAAAACCGTTAGATTGTAATCTATCTCGTGAGATTGTAAACTGATGAAAGATTGTGAACTAAATGCTTAACTAACTGCTTACAATTTGATGCCATACTATATAGAATACACCCAGAATCGAACCCACAAGCAACGAAGCGGACATCGGCAGATGAGAACATTAGACTACGTCATTATATGAAAAGCTTTTTTCCATTATTGCACAGTTCATAATGTTAACCATCAGAGAGTGCTTTATTATCGACAACGTTTTTTGTAATATTTCCTTACCTATTTTACTGTTATCGCTTTGTTAAATCACTGAGTCGAAATAATTTGCAAAGCAATTTTCCAAGTTAATGAATATTGTCTTAACTTCTAAAAATTATTTTAGTTAGCAGACGTGGAAAAATTCTTAAAATTCCGAATAAAATTTTCCCGTCAATTTGCAAACGTTACAAGTAACATGAGTGTTTGTGAATTTGTTTTTGTCTTTTTTTTTTTAATACTATAAATAATAAAGAAAACGTTCAGAATAAACAATGACTTTAAAATAATATAAAGGGCGCAAGGGCGAATTGAGAGTAAGTATTGATCAAGTCTTTGTTGTTATTTGTATTCCACATCCTCTTCAATCTAAGCAAACTCTGTTAGTAGGCCGGGATAACGTTAGGAAGAAGATTGGGTGGTAATTTTTAGGAATCTTTCTTAGGTATACAAATTTTGAATCGTCATTTTGTTATGATTTCGTAGTACTACAAGCAACCCTTATTTCGCTCTGTCCGTATGTCCGTCTGTCTGCTCGTAAGGTGGTCCTTCCTAGCATTTCCGAACTATTAGACGAGACTTGAAATTTTCCATGTTGATAGAACATGCTGAAAACTCATTAGGATAATTATTCTGAACGAAATTGGACAACAACTTTTGAAGTTATTTAACAAATACGTTTATAGCGTATCAGATACGAAACCCTTCTATATAAGCGTGTCACGGATTTAAAGAATGTTTATTTTGTTTCATTCCCCTCATTTATGGCAAGGTTTAAAAGCAATAAAAGAATGGGAAACTCAAAAGAATGATTAAAAGTACCAAAAATGCAGATATAGACGCTACTTCAGAAAACTTTAAGTACATAACGTTCATACTAGACTGACGTGCTTTGTAAAGTTATTATTTCTTAAAACATTCCGCCACTGTCACATTTTATGGCAAAATAAATAAAGGAGATAATTTAATTGGTTCATAGCAGACGACTTACAATTCGAGCAAGACAATGTCTGCCGGATCCGCTAGCTTAATGATTAAAGTAAGATTTAAATGACATATTAATTCTGACCATAATAACATTTTCATTGCTTCAGTATCAGATTATTTTATTCTATTCTTGGTTGGCTATCTTCTAGGTAATAAAATCAATCTTGCAACAGTCAATTTTATACATAAAAATTGTAATACTGGATTTTCATGTTTGCAAAAAAAGTATTGCTATCTTTTATCATTTTCACAAAACCTTTACTCTTGCTCAATTTTTACCAAGCTCTTATCTGATTCACGATTGTTTGTCAGAGTGATATATGAAATTTGAAATACAGAAATAAGAAAGAAAATCATTTGATCCATATAAATACTACAAACAGCTAACTAGACAACCCAAATAATAGATTTAACAAATCACAAAATCCGAAAGAAAACATATGTGTATTTAAATACAAAAACATGTTGACAGCCTGTAACATTTCGAAAGACGGGTACGAGAACTCAGCATGTGCAGTGTATTACGTACAAAACAAATAAAACATTGCGCTGATTTTCAGCACTGGTTACTAAAATTGCTAAAGAGTAATTGGTATCTTTCAATTTTTTATCAAGATTTTGCAAAAAGACGTTCTAAAAATCCATTATATAGCTATATAGCCTAGCTATAGCTATACTAGCTGTTGGCCGCGTCTTCGTCCGCCTAAATTGAGAGAGTCCTTAGACCTCTTTAATATCAAAAAATCTATTCTTAGCGGACCTCTACTAACTGCTAACTTTCATAATTGCCAAATAAAAGCCAAATTTCATATTTGTATATTCAACGGTTTTTGAAATTTCGTGATAGGTGACTTTGGCTTTTTTATACATATAGATGTCTATATAATGCTGAAGAGTTTGTTTGCTTAATTGAACGCTTTGATCTCAGGAACTACTATTCCGATTTGAAAAATTCTTTCAGTGTTATATAGCCCATTTATCGCGGAAGGCTATAGGCTATATGCCATCACGCTAAATAGTTTCACTTAATTTTAAGTGGATGATTGCGCGGGCACAGCTAGTAGATTATATCTAGGACAGCACCAGAGTTAAAATAGCTGAAAATGTATACCTTTCAATGGCAGCAGCAAAGATGGGTATTTTCATGAGGTGCGTGCCCATTCCCGACCATTGCGAGCCCATCCCGCTGTACACGAACCACAGAGGCCGCTGGGCGTCGTCGAAGTATTGCGCCTTCTCGCACAGACAGACGGTTTCGTTGTTTTGATTCGTATCTGTGATAATCAAGAAGGAAATTATAAACGTAAAAATAATAATAACCGGAACGGAATATAGCTAAACAAAGCCTATTTGATGATTGTAATATTATATTGAGGAATGGGCAATGTTCACATAAACGTATTAATGTTTCTAGATTTGAATGTGTAGGTATCTTTAATTGTCGTATAAATTAATATTAAGCAAATGAATTCCATTAAAATCGAAATATTGTTTATTTTAATTTTAATGCAAAAATCTTCTGTCATGTGTTTAATTTCATACTGTTAAAATCCATCTGTCTGCACATAGTTTCGAATCCTAGGAATCCTTAATGAGAAAACTCTGTCCATTACGTTTTCACGCCTATACCGCTGTACCAATTTTGATGAATTTAGGTGTAGAGATAGATTGGATCTTGGACAAGGACATAGGCTACTTTTTATGCCGATATTATACAAATTTTATAATTTGAAAGGTGTGAAATACGGGTTGAAAGTTTGTATAAAAGTCGCAGAAAACAACGTGGATGAACTCGCAGCTTGAAGCTGGTCTTTATATAGTATACTAGCGGACCCGGCAGACGTTGTCTTGCCAGAACGTTAGGCTACTTACTATTTACTACAATACATTCTATTATTCTATAATATTAATCCAGTGTCCGTTCCCGTTCTCCATCCTAATTTTCGTTCCCATCCCAGTTCCTGTTCCCGTTCCCATTCCTTTTCCCAGTATTTTTGAAAATTACCCGTAACAAACGGGCAGAAATTTTTAACTATACAAACCTTGACCTAATAATAAAGAACACAACAAAAAAATATCAATTTTGGTGCAGTCGTTCGGAAGTTATGCGCATACGTACCTTTTGGAAACTTATTTTTATATCTGTAGATAAAAACTTACCTAGAATAGTAAATCCTCGTCCTAAATGACCAGAGATTCTGGTTTTGTGGATGTTATTGAACAGCGCCAACTCTTCAGGATCCACGGGTCGGGATTTTAAATCCTGGAGGATTTTGTTCACTGAAGACTCTTGTCTTCCCGATAGCACCACTAGATGAGGAATGGTCGCCTTGTAACGAGAAAGGTCCTGAAATATAAATTAAATTAAAATAGGAATCAGGAAATGAAAAGAGGAGGTCGTTCGGTACGCTAACTCTGTTCACGTATATGAAATATATATTTTATCAAAGTAATACTACTTTCAATTACTTAGTGCGTAACAAGTGTGTTAAATAATTAAATTGCCTTGGGCTTGTAGTGTCCGTGCAGTAGCACGTGCGCGTTGACGCCGGTCACGGAGATGCAGTTGACGGCGGCGTAGGTGCGGCCGAAGCTGGCGTGCTCCGTCAGCACGCGCATGCGGCCGTCGGCAAGCGCCGCTATGTCCGTGCGCGGGTTCTCGCAGTGCAAGTTTGCAGCCAGCTGCCCAAAGTGGTACCCCAGCAGGACCTAGCCGCAAATAAATCTATACTAATGTATATAGCTCAAAAGTTTGTTTGTTTCAACGCTATAATCTCAGGAAGTACTGATCCGATTTGGAAAACTCGTTCAGTGTTAGATAGCACATTTATCGAGGAAGGCTATATATGATCATGCTAAAATTGAATCTATTCTTTTTTCTAATTTTATGCAGATTAAATTGCGGGCACCAGTACGTAATATAACGGTACCGGGCGCTGCTATGGTTCCTTCCTCTGCAACGCGATGGACCCGGTACCCGCACTGTGAATCCATGGAATGCTAAGAAATTCGTCCTTTCATCTGAGCTGTCGATGAATCGAGGAATCGAGGAATAGTTGGTGCGGTCTAGGATCTTTTGAAAGGTTTATTGTGAATCAAGATTGCTAGAAGTGTGATTTAAGAAGATAAGAAATGAAGAACGAATATTATAATAGTTTTTACCTTAGTTATGGCTGATATTCCTGAAGAAGCTTCTCCGTATCCAATATTGGACATGACACTGCCCACCAGAAGTGGATTGTTTCTCTTCTTGCAGAAGACTTCTTCTATTGACTCCAACTCAACTTTATCCGCTTCTGGTACAGCTGTTGTAAGAGTGGATGTATCTTTATATTGTACCTACTTCAAGGTTACTTTGAATTATTTTAAAGTTTCAAAGTATTGTGTGTGTGTTCCGATATACACAGCGCGTACTGGAAGCTGAGACGTCAATTTTGTATACTGTAAAGGTGTTCCTTTTTCGTTTGCTAATGAACTGAACTGAACTGTCTAGAACGGAACGCGGTCCAGTATACTGACATCCCCATTCAAATCTGCCATTTTCAATTTTGCAAACCCCCGATTTGACTTCACCCATGATTTTTTAATAATATCATGTAGTGGAGCCGGGGACTTTGTGTAACTTCACAGTTTTGTAGTACTTCAATGACAAAAATGTACAAACAGTTTGAGCTACGTCTGGCTCCGGTATAACAATATATTATTATTCTTCAAAATATTATATTACTGCTTAATTACATTTCTGTCTTTGACTTCAAGGATTTTGACATATGTCATTAAATTTGGAGTGATTTGTAATTGACTATAATGTAAATAATGATTAATTGTTCCACTTCTAAAATGGCAAACTGTTGTTACCCTATTAATTTACACTTATGTAGATACAGTTTATGGAATAAGGGACTTATCTATCTGTCTATCTATCATTTACTAAGTTACCTGAACCAAATGCTTCAACGTATTCGACGGCTTGAGGTGGGACTTTGGCTTCTTCATAGAAAGTACTAATAAAGTTGGTCATAACTTCGGGTTCCCGATAGAACCCGTACTTGGGTCCCGTCTTGCCCTTGACCATGGCGGTGAATTCAGATTTAACATGCACCACTTCAGCGTAGACTCTGTAAAGAGGTTTTTTAATATCATTTTTGTATGACAATTCGATTGGTCCGTCGGCGCTGTGGGGTATTCGACATTGAATAATCTTTATTTATTTAGAAAATCGACTTCCAATCGTTAAAACTGGACCAAATTGAAATGGGGATTACACGGGAAGCACTAACTTTTAAAAAAAATCATCAAGATCGGTTCCCTTACTCGAAATTTCTGTGGTAAAAACATAATAAGTACATATATAAACATTTAAAAGTCGTATTCAGAACCTCCTCCTTTAATGAAGTCGTTTGAAAAGGGTTACAGTCGAACCAGAATGATCTGTATAATACTTATTTGGATTCTGGTGCACATAATACTGATGTACGTGCCTGCAATTTCGTTTCGTAGCGATGTATTAAGTGCAATTTAATTGCTGGGGTTGATTCGGGAGTTATCCTACTGGAATTCTTGGAAATTAGTTCAACCACCCATTGCTACTTAGTTGAAGCAATTTAATTCGTGTAATACGGGTGCATGTCAATCAGTTGATTGATCGCCCCCATACCTCCATACCTCCATATCCCCCTTAGATAGACATCAACAATATGTAACATGTATGTCACAATAGTAATTTGATAGAACACTTTTATATTTTTTAACTGTATAAAAGTGCTTTGAGTTGAGTCGCTCCAGCCTTGTATTTTACAGTTAACATGGAAATGTATTCGACTCTTTTTTGTAAAAAACTGTTAAAAGCGTGGCTGAAGAGCTTCATACAGGTTCTTTTTCGTGGTTCGACTTTTCCGAATCAGTGGTAGCTTTTGAAATATTTGACGCTTCAAAAGAGCTTGTAAAAATCTATTTGTATAAAACATTTTCCGATTTGGCTGGCCCGTTCGCGCAGTGGGTAGTGACCCCAAGGCGGTTTTACGGTTAATGTCGGTAAGAAAATTTAATTTCTATTAAACTTTACGTCGTATTTACATGTATATTTCTAAATTTAGTGTTGAAGTTATTTCAATTTAGCCAAAAAATTAATTCCGAAGTTATTGCCACACAATAAACCATGAAGGTTTATTGTGTGGCAATAATTTGAGAAGCATTACTAGCAATTGATCTTTTAAATCGTTAAAGCTACTGGAATTGAGTAATGGTTCAGCATAAGAGTCAACATCTTCTTCTTAGCGTTATCCCGGTAAAGTAACCAGGGTTCGCTTAGATTACAGAGGATATGACTGTTAGGCGAGTTAAGATGACCGATTGCCATCTGACATCATCACCGGAACCCTCAATCTCTACAGCCTTACGACTAATATCGCAAAGTGACATCGTCCCGCAAGATCTAGGATATTTTAGAAACGGGTCCTAGAATATCTGATTATGCTCAAAAAGTTGTGGTAACAGTTGTTTACTATTAATTAATCTGTAAAACAAATATATCAGGAAATAATTAAATTCCCGTGATTATGATATTGGTCTACTAAGATGCATCTAAGCGATTATCACCGAAGCGATAAGAACGCATGATATTTCAAGACAAGTACATGCAATTATAAAAGAGAGTTTGAAAAGAATATGAATATTTAAATGTTTAAAAAATAATTCGTAAGAATATGAACTTTTAAATGGTTAAAAAAATATATTTTCGTTTTCTTATTAAAGTAGGACGAATTAAATGTGTCTGTTAATTAATGTAGGTAACATAATTATTACTAAATTGTACTATCACATCTATATCTATAGGCATCTAGTGTTGCGAACTGTTCAAATCTCGAAAACCGCACGACACTCCGTTCCTACGTCCGCTCCGTTCTTAGCGATTGTCTACTAACTATAAACTTAGTAGACATCCGCTAACAACGGATTTTTTTGATAGGACCAGGTCAGGACTCTCGCAAGTTTAATTTAACGCAGACGAAGTCGCGGGAAACAGCTAGTTTTTATACAAAACAGAAAAGGTAAACAATAATGACGGAATGATTTCTATTCTTCAAGAAGGAGTTTTTATTAATTTCATGAGGTATTTAACTATGCAATGATACCCTAATTGCTTGGCTCAAACAGCCTGTGCGATTGGCTCTAACAATGTCGTTAAACGCATATTAGGGGCGAACGGCTCTATCCGTGCATATTAAGTGCCCCAACCGATATTGAAGCGTACCAAATGCTTCTTTAAAACTATGTATATTTTTTTATTACAATGATATTTTACAATTTAACCACCTTAAATGTAATAATTAACAAAATAGTTACACTTGGACACCATATAATAAAATGTACACATGTGTATGTAAATCGTTTGGCATTGGTGTGCATGTGGTTTTAGTTTCATAAATTAATATATTTATAACGAATATTTTACAAAAGTATTAGCATTTCTCCTCTATATATACTATATTTATGCCAAATTTTATACTCCTTTAGTCTACGCAAATTACGTAAAAAGGTACCGAAAGTTTTCGCTTCACATATAGATTCCTTTCGGATGTCATTCCGCCGTTACCAAAGAGATTTTACATTTTTTTTCAGAATGGCGTAATGGAGACTACACGAAGAGCTTGCAATCGCATAAATATAATTTAAACCGCAGGTAACCGTTTTACCGTGTATAGTTAAATGGGTGGCCGGTAATCATGCTGTTTGGAACGGGCGGCGACGGTCGACAACTTTTACATTGGTAGATAATTTAAGTTTATAGCAGCCTGCAAGGATTGTGCTCGTTCGTCAGCTAGTATTACAGTTTTGTGACGGTATGGCTTATTATCGGACGAGATACGACCCGCTTCCTTTCGATGTTACGTAATAATAATTACTAGAGATCGCCGGCTGGTAGGCATTCACCCACGAACCTTTGCGTACAACGACTACAAAAAAATAAAATTTGCCAATTAATATAACGTACGGTTAGATTCCCTAATATTGTTGAAGGATTATCTTGATTTAATTGTTTTATTTTAATAACTTGACAAAAAATTTCCCCCTAGAGACTTAAAATTTTCCATAATGGTAGGACATTCTAAAAACTCGTTATACAAAATTGCTTTGAGCGGAATCGGACTACTTTTGAAGTTATTTAAGAATTTATCGCGTATCAGATACAGAACCCTTCTATATAAGCGTGTCTTAAAACGCTCTTGGCCACTTTTATTTATTTTTTTGTTAAGTTTTTTTTGATGCGTCTGATTAAGACTTTGATATAAAGATGTAATGTCGAGAAAGATCAGAAAGTTACAGAATGATAAAAACAATTAAATAACTGTTTCCCGTTTGATATTTCACAGCTTGATTTAATTATTTGTCGTGGATAAGGATTTGTGTTTTTAGGGTTTCGTACAAGGAACCCTTATAATTTCGCTCTGTCCGTCCGTCCGTCTGTCTGCCCGTAAGACGACCCCTCCGATCACGCTCAAGGACAGCTCAGTTTGTTTGGCTCAGTTCGTTACGTCAAAAACACGCCATGATTGTGCCGAGCGTTTAGGCGCTAAAATTTAAACGGATTTATAAACGCAAAATTCACCAGGCAAAAGTTTTTCTTTCTCTGAAATATTCTAATTTTAGGTTAAGTTGACCGAAAAGTATAAATCAATTTCAAGAATAATCAACTGACCTATTGTATCGCGTCGCAAAAGGACGACAGTATAGCAATGTCTAGGACTAGCGACCTGGGTACTTCTAGGTGTTTCTTTTCTTACCTAGCCAGCCAAGCATTATACGACTCTACTAGTACAATTTTAGATATGCTTTATAATGAAGAACTTAAATATTATTTCGCTGATGTGCATACTTCCTTACTGGGGTGGCTCAGGACCAAAGCACAGCACTACACTGACTTTCCGATGTGCCTCAACGCACGTTTCGCTTCGACACCGAAGCATCATCAGGAATATAGGAAAAACTCCGAAAACTGTAAATTTGTTAACATCATAAAAAATAATTGCGGTGAATTTATCAAATTAAAAAAAATCTTATGAAAAGTGTAAATCTTAAAAAACCCTAGTAAAGTGTTACGTAATACGGAACCCTTACTGCGCGAGTCTGCTCGCATTTGCCCGCTTTACATTGCGTGGAAATCTATTTATTCTGCTATAATTCAAGTGTCCAATGTTAGTCCTTACGCCGGAGGTAGACATAGTTTCAGTTGAATGATCATTTCAATGATCACGTAGTGTGACACGTGTGTGTGTCCATGGGCGTCGGTAGTCACTTAGGTGAACCGCCAGCCTATATTGTATATGGCCTTCCCCGATAAATGACCGATCTAGCACTAGAATAATTGTTCAAATCGGGCCAGTGGTTCATGAGATTAGCGCGTTCAAACAAACAAACAAGCTCTTCAGCTTTTTATATTAGTATACATCGGGCCAGTGGTTCCTGAGATTAGCGCGTTCAAACAAACAAACAAGCTCTTCAGCTTTTTATATTTGTATACATGAGCCTGGTTTAAATCCGAAGTCCTGTGTAGTTTAAGCAGGTAAAATTGCCATTTTTTATTGCATCACTTTGTATTTAATATATTTTCTTTCAGATATTCTTCCCTAGAGTAATAGGGATGTACGTTATCAGCGGGACCGCGTTCGCTATTTACGCGTTTAAGGTAAGTCATTCACAATGTTTATGTAAAAAAGAAAAGAATTTGTTCTACACTAATTAAAATTATTACACTACACTACACTACTATTCTACACTAATAAAAAAATATTTCTATTGAAATGTATAAAATGTCTATTTGTGACGAAATTACATATAAAAATGTGAAGTTGTCTGTCGCACACACATAAATATACTACATTATTTTACTACACTACCATTCTTTAAAATTACTATATATATTAAAAAATAAATAAATAAACTATACAATACTCCTTTTTTTTTTTTCAAAATTTATAACTAAAAAGAATTGTACAGTAAGTTGTGGGTCCCACCGGATAATCTCAGCACAGGTTATCCTAGTGAGATATCCAGGTATACACATATTCAAGGTGTTTCCCATAATTGTTTGAAATTCAACCGGGATGACGCTAGTAAGAAGAAGAGAAGAGTAACCTTGTAGGTTTTGATTCCTTTTTTCTACTACACTAGTATGGGAAATAAGACATAAACATTTCGATTTAAAGCTTCAAGAGATCATTTCAACTTCTCTACGGGTCTTAACAAACAGACATACAGATAGACGGACAACGAAGTGATCGTGTATAAGAGTTCCTTTTTCCATTGGAGGCACGGAACCCTAAAAAATAATGTTTTTCTTGATGAAGAGATTAGAATTTCTCTTAAGAATATATTATGGCCTGTGCCAATAGTAATATAACAATAATAATAATTTAGAGGCTAAATACTAGGACAATATTTAAGAGTTTTGTTTCTAAATAGCAACAGTAAATCTAGACCCAACTGGATTATTATTAAGTCTGATTAATTTTGTATATTTATGTCACACGGTCTCAAAGGTTATATCCACTATTAGCCATGAATTATCTTAGTAACAGAATAGTAGAAGACCATGGGCATATTTTGTGTATAATTTATTCTTCTTTGAACAAATTAATGACTCTAGTAATTAAGGTCAAAATCCATGAAAACATAGTTGCTAGTTGTATGCGCCATAAATACTTTTACGCCTTCTCTTAACATAATTTTTACGGTACTTAACCATTGTCCAAGTTCGCTAATTGCTTTGTTAACCGCTGTTTCGTTTGTGTAGTTTCGCATTTAATGTTCTCGTAAATTGGCTGAGTTTGCTAATTTTCACATGGGCAATAACCTTTATGCTACTTAATTATTTAGAAAGGTAAAAAAGATAATGAAATAAGTGTGTGTATGGATTTTTTTTTGAATTCTATATTGACTGCGGGATAGTCACTAGCTCCCACTATATATATTTTTTATTTCCCATTACCTGGCAAAAGTCACTCCCAATTTCCTCTATTTATGACTATTCTGGGACACAAAAAAGGAAAACAAGATTTTATTGCCGCGTTACAAACAGGCGCTTCCATATAATATATTTGTATAAATTAATACGGAGTTAATTACTTAATTAAATTATTGATTTATATTCGGTTGCTTTGATGCTCAAGGCATCTTGAGACACATTAATATGCTCTTCAAACACACCCTTACTCCCGTTACTGAAGCCTTCTCTATCCTCAATTAATTATAGCGGTAATATGAGGTCGGTATTAGGAATCCCCGTGTGGTCAGTGGGGTAGATCCCCTCAGCGATAATCACTTCACTCCCCTTGTTAGTACTGTATTCGTTTACACTGTTAACCTCTTATCGTGTAAAACTTATATAAAAGGGATATTTTATAGCAGTGTCCGCGATTTCGTCCACGTAGAATTAAATTAACAAATAGATTCAATTTTAGCGTGATGATATCCCGATAAATGGGTAATCTAACACTGAAAGAATTTTACAACTCGGACCAGTAGTTCCTGAGATTAGCGCGTTCACACAAAGAAACAAACTCTTCAACTTTACATATAACTATAGAAATATAGATATATATTACATGCTACTCTACACATATTCATATTAAAACCCAAGCAAATATCTTCGTTCAATCAAATGGCAAGAGCGTGTCAAGTCACGCTTACATACAAGAGTTTCGTATCTGATACTCAATGAACGTATTTAATAAATAACTTCAGATATTTATGTTCGATTTCGCTCAACTTTTCTAATGATTTTCTAGTCTAATGCTATTCATTTGGAGAATTTGAAGTCTCTAATTTAATAGTTTGAAAATTCTAGAGGGGAGGGCCTCCATGAAGAAAAATTCTTTGAAGACCAATTACTCGAAAATGGTACCGAGAATTAAAAAGCATTGTATAAAACCTTGCCTTTATTTTAAAAGAACTATTCAATAATACCACACACGATGGGGTTGGATGCAAAAAAAGTTATCTCCACTTCACATCCACCCCTATAAAGTAAAAGTAAAATTATTGTTATTTTATGACGCAAAAATATAAAATCAATACGCAATACATATCTGTATAAAAATGTCTTGCATTTCTGTTGTTAAGTTAGATATGGTTGGACAGACGCTCGGACTGGCAGGCTGACGGACGGACACAGAACGAAACTATAAGGGTTTCTTGTAGAGATTGCGTTCATATAGATTTATACAGTAATTATATATTAGAGATCGTCTGCTGGTCGAAATTCGGCCACAAATCTTTATATTTGCTTAGTATATTTAAAGCTGTATATATAAAAAATCCTTTTACGACATTGACAATTAATGTACCAACGGTCGTCATGACTACGTGTTGACGCGGAACTCTGAAAAATGAAGTATTCGGTCCCTTATACAATTATTGTACGTTACTCCTGCTATGTATAATGTATAATACTATTAAAAATAATTTACAAGTATTGGGGTGACTCCCTCAAAGAAAATTTACGAATATAGATAACGTAAAAAAAGAGTTATATTCGACATAAAAATCTTATCACTCGGTAACTGCGAGGTTGTTTCATGTAATAGGGTATAAGCGCTCAAACAAACGATATCGGGCACATAAAAATATATGTGCCCCACGGCAAAATGTAAGCGTAACATGGCTGGTGTGGAGCACATTTTGCTGTGAAACCAGTTAGGATCTCATTCATATAATACACTCCTACCTTGTTATAGAGACGACAAAGTGAGTTGAAATCATTTGGAGAAATTTATTCCCCAAGATTTGTTAATATATTGTTAAAAAGTATTCGTAGAATTCCATAAAATATTATATTAGACTCTTCTTCCTAGCGTTATGTCGGTTTAATACCAGGGTCGCTTAGATTGTAGAGGATGTGGCTGTGGGGCGAGTAAGATAACCGATTGCCATCTTAATGCCGGAGCCAGACATAGCTCAAAATGTTTGTACATTTTTGTCCTTGAAGACTACAAAGTACTAAAAAAACTTTGTGCAGCTACACAAAGTCCCCTACGTGATCATTGAAATGATCATTCAAATGAAACTATGTCTAACTCCAACATAATAAAAATATTGATTTAACTCGTTTGAATTGCAAAAAAAAATATTATTATTTTTGATCTATTGATTCAAATCAGTAAGAGGCGGTCAAGACCTAATCAGTGGTCAGTATTTGAGTAGATCGCAAGGTGAAGCAGTTCTTACCAAGGCCGAGTGAAGTTAAGTTAGAATGGATGACCCATTCTAACATTGGTTTTGAAAATATCCGACTCCTCCGTGTTTCCGACGGCACATAAAACAGTGGGTCCCGATTAATGACACTAAGTGAATAAACATCAATAAAGCTAATTCACATATAGTAAATATTCTGCTATATTAAGTTTATTAAGTGAAGATAATAGGCCGAGGGGCTGGAGCGGCACGCGGGCGCGTTCCTGGCGCGCGGCGTGGACGGCGCGCTGCTGCTGGCGCTGGCGTCGGCCGACCTCAAGCTGCTGGGGCTGGCGGGCGACGCGCGGCGCCGCATGAAGCGCCGCCTCAAGCAGCTGCGCGCGCAGCAGGACAAGCACGACAAGGCGCTGCGCAAGGCCGAGAAGAAGGCGCGCAAGAAGTAGGCCCCCCGCCAAAGACTCGTTAAAAGAAGCAAATAGACCGATCTCTATTTAAGTTGGGAAGAAATTCAAAAGAAGTAACCCATAATGCAATTAGTAAAACAGTTTCGCCTCGAGAATAAGGTAATTGTCGACAAATAAAAGGAAATTATTTTTCTTTATTCGGGGAACAGAGGTACAATTAATGCTAAACAACGCCTAAACAGCTGTGAGAAAAGTCCTCTGTCGTCTATTTGCAAACCAAGTAAAAACCGTTAAGCGTGCGACGAACTAAAAAAAAAACGATTATCCTACACCTAGAGACCCGAGCGGTGTGTTAACGCCTTCGATTTAACTTTTTAACTGTTGAACAAATTGAGATTTAACAGATTTTTCTTTGTTAGTTAACTTTTTTATACATTACAAGGGACAAACGAGCAAGCCTTTCATCACCTAAATGACTACCTACGCCCATGGACATCTCCACCACCAGAAGCCTCGCAGATACGTTGCCCGCTTTAAAAAAGGATTTAGGCCATCGAGAACTCTCACAAACGGAACCAAATTTCGTCTTTGTACGTCCCGAGGTTTTCGATATTTCGTTATGGGTGACCTTTCGCTTTCACCTATATATTAATATACATAAATAAAGCTAAAAGTTTTGGTATAATTTTACGAAAATCGCGCTAACGGAGAAGTATGAAATTAGGCACAATTATTTTTAGTATACTTTATATAGAGGATGGTGAGCAAATGCTATATTTAATGGACAAATGCCACAGTTAAAATCATCATTCAAATAAAGCTATGTCTGGCTCCGATATAAGAATAAAGTTTTCTATGTACCTAGTCTTAAATAAGCGTAATAAGGAACGTAAATCTACAGATTTTTTGGCCGAAATTCGACCAGCTGTAATCTCTAGTATATGTAGATAAGTATTTACTAACAACTTACATAAAATAAAATTGTCCTGAAAGTCATTTTGCCACTAATGAAGCTGGGATCCTTTTTTGTATCAGCAATAGCAGCCAAGGGTATGCTCCAATTGGCCACTGGGCCCCAAAAATGTGTGCTGTAAATTTTAATCTATATATATATAAAAGTGAAGGGTCTAACACGAATGAAAACTTCACTACCTATAAAGATGAAATTTAGTAGCGAGGTAGTTTTTAAGTAGTAGAAAATCGCTAAGAACGGATTTTTCGATATGGCCAGATGAAAGAGGCCTAAAGGCAAGTTTAATTTTAAACGTACGAATTTGCGGAAAACAGCTAGTAATATATAAATTGATAGATTATTCCGGTTTTTGTTACAAAAGTGATAACAAAAATGTGTGAAACTTATGAGTTAAGTTTTGGCATGACTCTGACCCCCAGGTCATGCAATTCTACGTTTAATTGAATTCGCAGAACAAAGTCAAATAGTTATAAATAATTTCCCTTTATTATAAACAAACTAGTTACTTTTGCAGCCACGTTTTCCTTATTACTTATATGACTGACGTGGTTCATTATTTTTTTTGGTTCGAAATAATATTCCAATAAATTTTATTTCCTTTTATTTTATTAGTAATAATATTGAAATCTAGGACGTTTTTTTTTTCGATACACGTGTAAGAAATATGTTTCTGTTTGCTTTTTATATATATTTTTTGTGTATGTCATTAATCATAGATTCAACTCATTCCGAAGACAGTTTGAGGTGTATTTAATATAATACAGAAGCCAGACGTAGCTTCATTTGAATAATTATTTTCATGATAATATAATGTGGCCGGGGACTTTGCACAACTTCACAAACCTTAAGGTACTAGATACTAGGTTTAAACACCAACTCAGCTAGTATAGACCACATCTACTATCTCACACACTCTCACCTCCTCTCTTATGCATTTCTTTTTATTGAATTAAAATGCCTAATATAATGTCTCTGACAACACTGAGGAAGAAAACGAAAATTTATCGACACGCAAAATAATCTTACCTCAGATCAAATCACGACAGTAACACGAAGATTCTAAAAATCTTTTGTTTTAACATGTATTTTGGTAACATGTCATAAACACTGGACTTCGTCAAAAAAGTATTTAGAATTGGTAGATGGACACTTATTTTTTTTATATGACTTACTTATTACAGATTTAAATTTCACAACCTATCTGAGCGAGTCAAATCACACATGGATAGAGATTCTTGGCAATCGGTAAAGCAACTCCGATAAAACGGCCGATAAAATTGAGGTGAATAAGAGTTCGGTTTTCTTGTTAGAGGGTTCCGTATCTGTTAATATGTGCACTGCTAATCTTTAGTCATGAAGAGACTTTAAGAATAAAAAATACTTTAAAGAGATAGAGGCGTGTAATTATTAGGATAAGGATTTTTCTGACTCAAACAAAATTTTTAAAGAACGTTAATCTCCGTTGTTACCAAACCGATACTAGGTTTTCATATGTCGGCAATGCAAAATGATGGTGGAATCTGAAGTTAAAGATGTCCTTGAGCATCGTTATGGTTTATTCTTATATAAAAATGGTGATGGCAAAAAAAAAACCTGACTGAGTTTATTGCGGGCTCTTCTCAGAGCAGGGTGCGAGGAACCATTGTAAGCGTAGCTTTTAAGTCGTAAATGTACCAGTTAGTTTTAAATGTTTCCCTTCACTAACAACAGTGTTCACAGTGCACCGAGGTATCCCACCAATTTATCAACTTGGTTAAGACATTTAACGTAAAGGCAATCACAAAATAATGTGATAATTAAAGAAAAAAGAAAGAGATTATTCAACAACAAAAAGAAAAACAAAGTCGGTGGCGGTACTAGCATGCAACTTCAAAAGCCTAACCGGCCTTAATAATATAATTATCGATCAAATATTTGCTATTGCAAGGGAAAAGTTAAGTATGCATTTAAACGTTGACTACATTGTCAACAAGACGGATTTTATCTTATTGTACCAACAATAATTTCTAAGTATGGTACACTTAAAAGTTGAGGACACGTATTGCGACGGTTGCCTGCGAAGGTGTCGGGGGCGTGGATGACCGGAACGTTGGGATAATTACTACTTACTATATAATTGTGTGATCCTATTATATTATCCCCGTTCTCGTTTCCTTTTACTTTCTTGTTCCCGCTTCAGTTCCTTTTCCCGTTTCCGTTTCCGGTCCCGTTCTCGTTCTCATAGCCGTCCCCGTTCCTTATTCTAAGATTGTATTAGAAATAATGTAATATCCCAATTTCCTTTGATCACAGCATCACGCGTGAACGGCTGGACAGATTTCGCTAATTTTTTTTGTTGTCTTATTTATTATCAAGTGAAGGTTCTTATGAAAGAAAAAGCTTAGAAAATTGCGCAGCAATTGGAAAATTTAAGAATTCTTAACCGCGGTATTAAATTATTTCTAATAATAACTGGGACGTGGACGGGGACGAGAACGGGACTGGGGATAAAGGATTTTTATGTTTTTAATGCTAATTTTATATAATTTAATGAAAAGTTTTCTTATGGGCCCATTTTTAATATATTGATGGGGGTGTACATCTTCTCATCAGAAGACTCGAAAGATTTCCGTTTTTTTTTTGATATATATTCCTAGTCTCCATAAGAGCCACAATAGCTCAAGAGTTTAAGGTATGGACTGAAATCCGCAAGGTGTCCGGTTCAAACCCCACCGTTGGGGTATTGTCGCACCCACTCCTAATACAAGCTTTTAAATTAAGCTTAGCAGAAGGGGAAAAGGGAATATTAGACATACCTAAAAAGTATTCCTAATATTCTTTTTAAATATATATATATATATATACATTTTTTAAAATCTATACGAAACATAGGTGCTTCGGTTTTTCTGATTAGACATATGTATATTCTTCAATTTTATGCATTCAAATCAATTTTTTAATTCTAAGTTTCGCATGTGACGTCACAAAGCCTTTGAACTCCCCATGCCCTTTGTCACACAATGTCACATTCTCGTGTTGCTCTACCCCCTTTAACGTATGACGTAATTGTGGATGACCCCTTTGTGACCTTCAAATCCAATCAAAATTCATTTATTTCGGTCTTTTACAAACTCTTATGAAAGTCATTTCACAATAAATACAGGGGTTTTCATTTTGCTCCGCGAAACTTCAATTATTTTGGTAAAAGTTCAGTATTCTTATATCTGCCACTAAAAATCCCGATTCCTCGAAATCGGTTCACTCGTTTCGGAGATTAACCTGTAATAAACAGACAAACAAATTATGAAAAAAAGAAAAATATGTTCTTACTATCGATCTTCTAGATTCTTTTTTTAGTATATTATTATACTTTATAATAAAAAACGAATACAAATAAACAATAATGTAATGATCACTTAAAAGTAAACTTTTACACAGCATTTACAACACATATTGAAGCTATAATTGTATTATGTAATTTGAAAATCTTTCACTAATTATCCTAAAGGTAAATTAAAGAATAAAAAATAAATAAATTAAAATAAACTTCACAATTTTTTTAAAATTTTGGATCAAGAAGGGGAGGCCTTTACCAGCTGTAGGACACAACAGGCTAATAAAGAAAAACTTGAAATTTGTGAAGTCAATTTTTAATTTGTTTTTTTTGTTACTAATTTATTGTTTGTTCTAGTGTAAAAATATTAAAATTTCTAGAATGCGGATTTAACCTTTACATACTCTTGTATGTAGAGATTTTCAAATCCCTACATCAATAAAAGTGATCATCTTTTGTCAACTTTTTTCTTTTCCAGATTATCGTGGGAACCAAGAATGAAAAAAATAGTTAGCCTGCCAGTCACCGAAGAAATGTTGCACACAATTGTATGTACAAATGCACCCCCCATGTTAAATATTGTGGCCTCACAGGATGATACCTTGGAAATGTTAAAGGAAAACTCTGCCCGGATAATGAAAAAGTTCAAAGAATCAATACCGATCTTTTTAGTGCAAAAAGTCATCGGTACACACGACGTGCACATCACTAATCCGGACATAGTGGCGGGACAAATTATAAATTTTCTGAAAACCGATTTTAAAAATCCGATTCATGCGAAATTATAAAGTAAAGTTGGGGGTATTTTGTAAACGTGATAATAGTATAGGTATTTATTTATAGGTAATTTGGTATTTTATTGAAAAGGAACTAATTATTGTAAAATGTCTAAAAAATTGTATATAAAGATAGACAAGTTTTATACAAATTAAAGTTTTAAAAACGCAATGCGAATAAATGTTTTATTTGAAAAGTCTAGTTGTATTACGTTTAATTTATACATACACACAACATTAAATACGCAATTTTCGTTCTTTTCCCTTTATCTGTAGCAGCTCTGTTTTTAGTATTACTGTCTGCCGAATCTTAAAATGTTTTTGTTGTGATTTTGAACAACAATTTTAGAGATTATTTCAAGCAAATTCATTAATATCTGTCTACTTATTTTAATGAAAACTATTTTTTATATATATAACACATTCTTGCTTTCAACACTCCATTACGTATTTTAAATATGACTGCGATCACAGAAATATAAGGTGATTGCGATCACAACGCCCGGTCCATGGAGACTATAATAAGGAGTAACATCTCTTATGGGTGAAAAGTCGAAAACGGATCCAGCGAGTGTCGTTAATAAACTCCAAAAGGCTTCCAGAATAGCGCTGGTGTAGAGAAATGGTATGGTATGAATCAATCAAGCCTTCTAGCCGTGTTCGGCTACAATGAATATAGCAATAGTGAATCACTTGACCAATACTGTAATATCCCCACGACACGGTGTTCTTATAACACATTAATATATATATCATATTATGCGCATTGGGGGCCGTACAAGCGCGTTGAAGAACTCTACAACGCGTTTTCCTTTGATGTAGAATAAACCTACCGTTTAAGAAAGGACTATAGTAATAACCTTTAAAAATTCACCGTGATGCTAATGTTACGCCACCCTATTCACTCATATCGAGGGACAATTTTAATACAATAGAGACGTTACTCCTTCATATCGTCTCCATGGCCTGGTCTCTCAGTTAAATTTTACTGCGCTTGACATTGACATATTATTTAAACTAAGGTTTTCTAACAATGTTTACAAGTTTCATGCATTTACTATTTAATTAAAAAAAAAAAACTAATGACCCTTTTAAATTTTAATTCATTACCAAATAAATCCTCTTAATGTGCGTAATGATAAAAAAATTTATTGAGTTTGTATGTTAAATGTGCAAGTTTCACTCCCTTGTATTTTTTCTTGTAATATTTAAAGTGATATAAAAGAAATGAAATCATTAAATGAATGGTTTGTAGAGGCTCCATGGGGGAAGATAGCGCGTAAGATTTTATATTAATATGTAATTACGAAATTCGGCCACAAATCTTTTGATTTACGTACCATTTATGCTTATTTAAAACTTTAAACAAAACGTAAATTCTTTGCAACAGTGTTGTTGTGCACATAAAAATCTTCTTTACACTATTAATATGTTGGTAATAAAATCATGACGACCGTCACGACCTTGCCTTGACTTAAATTGCATATAGGTGTGTGTAAATCGTTTACCATTGGTGTGTGTGTTGTTTTATATCAGTAATTTAATATATTTTTAACGCTTTTTTTAATATAAGCATAAGAGCACACATTCCTCTGCATGAACAATAATTATGCCAAATTTCATGCTGCAACTGCACAATTTTCTAAAAAATAAATAAACATGATGTGAAATTGAAAACCTCCGTTTTCTGAAGTCGGTTAAAATATAGGATTACATGTATGTTTCTAGTGATATCATGGGGCAATCCAAATGGCATACCGGTTTTGATGGTCCATGGGCGACGTGACAGTGCCGCTACCTTCTTGCCTCTGCTGGATCTGCTACCTGACTCTTATTACTATGTTGGAATAGATCTACCAGGACATGGTCGTTCAGATGCATTCCCTATTGGTAATTTAAAAAGCAATAAAAGTTGAAAACACTATTTTTATATGCAAATAAATAAATAATACAGGACTATATGACACACGGACGTCTGTTCCTAAGGTAGACAACTTAATGCCTGTGTTATAGGTAACAGCCGCCAATGATTTAATTTCCGCCATACAAACCGACACTTCAATTTAATTTATTTGTACGCGAACGCATATATCTACACATATAAATAATATTAATGTATCTGTTTGTAACGTAGAAATGATTTTTTTTAATTAATTAATAATTTTTTTTAAATTATTTTTTAACTAATTGCATATGACTATTTGTGTTTAAAATACCTATTACTATAATTTAAAACATTTTTGTCTACCTGTCGGTCTGTCTGTCTGTTTGTTCCGGGTAATCTCCGAAACGGCTGCGCCCTCTACCTACTTAAGTTTTAGAAATATAATTAGGATTCCGTACAAAAAATAGTAACCCTAAAAATGTAACAAAATCACTGAGTTCATGCGAGCAAAGTCGCGGGATGCAGCTAGTATAATATAAATTGCAAAAAACATCATCGCGTTGCAGAGGAAGGAACCATAGCAGTGCCCGGGACTTGTGACCCAGGTGTAGGTTTAAGAGCGCGCTCTTTATAATGATCACTAACACTCAGCTTCAACAGCTTGTAAAACAATAAAACTGCTGGTGAAAGATTGCCGAGTTTCTAAAAAGACATAAACCTAAAACGTTTCCCTACTATGAAAAAAAAACAATTTAAAGAACTGCAGTTTGATGAAGGAATTTATTCGATATTTTTATGGTTCATTGTTTAGCAGTAAAGAGGATTTTTTTAAAAAAGGTTTTAGGAACCCGAAAAGTTATTTATCAAGCCCACTTCTAGCACAAGCTTGAATGATTACTTAGAGACAGACAAAAACTCCGCTTTAGGCTATGCTGGTTCCGTAGGAATTACGCAAGAGATTGAAAACGTGACAGCATTGCCGCCACTTCACGCCGATCTCATGTGAGAAAGAGGTACTGCTACCCGGACGCGCCGGCCCAATTTGACTAAAAACGTGGCGCTACCTCTAATTAGAGTGTCACAAAAGATATTGTCAATGCCGAGTGGAGTGAAGAGAGAGTTCCTTGCGCGTAGCGATGAGTCATCACACTGTAATCTTATAGTGTGGCTATGCGTCGCCACGCCAACGTATTAGATGATTAATTGAAAAAAACATAAACTGTAGTAACCAATTTAAGGGGAAATTAGAATTTAGGAATAACTAAACAGAACTCCAACTCCAAGAATGGTCTTACTATTAAACTCTGTAATATTTAAAAATCCTTATAAAATATTCAAGCGTAGCGGCTCCATTACATTTTAAACTTTTTGCTCTACTAGCATAGTACGGAACCCGGTAGGCGCTGTTCTTCCCAATCGACGGCAAATAATATAAAAAGCCTGTACGTTTTTTTTTTAGTTGTGCAGTAAAGTTAATAAAAAAAAGTTTATAGCAAATTTACCGCACCTTAACATGATATTCAATTGAATTTATTGAACTTATACATCATTTTATAAACTGTTTATCTTTTTAGATAGAAATAAGATTTTATTATGTAGTAAGTTTCATGCTTTTTAAGTTGTATATTATGATTTTATCCAAAACTCTAATGCGACGAATTTCTTAGCATTCCATGGATTCACCGTGCGGGTGGCGGGTCCATCGCGTTGCAGAGGAAGGAACCATAGCAGTGCCCGGGACTTGTGACCCAGGTGTAGGTTTAAGAGCGCTCTTTATAGTGATCACTAACACGCGCTCCTAAACCTAAACCTGGGTCACAAGTCCCGGGCACTGTTATGGTTCCTTCCACAGCAACGCGATGGCCATTAAGTTGTCCACCTTAGGAACAGACGTCCGTGTGTCCTATAGCCCTGTATATATACATATATGTATGGTATGTATAAAGATCACTTCCTATATTTCCTTGTCCTAAAGGTTGTGTGGAAGAAATCGCTAATCGCGTGTTAATTTCTTTTGTTTTGTGGTATACAATAAAGCGAATAAATAATTAAATAAAATAAAATATTTTAAATACTCGTGCATACTCCTATAGGACACTGGTTAGGGATATCTTGCAGGTCAATATTTTTTGTTTTGATTATATACACACACATACTATTACTGCAATATTCTCTTGAACTGCTCTTGTGGTAAAAATTATATTGCAATAATGCCAAATGATTTACACACACGTGTATACATTTTATTGATTGTGTCAAAGCGTACTCTTTGGGACCGTATGTAATTCCGTTCTTAGCGACCAGGTCATATCGCGCGGTCATATCAATTTGGCATAATTTCATGTAGTTTCTGTTAAAAAAATTAAGTTTTATTTGACCGTAAAAAATGTTATACTTTTTAGACACAATCATCTTTTCATTTTTTTTTTAAAGATTCATTATCACCATCATTTACAGCCCTTGATAACCCACAGCTGGGCATAGGTCTCCCTTCGCTTCTGCCAGTCTCCCCTATCCCTTGCCAATCTCATTTTTAAAATCATCAATCTTTAATCATTGATAATGCAATGTTAAATAAAAATGCTCACTTGGCACCAAGTAGTATGCAAACGGGCTCCTTTCCGCAGTTCCGTGCGAATTGCGCATGAAAACGTGGAATCTCGACGAATACTCACGGCTTTAGTTCATACAAAAAAAAGATTAAAAAAAAAATAGATACCTAATTTTTTTTTAATCTTAAAAAAACCGGGATTTTTAAAGACGGCTAGGTTCGAATACCGACCTCATTGATGGATTTTTTGATTCGAAACATTCTTTCAATGTTAGATAGCCTATTTATCAAGGAAAACTATGGGCTATATAGCATCACGCTAAAGTCAAATCTTTTTTTTTCTTCACGCGGGCACATGTATTATGGTATATTTAAAGTAGGTCAAGAATTCTCTAAAGAGACACTATTTTATAAATAAACTTTTCTTGCCGTATTAAGTCACAAGAAAGTCTAGGACAGTTTTTCGCTAAAGGACCGGTAGAAGTAATAAACCTTTTATGTCAGTCATAATAAATACTTTTTTATTACTTAGCGGTATGTTTTCTTTTTTATAGTTTGCATAAGTAGTTATCAACAGAATATTAAAGATCTTACCGCCAAGTAGTATCTACATAGTAGGTTGTAAGCGAAAATAATATCGTGTCTCATTGCTAGAGCGATTTTAATAAAATTTATATGAGATTGTGAAGTATGGACTACCAAACAAAAAGAGAATCAACAAAGTCAATTTGTAATTGGCGAAGGAATTGCGTAAAATACATACAAAAAAATCAACATACCTTCGAATTGAGAACCTTCCCCTTTTTTGAGGTGAGGTGAGTATTAGGGTTTCGCGAATATTATTACAATTACTAAAATAAATTGAACACGAAAATAATATCGCCCCCTGACATAATAACTTAAGGGTAAGACACTTTGTTCTTGTGCACATGAACTAGCACTAGATAATGTTTCACTTATTGTCACACCACGCTAGAAGGCTTTGCCCGTGTTGTCGAGGAGCTGAATAGCCTCAACGTTCACATGATGGTGAAGCCTGCTTTCATGGGCTCCGGCGTTTTTGCACTACTTTAGTGACGAAGTCCATCTTAGGACTTATTTTAAAGATAATGTTAACAGCTCTATAGCTGAAGGCTTAGTCTAAGCTGTATGATTAACTAGCTGTGTTATTTCTTACGCGTCATATTGCAAGAACTCTTCATTACTCCTCCTTAAACTGGCTGAATTTGAAAAGCCTTTCTTAGCGGATGTCTACTAACTATAAGGTACTTTCTTGCCAAATTTCATTATTATAGGTGCCGCAGTTGAGTTATTTTGCTAAAATGAAAGATTCTTTCTCTATTATTATTATTTCAGCATTTAGACACCCAATTTTCATTGACTTCAGAATTTAGACGTTTTGTAGTATAATCATAATGCTTAGTAGAGTAATTAATACCCTTCCATTGTCCAAAAATACTCCCAGTCATATGAAAATACTCTTGAGAAGTTACTAAGTTAAAAAAGACCTAATATTCTGAACGTTTAAGTTCAAAATTCATAAACATACATCTGTAAATCAAACAGAAAACTTCTATGTCGTTGAGAACGTGTAGAGTTATGAAGAAATCAACGGCATAGATGGAATCGTTATTGTTATTTTGTATTAATTGGATAGAGAAATACGAAAATTAAATTAGATATTCTATAAGCCATCGATAAATCTTAACAGTTTATGTCTTAGGATATTCCAATAAAGGCAAAGGCTGTTTCCTGATCTAAGAAGAGCCCTTATCAAATTTTTTGAGGGTTTTTTTGTATTCTTACCATTTCACAATTCAGATATGGTAAAGAGGAGATGGTAGCTTAATCAGTTTTTTATTTATTTATTAAGTAGCTCTTGCTGCGACAGGGAGATAGATGGGCAAAATTAGGACGAATAAGTGTGAGGATATATTTATTGATTATAATAAGTGGAAAATGATGTAAATTATAAATGTTGAACAAAAAAGTCTGGTTAAATGTTTTTGAAAACAATTTTAACAATTAATTTATCTCAACAGGTGGCGTTAAGCTAGTTATTCGTCCAAGTAATTTGCCTCTTTATATATATAAGCACCATCCAAATCAGCCTACACAATCTAAACCCGAGGAGGAACTTATGGAACAGGACAACTCAGAGGACTGGTCAGAGTCGTGGTGATGTTAAATTAATAAAATATAATGTACAAAAAATGGTTTTATTTTTTACGTGCTAAGGTTTCTCTTTAACAGCGTTGAAAGGTTGTATTTGGTGAATACTCTTTAATAAAGTATTCTTTTTAAATATATAAAAGTAATAAAGTAGTCTTGAGCTAAGAGCGAGGTAATAAAACAACCATATTAATATAACATATTTATTCAGATCTCACATGGGATATAAAAAAATAATTGATAAAAAATTGTCATATAAATAAATTGCAAGAAAAAAATGCATTGTCAACGCAACTTAGCGCCGAAAGATTTATTATATATATTTTATAATATATTCAATTCACAATTTATATATTTTTATACTCTGTGTACATATAATAAGCTCCTAGCTTTAATCGCACAGCAACTAAAAGACTATTTTCGACTATGTCCGACTAAAATCAAACTGGTTATTTGTGGTTACAACTGGAATGAAACATCGGTGGATACAAAAATACTGCTATCCTATATTCATTTATATATTATTATATATTGGACGTTAAGGCATTTCATATTATTTTTAATATATGTATTTATTATATTACAACATCGAATATATGAAAAAAGTATGATGAATTTCGAGAATTTTCTATTAATACGATTATACCCGTAATCGATAATGATAAACTAATTGACACTTAACCGAAGAAAAATGATTTGTGACTGAGAAATCTCCGTAAAACTTTGGAAGATGCTAGTATTTGGCATTCGAATGTGCAATATTAGGCCTTAATTGTACAGTTATAGGCATCAAAGTCGTCTGTATCTATGAGTAAACTGTGCGATTCAGCCATTCGTCGAGGGAAAACGTTGCGAAGTCACCCCCCGATGACCGTCCCTGGAAGGTATCTGAAATGTGTAACGTACTTGTTAGTTCAAGAACTATACTGGTGCGAAATCAACAGTTAGCAAGCGTGTTAGTGGGATGGACACAAAAGCTCTTTGCATGGCGTTGAAATGAAATCTCCTTCATTTTATATATATAGTATACAACCAGCAAACAGCTTTAAATTTTGTGAAATGTATCGTCTGCTAATTGTTATATGCCAATAGATGCTTACGAAAAAAAATAATCATAAATATTTTCCAAAATTTTTGTCCATTATAGGGACACAATATGAACATCAAAATTTAAATATCAACGCAAACGATATTTAAAAAACTCGAAGGTATCCACAAATTATTTATTCAAACTATAAATAAGGATAAAGAATAGCAATCCTTTTTTTTTAAAATATTTAGAGACTAGACATATGACTCTAAGACAAATTTAAGATTACTGAAGACGTAAATTTTCGTGTTCCTTCGAGTTTTTGGTGCAGTGTGTAGTGCATCTTACACAATGGACACTGCGTGTTGTGTAAATGTATAGTCCGTTCCGATCTAATTTGAAAAAACAAACTAAAGGCCCTTTCAAATAATAATATATCGGTTTTTGAAAGTTGACGTAGAAAAAAAAAAAACAAATAATTTTACGTACTGTAACGGACTTAACGTTATTCTTGTGATTATATAATTATAATAAACTTTATTATAAAAGTATTTGTAATTATAAATGTTATTGAAAGATTAAAACAATGGCCAAATGGGTTTGTTTGTTACAAAATGGATCAAAACTATGGAACCACAAAGGTATACCCGCAGTATACTGGTATATACTTATGTCCGGCGTCCGTCCGTCCGCTCACGGGTTCTGTAGTTCGCGCTCGAGATTCTCGAGCGGTTCGTTGTTTGCTGTTTCATTATAACATCAATGTAAATACTATATGACTAACAATATTTAACGAAAATGGTCAAGGCATGACGACAGTAATCAGAAATAATTTAAATTATATATTTCTCTGATAAAATAATATACATAAAGCTTAACAATTTAATATATTGCGAGCGAGATTAATAGGGATTAACAAAAAAAGGAAACTACAAAATACAACAGTCCGCCATGACAGCTAAAACACCCCGCAGAGTGTATGACGTTACCGTATATTATAAGTGTGTTCCAATAAGCGATCGCAACGTTTTAAACTGCTCAATCAGATATTCCACTTTTAACGAATGCAATCGTTACGGCCGCGGCGAAAACGTTGAGGTAACGCTTAGTGGAACGCACTGTTAGCATAAAGTGACGTCATGACAACTTCGAGTGTTTTGGAGGAAATTTGAATCCATAAATTTATAATTTTTGCTATAAAAACGTTAATTTCCGCAGAAATATTAATATTCTTCGCAATAGTAGATACTTGAGAATATCTTAAACCAATTTTGCAAAATTTGTCGTCATGCCTATTGTAAGTAAAGTGGTAATATTTTCTAGCCATCGATATTTAGTAAAGTAATTAACAATAAGGGTGTTTGCATTAACAGCAATTAACCGCGCGGTTTTTATGTCATACGACTCTGCTCTCATCTTTTTTTTCCACACACATGTGTGCAATTTATAGTGTTAGATATTTAACCTACATATTATATAATTTAAATAGAAATTGGCAATTTTTAAGGGTGTATTCGATTTTGATACGATAATCACTGCTGGGTAGAGTAATATAATAATTTCAAAAACTTCATTGAATTCACATAGCAAATGATAAAAGGATAAGTGTTAGAGAATTATGACGTAAACGCTCATTTGCTTAATCTAATGAACTCACCGATCATGGTCTTCAGCCGCACAGCGCACATGATGAAATCGTCAAACTGTATGTAGCCGTCGTGTGAGCCATATCTGTGGGCGCGAAAACCGTACGACTTCATTTAAAATAACAAATACACAGTAAAGACATTATTAAAAATGTAATTTATGTGCCTACAACCTACAACTGTTTTCTCGAAAAACACAGCGTGAGTTTTAGGACGAATATTTTGTAACATATTATAAAATAATTTTTAACAAGAGAAATTCTGATGCCCAAAACTGTTTTGCTCAGCTCAAGCGAGAACATAGGGAGCAGGTACAGCACGTGCACGATCTTTCCAGTGGGCCAGACGATAGAACACGTGCGTGGAGTTACCTGTGCATGGCAGTACTTGTGCGCGAGCATGATGACCACGTGTGTGGCATTACGTGTGCGCGAGCACGTTGAGCACGTTCGTGGCGTTATCTTTGAGTGAGCATGTTGAACAAGTGCGTGACTTTGTAGTCTTCAAGGACAAACATATAATATATACACTTTGAGCTATGTCTGGCTCCAGCATAAGAGATGGCTTTGGAAAAACCTAAAAAACTGTGTCAAAGCATGAGAAATTTTGTCATAGTCGTAGAAAACTGACGCATCCGACAAACGTTAAACTTACAGGGCAGCATTTGAAATAATTATGAGTATTATTTCAATTTTAAATCTATAATTTTGAAAGTTACTGTACTACAGTAAACATAGGAATATTAATTTTCACAAATGATAAATATCTAAGAATAATAATTTAGTTTTTTAGAAACTCATTTTACTAAAAACACATAATCTTCAATGAAAACCGTTATTGTTCTATGAATATGACGCAACATTCACACAACTCAGTATTTCGTTCTCGGTACAATAATTTTGTCGTATTAAAATATAAATATTATATCATGCACGCACACTAATGCCAAACGATTTACACACACATGTATACATTTTACTACGCTATTGAGGCTCTAAATATATATAAGATCAATTCCATAAAACATTCGACCGGTCTCACGTTTTATGGAAAAGACATATAGCAGATTGGTTAATGGCTAATAATGACTAATAGAAGACAAGACAACGTCTGTCGGGACATAATTGAATAATAAAATAAAACCTTGAAAAGTTTTATTCAAATTCAAATACATAGTTTTCATTCAATTATTGAAATTGGCTTTTAAAAGCACTTTCGAATTTTGAATTAAATTCACTCCGTTATTCTTTAAAACTCGTTTATAACAATGTAGTCGGTACTAAAATTTAATCTGTAACTAGTAGTTGGTGGGAGCGATCATCGTAATTTATAAGCATTGCCCTAGAAATATTTCCAGCGATGTTTTTTTTAAAGATCAAGCGGGGCAAACAACACCCTCCATTATACCCATTTTATAATGATTTTGAAAAAAAATAATCTCGAGTGTGTTGAAGCCTTTATAATAAATGCGTTGCGTCGCATCGTTAAAGTTTAGGGAATAATTTTAAAGTATTTTGGCTCATTTTCATCTTGCTATTTTTATACTCTTACGGCTGCCTAAAGTTCATAAAATATTCTGTATTTATATAAAAAGAAGAATTAGATTACAGTGTCTGCTTGGAAGTCTTATTTTTAAATCTTTAAAGCAAAAAACTTATCGCACTCATTAAATGAGTTTAAAAGATCACAACGGAAGTTTAGAGAGAGAATTTTAGTACATGTGTTGATTTAACCGCAGATATCCATGGCGACGTAGCCGGCGACGTCGCCATGGCGTCTCGGTGATGAGGCTTAGTTATAGAAAGTTCGTAGTTTAACTCCACTAAGCATCTACCCACTCCAAACGGACTTAATGTTTAGTTGCAGGGGCGATGAAAGACATACCCCACGTACTCTATTCCTAATAATCTTTAAAAAAAGACTAGCACTCTTGTTTTTAGGTATTTCTAATTTAACCTCAAACCAAGCATAAAGCTTGTCAAACAAGATTAAGATATCAGGGCATCATAACCAAGCATCAAGGGCTAGAGAGTCAATCTTACAATTCAATTTCTCGTGTCTCAATATTAAATAAATAAATAAATATATACAGGACTATATGACACACGGACGTCTGTTCCTAAGGTAGACAACTTAATGCCTGCCTACTTAAAATCCTCTCCATCCGTTACAACTGTGATTGGAGATTGATGCTTTCTGCAAATACAAAGAATAAATTTCTATAAGCATTGAAATAAATTTGAAACGTTATTTTATAAGTATGATGACATTAGTATTTTTTATGTTACAAGGGGCAAACGAGCAGGCAGCTAAGTGCCTACTGACGCCAATGGACATCTATCTCGATCTGCTCGACTAGGAGACTAGCAGATGCGTTGCTGGCCTTTAAAGACGATTTTAGGTCACTGGGAAGTCACACAAACTGAGCGAAACGCGACAACAATACCATCACTTGAAGTGACAGCATTGCCGCCACTTCACGCCGATGCATAACATCTTATATACATAAAATACCTTTTAAGTAAGTAACACATGCACAGCAGTTTATGTACAGTGCCAGACTCGAGGTGGGAATCGAACCCACGACCCCCGGAGCCGGAGTCGAAATTCTTATCATTCCAAGGTTACTATCATTCGTTTATAACATTTGAACAACATTTTCCCCCATTTAAAAGACTTGTAATCTGAAATTTAGTTTTTACATTTTTTTACATTTAGACATAGATCTTATGCTATTTTTAAAGATGAAGTTTAACATCACATCTTTTTATAAATAAAATTTATATAATAAAAAAAAAAATAATTTGACTGAAAATTATTAAACCTAACAGGATGTTGGCAATTTTGTACAGACCGACATCCGAGGTAGTTGTAACTTTGTTTGAATTGATTTGCAAGTTTGAAAAATGTCTTAATTTTTTAAGGCAGATTTAGTCTTGAAAACTATGTGAAGTTTTATATTCGTTTAAAAAAATATATTTGTGTATAACAGGCGTCTGTTACCTATTGCACAGGTAATAAGTTATAATAAATGATGAATATATTACTATATTTTTTTCATACATAAGGTGCTCAACGCCCATAAAGAAGTTTTCACTACGTAATCAAGTTTACAGGGAAAACGGCCTAATATAGTGACGTCATACGTCAAAAACCGAATATCAGTTTATTAATATGCGAAGCGGAAACTTTCGGTACAATTATACGAAAATTGCAGGTATAGATGAGTATAAAATTGGGCAAAATTATGGTTTATATTACATAGATGGTATGCGAATGCTCGTATTTTAATAAATTATGTTCTATTTATAAATAAATATATACAGGACTATATGACACACGGACGTCTGTTCCTAAGGTAGACAACTTAATGCCTGTGTTAATCTCATGTGAGAAAGAGGTACTGGTACCCGGACGCGCCGGCCCAATTCGGCCACAAGCGTGGCGCTACCTCTAATTAAAATGATAAATAATGATGGTGATAATGTGTGATTAAAGTTTAAAAAAGCTGATGATAAAAGTGATGATGATAATGATGATGATGAACAGGGTCTTGTCTACCAATAGCTCAATGATGGAAAGGTGGATAGAAATTCGTAAGGCGCTAGCTTATTTATTACTCACTCGTCAAAACTATTCTTAATAATTTGACACAATTTTTTGTTTACTAGACACTAGTTTAATATAAGAATAAAAAAACATAAAGGTTCATTGCGAAATAGGAAAATTTAGTTCAAGGTTAGAGATTAGATGTACATAAAAAAGTGTAGTTGTGGAGTGCAGGTGTAGAGTAAGCCTTCTGGTCGTGCCGATGTCCATGGGCGACGGTAGGCACTTCGGTGCCTACTGACTGCTCGTCTGCCCCCTTGTAACATAAAAAAAAAACAAAAAACCGTTGAGCTATTGAGGCTCAAATTTATAATATCAATATTTTGTTTATGTTTTCTTTCTTTGTTATTACAAATATGAAATTTTGTAGACAGATAGTTTATAATTAGTATAAATCCACTAAGAACAGATTTTGCGATAGGACCAGATTTAGGAAACCTAAGGGCTCTTGCAAGATTAATTTAAGGCAGACGAAGCCGCGGGAAACTGTTAGTTTAAAATAAAATTATCTGTGTACACGCCGCCTTACAACAGCAGTACCTTTAGCCCCGTTTGTTCACTATCCATCAAAGTCACTCTTTAGAAACTCGCTTTAAAGTTTTACTTTCTTAAACATTTTAAAGAAAGTAAAGAAACAAACTCCTTTATAATAAACTATTAGGAACACTGAAATTTGAATCGTACTATACTAACGTATCACATAAACAAATTTGGGATTAACTTTGGTCAGTTCACAGAATTGCTTATGTAATTTACGTTTATATGCACAGTCTCTGTGGCCGCGTTCGTCTTTTGAGTGCAGCAACGCTCGAATGTGGCGAGTAAAACGAGTGCGCTTATGAATTTGCAACGTACAATTAAACCGCACTTATGTCGGTTAAACAGTGCAAAATGGTGAGACTTAGTGTGCGAGACTATCAGTTTAATGACCCCGTCATGTATTCGCCCATAACGTATTTGTTTTTTAGTAAGAAGAGGAACATATTTTGGCAGATATTTCCATACCTCCCACGCGGGAATCGAACCCACGACCCCCGGAGCAGAAAGCAGAGTCACTGCCCACTGCGCCAACGGGCCAGCCACTTATATATTTGTAAACTATTTATTTTTTTACAATGTTTGAATAAACACTATTTTCTTTCTTTCGTCTTCTTGCTTATAAATGTAAAAATGACATTGCAAAAGTATACACCGCGCGGACCGTTAATCCAATCTATTTTTTCCGTGACCCATTGTCCATTGTTTGTGCAAAGGTTTCCTTGATAATTATCATCGTAATTATTTTTTTTTTATCCACAGTAAAAGTGTAAGTATAAAATGTATCTCGTGGGTGTCTTCTCTCATTCCGGGTAGCTTCTTCATTACTGGAGGTCGTGCCCATGAAGGTTTTCCTTCACTTGGTTTATAAAGTCGAATGCCTAGGGTTAAGTGTCAGTAAAGTTGTTAATACAATTTAAAAAAAAAAATACTTTTGTCCATGTAGTCTTTGTAAATTCATTCAGTACCATTATCTATACGGGCCATAGACACGGCGCCATGGGCGTGGCGATTTACAAAAGCGAAGTGTCAGTGGCGCCGTGGCTTTTCGTTTGACTTTTTTACTTTTTATTTCTTTTTTTTTCACTCGAGACGCCCGCGGCAAAGGCGTTGGCTCGTACGATAATTTAATTAGTTAATGGCCGATTTTGTTCTTGTGTTTTGGCGGACTTTTATGAAAACTAATGATCGTAACGACTGTGGACATTTGAATGCAGATCCACTTTTACTATGTTGTATTAAAAAACGTTGTATTAAAAAACGACTTTAAACTTATAAAATTGTTCTATTTTCCGTATGGTTTTATATCTATTTAAAACTTAAAATTTTATTGTTATCATCGAGTAAAGCTTAGAAGGGATAACAATTGAGTGTGTTAGAACCAAATAGGTGGTACAATTTTAGCAACTGAAGCTCTATCCTTTCATATAATATAATAAATATAAGTGCAATACAGATAAATGTAAATCGAAAGAAGGCGGGGCAGTCGACCAAATTGGAAAAAATATTTAAAAAAATCTATGTTCACACCATTTCCCTGAGTAAGTGAAAGTATCTATCTAGCATATACGCAAATATTTTTACGAAGAATTTTTATACAACTTTTAGGATCAAATTTATTTTTAGCCAAGGATCGAAGCCGCTTTCATACATAGGTACACTCAAAAATTCGGCCATGCCGAGTTTTATATCTATTTTTCCAAAAACCCGACATTTTAAAAAACTACGCGCTGCCGCCAACAATTAAGCTGGCCCTCTGGAATACGTAAGCCCTCAAATAACTATAATTATAAGTTATTTTATTAAAAATAAAACGCCGTACAAAGCACGCGCCGCGCCCTCGGGCCTTACAAGATGGCGCCACCGGGATTTGGCCCAAAATCTTAATGTCATTATAATGTAAACGACGTTGAAAGGAGGTTCTACTCATATGTATTATTTTATTTATATGTCGGAGATACTTCTTGTTACCTTGGAACTACAAAGTGTACTAATACTTATAAAGAATTTCATCCTCAAATCCTTGGAAGTGTTAAAGTGTTATAATATAGTTTTGTCATGGTGACAATAAAACAAAGAGAAAATTGTTGTACGCATATTAATAAATACTTTTTATAACCAGCAAATCTTTTAATATAAAAGCCTTCAATAGGAAGAAGCTGTTTTATGGTATCCTTTTGGAGTGGTTTTAGGAGTGGTTGCTCTTGCAATCCACATTAGTTAAAGATTGAACCGCTCCTTATAAATTTCAATCTATCACTTCCACTTTTAAGCTATCAAATATTCAACTGATAGATAGCCTCTTATTATACATAAATGTTATGAATAAGAAGAATATGAATATATTTTCTATCAAACAATATATATAGACATCAGATGTACATAGAGAAGACAAGTTTAAGTTCTGCATCGCATGCCTGTTAATATGACAAACGGCGATAAACTCAGCCAAATGTTTTGCCTGAGCATAGAGCTGATTATCAGTTTGCGTCTTCTGAGTGAATATACATTTGCGCCACCTGTTACGTTACAACGCATAAAATTATTAATATTTAACATGCTAATAATAAAAAAATACTAAAAAGAAGATAAAAGGGCTTTTAATTTTGTATTGATGTACCTAACCTAATAAAACAGAGAACAACTTTAATATTACTGCAAATTACCTATACTAAAATGAAACCATATAACCTAGGAATATAACTCCTCTAAATAGGCCAATTAAAAAAACTAAAATCAGTCAAAAACAATCTTAGCACCGTGTTTCCAAAAAATCACCAGACGTATCATTACTCGGCGTCCTGCACGCAATTTCTTCCTAAAAAAACCTCCACCAAATCTCTAATTTGCTGAAAAAAAAACTATATCATTGATCCCTTTTATATTTTGACTTTTTTTGTTGCCGGACGCGTGACTTTTGACTGACTGTTTTAAGCCTACGGCAATCGCCTATCCTGAGCGCAACCGCAGAAAATAAAAAAAATAAACAAAGATGGCCGACAACGCGTGCGTTTCGGCGGGGCCGGCTTTCGTAAAAAATACTCTTACCTGGCGACCCTGGCGTCCGCGTCCGTCGGTTGGAACAAAGGTAATAATAGAGAAATGTTCTGGATTAGAAAAACAATTATTTTTATTGATTGCGTACTTCCTTTGCGAAATAATAATGGTTTTATAGTTTAGTATAAAATTATTCAATTTATTTAGGCGCAAAATACTATTAGTTAATATTTTAGACATATATTACAAATATATGGTCCCAATCAATAAATTATGTACTTAATACTGTAATAGTAAATTACTGCACCGAGCGCCAAGCGATAGCGAGGGCATTAAAATAAGACGAGTGCATTAAAAATCACTTCAGCAAGGTGCGTAATCTACTGTTCTTTTAACTGCATCGTTTTGGGTTCTAAACCAAATATACATCCTATGTGATCGGTTTTATAATGAATAATGACAAGATGATTGAAAGAAAATAATTTAGTCCAACGGTATAAACTGAGTTCCTTAAAGATTTAATTCTTATTTTTCTACTATACACTTAATAAACGCCTACAAAAAAATATAACAAATTTATATTTCAGACTAGATAATACTTTTTTTTTTCAGGCGCTTTAGGTGGTTATTATATTATATTGTTATTTAATTTAGCAATCAGATTTTGCTTGCTTAAAATTTTTCGATTTCGATCCAGTAAAGCATTGAGAAAAATGTTTAGTTTTGAATTATTTGATAACAAAAATTGTAGGAAATATGAAATTAAGTGAACAGAACACTTGCAACACAATTATCAATGTCATATCAATGACATTGACAGCTACAATCTAAAAAGAATCTTGTCAAAGTTCAAAATATCAGATAACTCAGGTCTTAAATCTTTATCATAACAGTGGAAATACTGACGTTTACAACGATTTTGTTTGTTGAAACAAGTATTTAAAGCCGGTTCATATCAGTGTTAGTATCAGTGATAAAATGGCACGCAATATTTTAAAATTAGGTGCTTTGGAAGCGCAGAAAACAGCATTTTTGTTGTGTGATATCCAAGAAACATTTAGGCCTAACGTAAAGCACTTCGGGGAGGTGGTCAGAATTTCCTTTTTTTTATTATTATTAATTTTGTATACTTTTTTATCAGCTCATCTCTTTTAAACAACTAAATTGTTAATCAGGCTGGATTTGTTTCATTCGCCAGAGATATCCGAACTTTTTTTATGTCGTAGACCTCCTAGTATTCAGCTTTCGATATACCCCGTTCTTATTATCTAGATATCGCGCGTATAACATCAAACTGACCTGACTCAAAAAAAGCTGATTTTTGGGAAATCGCAAAAAACGTTTCGTCACTTTTAAGCAAGAAAGGAAGAAATGACACTTATTAGCAACTGTGACTAAAGCTAACATGAGACAATCTTATAAATTATTAATGTAAAAAAAAATTACGACTTATTCCGCTTACACTTCGATAAAAAGGGTATTATAGTAACAAATTATATATTTTAATAATAGGTCCCACCGTTTTACGTGTCTTCCGAAACAGGGAGGAAGTCGGATATCAAATATAAACCAGTTATAAAATAGGTCACCCATCTATCACCCGGACGCAGCAAGAGCAACTTAACCTAGCAATCAACTGAAATGCCGATCTCTAATTAGGCCACGACCTCCTCGATGTGACATTCTTTCAATATTTAAGTTAAAAGTTAAAAGAAGCAATCTCGGTATGAAATAATCAGAATATAAAATTAGCTTTAGAAATACACCAAAAATATATCCTTTAAAATTATATAAGATACTAATGCAAAAAATGTGTCCGAGAAGGTTTATGTATTGTATGGCCTGTGGGCTGTATGAAATATACAGAGGAAAGCTTTTAGCCCGTCGCCACAAGTCCCTTTGGTAAACACACATCATTGTTTGCTGAACGAAAAGCGTTTCGTTATGTTTAAAATTTAAGGTTTATTCGGCTACGTATTATATTTAGTTGTATTGCGATTTATTCCAAAGTAAAAACAAGCTTCCTGTGTCTTCTTTTTTAATATTTCTGCTCAAATGTGCCATCATGTTAGAAGTAGGTATCTTCTAAGATCGAGCTTTTTAACAAAACTTTTTTTTTGACCTATCGATCCCCTGGCTCTTGCTCTGTATGATGAGTTGAGAGTTAGTATCGTGGGTTAATAATCTGAATGGAATATTTGAGGTTTCTTTTTTTTAATTGAATATATTCTATAAAAAATAAATAACTCAGTTCACTTGTCTTTTCGATCTTTTTCACATTGGTCCTTCGAGCCGGATCTGAACCAGTAACCTGTATGTGACCTGTGATAGATATGTCGTTATTGAATATTTTAAACTTTTCCTTCAACTCAACCTTACTTCGTATACCTTTTTTTGTCAGAACCTAAAAAAAAAATAGTGGATTTTTCAAATAACATCCATACAGACAGCATTAAGCAATAGTGTGCCAACCCAAAAAAACTTAATTTTGAACAAAAGCCAGTCCCAATTTCAAAGGTTGCATTGTGAATTTAACTCTATTTCGCTCAATTCCTTTTGGAATCTGAAGACAGTAAATGATATTTAATTTTCAATATTCATTTTTTATTAAATTTTAAACTGTTTTCCCGTTTCCGTAACCTCAAATAGAGGAAGTGTTATCAGAATCAACCAATATCACATAATTGTATTTTTTTAGGTACCCACGTTATTGCTAAAACGACAAAAAAAAATCATTCATATTATTGGGACTTGTGCGCGTGTTCGCGGCGCTCGGAGTGCGCAAGGTGCGCCTCACGGGCGGCGAGCCCACGTTGCGCGCTGACCTTGTCGAAATTGTCCGTGCGTGCTGTTTATATACTGATTGTTTTATTGAAGTAACATTAGATTATTGCAGCAAGCGGAAAGTGAATCATTCATGCACTAAATTAACACAAGTGCATTAATTACTCACTTAAGCAATATGCCTCATCTTACTTTCTTTCAAATACATTGCTGTCCATTAACTTTATTAAAACTTTTATTGCATTATTATAAAAAAAACAGATCAGTAATGTTGTATGAAAATTCATTACATGACTGTTTTTCATTATTGCACTGTTATTTAAAGTAAAATTCCGTTCGCCCGCATATAAAGTGCGGGCCTTAAAACTACACAGTATGGAAAGTCTACTTGAATAAAATATCATTTGAATTTGAAATCTTAAAACTTAATCTTATGTCTCCATTTGACATATCGTAGCTTGAACTACATAAAAATGAAATGCAGCCGCTCTTAATACTATTGAAGTTGAAGGCCGCTCGGGCCAAGCAATAAATTATTTCGGAGGCAGAACGCGCGGCGCCACATCACTCACCCGACAATGCTAACGCTAAATAAATGCAAATGATAAGAAACCATGTTCGTGTTTGTTTATCGCCGTATCATCTATCGGTTGGTCAGTGGCCAAGGTTTGAAGTTAGCGTATTGCACTAGTGGGCCTCACAGATATTATTACATACAATAGATATAATGTTGGAAGGTGTGGACAAGCCTAATGAGATTCCGGACCAACCACGGAAAATCGAATCACCACCTTATTTTGTTGCAATACGCTCCGCCTAGCAATATGTCATTCTGTCAATTAGCAAAGACGTTATGAAAGGGCTTCTATCCAAATATATTAAATAACAATATTTCTTTTTTAATACTACGCTAAATGTTATAGGTGAAAATGATAAAGAAAAACATTTTTTTATAAAACAAGCTTTTATTGCTTTCAAAAGTTAAAAATAATTCAATTCTGATCCACATAATTTTAACCCAATTTTTTTTTTGTAAAAACCTGTTAAATCTTAATTTTTCAGGCCTTCAGAATGACACACCCGTTTATTTTTTTTTAAAAGTGTTAATATTATGTGCCCATGATTTCGTGGATACATAACATTAACACATAATTTTAACACACAATATATCCCATTTGGTATATATTTCTTATCAGAATTAAATTTAATTATGTACGGTTATGGACATACCAGCATGGTCGCACGGTGGTTCGTTTTCCCTTCAAAGTTTAGTCCTGGCTTAAGACAGGCAAAACTACCTATTTCACTCATCACTTATTCACTTATTTGTTTATTAGGTAGAGCCAAAAAATTAACTGAATTATTAATTTATTTTGCTGACTGACAGCCGTCATTAAATCTTTTTTATAACTGACAAGTTGTTTTACGCTGAGAAATGCATTTACGTACTAACTTTTTCGAACAGCAAATTACCCAAAGAACGTAAGGCCACACTTTAACTAATTTTAAGGAAATTCGGTCAAATATGAAGTACCTACTTTTATTACATAATTATAACGAGAATCGAGTATCGAGTACCCTCCTTAAGTATTCTAAGTGTCTCACCAGTCACCCAGTAATTGCAAGGAGTAACGTAGGCAACTTCAGTTTTAGAAAAATAATTTGGGTCCCGCATAAAAAATAAAAAAACATTTGGTTTTTTTGAACGTTGTGACTTGAATTTGAAGAAATTTCATATAACATCGGATATTATCATCACATGGTGAATCGGAAGTCCTCTGTACTAATATATAAAACTGAAGAGTTTCTTTGTTTGTTTGAACGCGGTAATCTCAGCAACTACTGGTCCGATTTCAAAAATTCTTTCAGTGTTAGATAGCCCATTTATCGAGGAAGGCTTTAGGCTATATATGATCACGCTAAAATTTTTCACCTAATCTTACGCACACAAAGTCTTGGGTAACAACTAGTATTCTATAAGCTTATACCTTCTACGGATCTACGATAGTGGGTTTCGACCGAAACGTGTTCGTTTATAGAATTTCTATTTGGTGTTTGAATTCATAGAAAAAATAATTTATAATAAATAGAAGGTAACAAATATTGAGATAATAAAAAATACAGCCAGTCAAATATAAATGAAAAATGAATGTCTAAAGTTTTAGTCGTAGTTTTCTTAGTTAGCCATTCTTACAATATATTCCTAAATTTCAATATTGAGATTCTCATAAACATACAAATTTCTCAGAGGCCTGAAGTCTCTCAAACGAACAGCAAACCGGCTGCTCTATTCCCCCTCTTTATAAGAAAAAATAAAGGTACAAGAGACTTGTCTTGTATCTTTTAGAAGCGTGTTGTTTTGCTTCTTTTTTTTTTGTTTACCAAGCCTAAATTAAAAGCTTGTGTTAGGTATGGGTTGTGAGAATACCCCAGCGGCGTCGGTGTGAAAACGATCGTGCTGTTATTTTTAGGTTCCGTAGTCCCACAAGAAATACAGTTGCGTTCTGTCTGTCCATTCGTCCGTCCGTCTGTCTGTCTGCAAGGTGCCTCCCCCCATAGGATTTCCAAGCTAATAGATGCAGGGACTTAAAATTTTCCACGTTGACCGGACATATCAAAAATTATTTTTAAAATTGGACAATAACTTATGAAGTTAATTAACAAATACAGTTACAGAACCCTTCTATATAAGAGTGCCTTGACACGCTCTTGGCCAATTTATTTATAACAACAAATTAAAAAAGTTATTATATAAATAAATGCATGGGAAGCATATGTTTTGAGTGCATCGGAAACTGGTGCATTCTTGCGCTACACGACTGACCTTTGTCAATTCTTTTTAAGACCAGTAACCAGTTTCATTGCTATTTCATCCGAGGTTGTGCTTACGTAAAAGTATCTCGATTTAAAGTGACCCGAGTAATGTACGCACATTATTTATGGCGAAATACATATTTGCAGCATTGGTTATCTCTAAGTACAAACGCCATAATAATGTGTTATTCTTTTAAAAAGAAAAAAAGTAGTTGAATCCGAGATGTATTTAAATTGGTGTGTCGCGAAAAACTCGCTAAAATCTAATATTGCTAAGATATGTGTTATATAACCTGTTTCCTTTGAAAACATTTTTATCAAAAAAATTCTTCTTTTTTTTCTTCTTCCCAGCGTTCTTCATACCAGGGTCCAAGATGTGACAATGGGGCGAGTTGAGATGCCTGATATCTATCTTACAAATAGATAATAAATATATACAGGACTACATAACACGCTGACGTCTGTTCCTAAGGTAGACAACTTAACGTCTATGTTATAGGTAACAGACGCCTGTCATACACAAATATATTTATGTATAACAGGCGGACAGGACAAGAATGTCGATCTGTAATTTTGGAAACCATCTCTTACTTTTTTATTTAAAAATTTCGGTTACCAGTAACCGATCCAGGATCAACATGATCATCGATTGATTGTCTTCGATATTTTCATGAATCATTCCAATAGTATCTAACGTCACTTATAATCATTTAAATGTCCATTATTTGAGTCATAAAAATTGCATTTGACCTCGCCTTCTTATATAGCGTTGTCCCGGTACAGGACCAGGGTCCGTTTCACAAATCTTACGCTTCCACTGCCCAATCTGCAAGTAATGTACGATTTTAAATGTTAAATTTTAGTTTTGCTCTTTCATTTCATTTTAAATTTCTATTAGTGTTAACTTTCCGTGTTATAACTGTTTTATTGTTACATATATTATATTGCACGCTATAAGCGGAATTTGGCTGTACTCTTTTCTTTATAAGACCGTATGTAAAAACCCAAATTCGCAATAAAGATTTGATTTGATCTCTTGCATCCTCTATTGGGAATCCAAAAAAAGGGAAACATTGGCCTTAACTCTTCTTACTAAATTCACACGTGTGTAAGCCTAGGACAGTAGCTCAACAAGCTATTGCACTACTATAAAAGTATGGATCAGCCTTTACTTAAGTATAAGCGAGCATTGTGTTGGATATTACAACACAGTTCAGGTCACGTAAGGTGTGTATCTGTATGTCACATCGCGATTTAAATATAGCGTATTAACCATACAGAGGCCTTCACCTCGCTCGACTGTGGTTTAATTAAACCTCGCATTGTGGTAGTACCCGAAAATGTCATGATGCCAAAAAAGTTCGCGATTATTCATGTATAAAAACAGGGTTAAGGGATTCCACTGCAGTCTCATACCGACGTCCAAAACAGTAACAATGGCAGCTAAGGTGAGGAATATCTCCTTTTAATAAACTTGCAAAATATATTTAATTTAAACTTAATTCTGTTTACTTATGACTATATATACTTAGTTTTTCATTTCAGCAATCTCATGTACATATTTTATAAAACTTATTCTGAGGTTAGATTAACTTAAAATTCATTTAAACTAAACTTTTAATAAACTTAAATTTATTTTTTAAATTTCAACCATATCAGGGCAACCACGATATTTATTTTTTATTTATGACGCCTTGTTTAAAGGTCTTATCCGGTAACAAGAAGGCAATCTTTTGCTTGAAAAATCAACAATAAAATCTAATAGCATAACAACTCATAATGCTTTCCGATATTTTATTCAAAAGATTACATTAAAAGAAGATATAAAAAACTTTTTTAATTAATTCAATACTTTTGTAGTAAATCTTTGCGTTTCTAGGGTATATACAACGCCTCTATCTTTTTGTTTGCTTGAACGCGCTAATTTCAGGAATTACTGGTCCGATTTTTAAAAAAAATTTCAGTGTTAGATATAGATAGCCCATTTATTGAGTACGGCTATAGGCTAAAGTTTAATCTATTTTTTACCTAATTTTACGGAGACGAACTCGCGGGCACAGGTAGTATAAAGATATATCATCTATGTTCCGTTTTCTACGATTGTTTATTAAATGGTGATCCATTATTACTTTGAAGAAAATATAGTAACGTTATAAAGGGCATATTTTTTTAAAACCAATAGTTACGAAAATTTTGAAAACCAATTTCAAATATATTTTTTTAGCTCATCGTCGTTTTCGCCCTGGTTGCGGCTACCTCTGCGGTTCCTCTGGTACCCGTCACCAAACTAGCTTATGCCGAAGCAGAAGAACCAGCGCACTATGAGTTCCAATACTCAGTACATGATGAACAGACTGGTGACATCAAGCAGCAGCACGAAGCTCGTGCCGGTGACGATGTGCAAGGATCCTATTCCCTTGTCCAACCAGATGGTCTTCACCGCATTGTAGAGTACACTTCGGATAGGGAACATGGCTTCAACGCTATCGTTCGTTACGAAGGACACCCCATCGCTGCACCTGCTAAAGTTGCGTACGCCTCTCCTGTAGCAAAAGTTGCGTACGCCGCTCCCGTGACAAAGGTTGCATTCGCGGCTCCCATTGCGAAAGTTGCGTACTCCTCTCCCATCTCTTACTCTACACCCATCGCTAGGGCCTACTCCACTCCTATTTCGTATGCTTCTCCCGTTGCAAAGATCGCGTACGCCGCTCCAATCAATCAAGTCACTTTCTCTTCTCCCGCTATTTCCTACCACCACTAGAGAGGTTTGATATAATAATTAAATGTGAAAGTTATTTAATTTATTGTTGTATTGTAATTATTTATGAATAAACTGTTTGTTTAAATTTCATTTTCGATTTTGTTTTCAATTGTACCCTTTTTTGTAATTTTACTTTGATTGACTGGTCATAAAAAATATTTCGTCAATACAAACATTCATTTGTATACATGAATACAACTTTCGCTACCACTGTTTAAACCTGGAATGACTAACTCAGAATTATTTTGTTGTTATAAAATAAATGATATTAATCTGACAGGTTCATTTATCTTAGAAATTGAAACGCGAAAATATGACCTGTGTTATATAAACAAAACTGAACTAATTGTCTCATTACATTACTTTGACATAGCGTTTATAAAACAATTAAATTTTTTACATGATATAATACAAAAAACATAATGTATGATTCATTTATTTTATCGGTTGACCATTTTACTTTACAATATTTCTTGTTTTTTCCAACTAAAAAAAGGCCCTTTTGTCCTACGAAAATCAAATATCAAAGTTTGTGGAAGTAAACCTTCGAATTTAAGTTTTTTTGGAGTCGAGTTTTATGTTTAGAGTCGTAGATACACATTTATAAATAATTGTAGAAATTACCAAATACTTCTCTCTATCTCAACCAGAACCGATTAGAAAGAGTCCAGCGTTTTCGATACTTGGGGACAATGATAGATGAATCCGGAGATCATGGTTTGGAAATTCGTTGCCGTATTGAACAAGCAAGAAGTGCTTTTAAAAAATTACGAAAGGTGCTCTGTGACCGAAATTTAAACATATCCCTTCGGATGCGAATAGCTTGGTGTTACGTCTTCTCTGTGTTGCTCTATGGGGTAGAAGCCTGGACACTAACAAAAACGATGAGCAACAAGCTAGAAGTAAACAAACAAACAAACTCTTCAGCTTTGTATCTTCTTATATACAAAATTCTCGTGTCTCAATGTTAGTTACCATATTCCTCCGAAATGGCTTGACCGATTTTTACGAAATTTTATATGCATATAGGAAATTTTATATGTTAAGGATGGCGAACGTGGAAGAAATCGCGGGGTACAGCTAGTATTGGTATAGATGTAGTACAAATGTTAAATAATATAAAAATCGTTAAAATATACCGGAAAAAAATTAGAAAGTGGATAAACATGTCACGTAAAATCATCAAAAAGTAAACATGTTCATAGAATCCCTCAGATTATTGTAAATATCTGCTTACACTTAGCGAAATGGCTGCATGATTTGAAATTATTATTTATTTAGGAGAGAATACGTTTCGTATGAATAAAAGGGACAGGCTTTTATAGGCACCCACAACTTCCATCTCTTCGCCGTCATGGCAACCGCCAATATTTGTTAATACAATTCTTAATTATGGTAGCACTGTTCTAAAGATATTTCATTGTTGCCGCCATTACGATCGACAATAACGTTTGTTTTAAGTCATTTTTATCATGGTAGTAATAGACTTGTAACACAGACTAGATACTGAGAATAAGTAAATACAACTCCTTTTACAAATATGACTACATATATGCAATTATAACTAACAATACATTACATAGATCAACTTCTTTTTGTAATGCACGTGCCAGATATAGCTTCATTTGAATGATCATTTCTATGACCATGGCTTTGTGTAACTGTACAAAGTTTTGTAGTACTTTGTGAACTTCAAGGACAAAAAAGTACAAACAATTTGAGCTATGTTTTTAATTAAACAAGCGTTCGTCCAGTGAGCAAATTCAACCATATGTATTAAATAGTGGACAATATACTACATGAATTCAAATTAAGATGATATTTTATTCTAGTAGACTTTTACAAGCTCTTTTGAGTCGTCAAATATTTTAAAAGCTACCAATGATTCGGAAAAGTCGAGCCACGAGAAGAATCAGGAAGAAGCTCTTTACCCGCTCTTTTGCGCATAGTTCTTAGAGAAATTAATTTTTCACATTTTTGCAGGTTAACTATCAAGTACAAAGCTGAAGAGACTCAACTCCAAGAAGTTTTATCTTTAATAGTCTTCGACAGAATAATACGCTTTACTTATAAGAGTCTTTTTAACATGTAGTTTAATATTAACTACAGATAAATTTAATAAAATAGCAAGAATGTATAATTGCAACGCCCTAACGGGGCATTATGTACAATTATAAACATGTGCAATTAAATAAATGAATATGAATACAATTAATTTTTGATTTCCGTCGTCCTCACTACTACCACTGACTCCGTGGGAGCTCCTAAACAAATCCCTTCACAGCCCATAATTGAGCCTCCACCATATGCAATTGTATTTTCAAAATAGAATTCTTATAACGCTCTCCATTGCTTTTCCATAGTCGCTGCCTTTCAACAAACTGATTTAACAGAATTCTTCATTCATCAGTAAAGAGAACCTGTCTCCATTCGTCTTTATTCCCTTTTGTGTTCCACTAATTCTGCACGTGTGTGTATTTACATAATGAATATATGTACACATATTTTTATGTAAGTGTTGAACATAAAAGAAAGAATACATGCAGGTAAGGGATGGCACGGCACTGGGGCAAGGACGCCTAGCGCCGAAGCTGCGGATTGATTGACCGATTAATCTTAGCTGCGATGAGACTCCATTATCTATGTATTTGACATTTAAACGAGTTAAATTATAAAGCGCTTTCAAATTGTTATTAAAGCTCTATTGTTATCGTTCAATTAACAGTAGCAATTTACGAGGCCACTTTGAAACTGTTCGTAACCACTATTAAGAAGTATTTACCTACACTTTATTGAATTATTCGCAAATATAATATTGATTTGCTTTAGTTTGTAGACTACGTTTATATACATACTAGAAGGTAGCTTACGTTTATATACATAGGCATGTTTGAAGTTTACGCATTTTTTAAATGGTCGCGCATTTTTCAAGAAAAATAAATTTTCTCATACCAGGGAACGTCTAAACCATAAATTATAAGGACTTGTTACGTAACACGAGTGTGGCTCCCACATAATTCATTTGTACGAAAACATTTCCAAAATCCAATGCTGACCTAGAATTGTCACTATCTGACCCATTTCCCGAAGCGCAATGACCTCTGTGTAAGCTAACATTATTTTAAGGCGCGCCTGAAAATTTTTGACTCGCACCGAAATACGCACCTTCTGTTGCAGGACGTAAGGTAAAATTTCGGTTGAACAGAGAATTTAATTTACGAATTTATCTTACGAATGATCATGCGAGTAAACTTTATATACTGCGCGATTAAACGAGTCGCGGCGTCGAACCGTTACGTGTGCACGCGCCCTTACAGGCACGCCATAAAGTGTGAATTAGACCGAATAGTGCAGTTGTTTGTTTTGTTAATTCACGCCTTTAAAATAAATTTAATTTGGCAATGCTTTTAGAAGAGGAAATAATATTCTTAGGTATTGCTTAGTTATTTTGTAGTCGTCTTTTAGTATTACGTGTATTAATGTGATTGTTAATAAACCTAATAAATTAAAAAAACAAAGCAACATTTTAGGTATTTATTTGATTACGCGCTTTGGGGATTAATGTATAAGTGTCAGCGCATTTTCTATTTTTTTTTAAAGTACCTAACCTGTTCTCTAAATATTGGTATAAACAGTATAGGACTATAAGCGAAGTGAATCGACGCCAGAAAGATATTTAGTTCATCTTTTTAGGGTATGCACGGCCCTCGTACGCACTTCCTTTCAAGATGGCGTACCTTGTTTTTAGACTTCAGAAGTAAGTTATGTTCTTTTGTTTTTATAGTAAATTGAATTTAGTGTTCCCTTAATTACATAAATCTACATAATTAGGTCTTCTATGTCTTCATATTAACGAATTTCTGATAATATGTATGATGAAACAGAGTAAGTTACTCGTATAAGCAATTAATAAATGTATAAATATGAAATGGCCAAAAGCCTCACAAGACCCACTTATATAGAAGGGTTCCGTACATGATAGGCTATAAACGTATTTGTTAAATAACTTTAAAAGTTGTTGTTGGATTTCGTTCAAAATAATTTTCCTTGTCAGTTTTTAGCATGTTCTATCAACATAGAAAATTTCAAGTCTCTACGTCTAATAGTTTGGAAATGCTAGGGGGGGGGGACCACCTTACCGGCAGACAGACGGACGGACAGAGCGAAATTGTAAGGGTTCCTTGTAGTACGGAACCCTAATAAGATAGTTAATAATTATAATTTTTTGCACAATAGACATGACCTTAATCCGTTTCAGGGGTTGAAAATCATTGGCACGGTTTATTATGTTAATATTATTTTACTTTATTTTTATAGAAATAATAAATATATACAATACGAGGCTAATTAGGTATTATTTAAACGTATTAACTAATTAAATTTATATAATTTGATAAAAAAAATTATTTAATATTTTATAACAATGTCACATTTAAGAAGTTAAATTTATGATGTATACATCATGAATAAATTAAATAAATTAAATTAATTTAATTTATTAAATTAGTTAAATTTGTGATGGATATAACGGATGGTACTGTGGGACCGAGGTTGGAACCAAACATTATATAGATTTAAGTTCTTTTTTTTGGTTGTTGAACCAAGAAGGTTTCATCAACTTATAGTGGAAAATCTCAAAAGTTTAAAGGTAAATCGTTGTCATATATTGATGAAGGTAATAAGGAAAAAGTATTTTCTAAATATAAAGGAAACCGCTTTCAAAAAACAGCAAAGGACTAAAAAGTAAATAATATTTAGTACTTTCTTACGTTTGGTAAGTAGACACCTACCGATGCGTTGAAGTCGGTACCAAGCCAAAAAGTTTCCCCGCAAAATCGATGCAGGTGGTACCGACATCAACGCATGAATAGCTCTACTAAGTAATCGTACGAAAGTACTAATATGTTTTTACTTTTTAGTTCATTGCTGTTTTTTGAAAGCGGTTTTCTTTTTATTTAAAAGTAATTTATTTTTAAATTTTTATTGGAAAGTTTATGTATTTTGTCCACATATGATATGGGTAAACTAAACGCACTGCTGTAATGGTACAGGTAAGCTTTCGAAATTAACGAAATCATCATCGATGCATAAAAATATATATGTATATATATTTTTAGCATTTTGTTGATTTCTCAAAAATCGTTAAATCGATTTTAATAAAATTTATATGGGATCACCTCTAAAGTATGGTCTACCCAACAAAAAAAGAATCATGCAAATCGGTTCATAAATATGGCGCAATAACTGCGTAACATACATACAAAAATTTTAAAAAAAAACATACACTCGAATTGAGAATTTCCTTCTTTTTTTTTGAAGTCGTTTAAATATGTTGTTATATTATTAAACATATTGATGCAATTTGTAATTGTTTTAAAAGGTCACATATCAAGTGACCTTTAACATTGAGATTAAAAGCTTAGATCGAAGACTATTTTATTGTAATCTTTCGCAAATAGGAATTAATTATTTAAAGAATAACACCAAACACGGTTACAAAACCAGCTTATACGCGATAGAAGAGGGAGCGAGAGGTATACCAGCAAAATCACCATATATCAGACAGGAACTAACATAAGTTCTTTATAAGGAATGACTTCTAAAATCCCACTATTGGGACCATACCAGACTTAGCTAGGCAGGGTAGGGAAAACTGGCAGTGTTAGTGACCACTAGAAAAAACGCTTTTAAGCCTACACCTGACTCACAAATCCCAGGCACTGCTACGGTTCTTTCCTCTGCAACGCAATGAACCCGGCACCCGCACGGTGAACCCATGAAAAGCTGAGAAATTAGCCTCTCGCCATATATTAGACGATAAATAGTAAAAGTAATTAGTCCATCATTGTATTAACTTCTTGATTCCAAATCAGATCCTTATTAATTATTAAATGAAAATTGACACAATTATTAGGTATAATTTAAATCAATAGAAATAATTAGTAGTCTATTGTAGTGATTCTTAATATCCTGTAAAACTACAAAACAAAGTCATCCGCCGTGTCTGTCTGTCTACTCGCAATAAACTCAAAAGCTATTGATCGCATTATCTTGCGGTTTTCACCAATAGATAGAGTGATTCATGAGGAAGGTTTATATGTATAAAACATATATATTATAGTACATGAAAGCCGAGAATTTCATTGATTTGTAACGTGATGTCACAGAATGGAGTAAGAATGAAATGGAATAAGAACGTATTTATTTGCGAAACATCCCACTGCATACAGAAATATATTGGACACCTTTGTCTGAAAGAACATGGGATCTAATTAATTATAACAATACTTGTGTACTACGTTATTATTATTTAAATGTTACATTCATTCGCTTCTTAACTTTGCAGGAGATTGCTACGACTGTGTTACCATAAGTTCATGTGACGAATTCGAAATATTTATAAATAATAACACTAAGGAGAAAATACGAGAAAAAAAGAAAAAGGCTAAATGTAGTGGCCGCGGTGAGCAGTTTAAGGTACACGCGACATAATATATAAATCGTATCTTATAATTTATTTTACTTTAACCGCCACTCAGCCTGCGTTCTTACCAAAATATTATTGGTAAAGAGTGTTACAAAAGTTATGTTTTTTTTTCTATTTATATTTAACTTATGTTCACATCGAACTGAATACACTATTGAGCTATGCTTAGTTTATAGCTATGTCCAAACAAAGCACGGCAAACCCTCCCAGCTCGAGCGTTGCCCGTCTTTATAATCCGGGGTTGCCAAGCGAGACTTTTGTCAAATGTTTGCCGCGTTTAGGTTGGACCTTTAGAGCTTACTCAGGCCAAAATAAGAATTAATAAGCGGCCAATTATATGTACTGCATCATTACGCAACTAGAACCATTCTCTAGATATGCGAAATGAGGAGTTATTCAGCCCCTTGGAATACGTAATAAAAGTAAACAAGGCCACCCTCTTCTTTATACCAGAGCCATGTATAAGACCTTAAAATAGTCGTGTATATAAACTTATTAAAAAGCTATCAGTGGCATAAAAAAGATTATTAAAGCAGGAAAAAAATATTTTCAATTCGCAGATATGCTGTTCAGATTTTAACATTGAGACCGAACCACCCGAACGACCAAAAGAACAGAAAAAGGAACCAAAGATCACCTTCAATATAATGAACCGATTGAATAAACCGATTTCGGATAAGAGTATAAATACTGATAATTGTGGATACACGAATGGGCATCGCATTATTAGCGGATACGTGGCTAAACTTTACGAACTTCCATGGATGGTCCTCATCTCATATATAGATCGTGAGTATGATTACTAAACACACTGGTAGAATTAGCGAAACACAAAAAGGGGGGAATATATGAAATAGCTAGTTTTATGTTTTAAACAAATAATACTTAAACATGAAACAACAATTAAATTAACATGTAAAGAGTAAAAGTAAGTATACATTGTCTGTGAGTGTTTGCGGGGATTTGAAAGCTTGTGTGTATTGCCTCTACACATTAATTTACATGTAGAGGTGAATCCGAAGCATTCATAAGGGGCGTGAATTCTTAGACTGAACGCACTAATAATACAGATATACACAAACACTACAACATCAACTATACTTTTTCCCATTCACAATTTCATCTGAAATTCGTCTTCCTATGGAATATTTAAATATATTTTGGTAACTTACTTTTGGACAATTATATATAATATGAGAGTATATCCTTGCATAAGAAAGCTGAAAAAGTAAATTTTCTTTTTTCAGAGGCCACAAGATCCTTTGATTGCGCAGGAACAATAATTAATTCTAGATACGTTCTGACAGCAGCCCATTGTGTCCAAGATAAAGATGAAATAGAATTTGTGCGGGTTGGAGAGTTTGATTACAGAGAAACTGTTGATTGTCAAGGTGAAGGCGTTCTCAAGAAATGCGAGAGTCATATTCAGGTATGTTATTGATCATAAACAATTAATGCAACTTTCAAAAATGAAAAATATTTCAAATTTAACAAGCTAAAAATAAACCAAAAAGTATTTTGAACCAAAATAACCTCTAAAATTAAAATCAGAGATTCTTCAAGTACAGTAATAATGCTGTTTAACTATCCATATATCTGACACCTACCAATAATTTTTACAAAGACTATATTAATTACTAGCGGACCCGGCAGACGTTGTTCTGCCCGAACTTTAAAACGTTAAACGTTGGTTTAATTTTATAATTGAATGTCAAAATATATCGTCATCTATTGGTCGCTCACTGCACCTACCTACCTTAGGAACAGACGTCCGTGTGTTATATAGTCCAGTTTATATTTATAGTTTTACACTCATTAGAATAGATAATTGGTACTTAAAAACTTTGCACAATTTTGCGTAAAACAGTTACAGTATGTTATTGCGTTGTATTTTACGACATGGTTGTATAGAAAAGAGTGTGCATTATTTTTTTCTACATGTTTAAAAAATGTGTACAATTTTACAACTTTTTTTTAGTACTTTTGCAAAATTGCACGAATAAGGCTATTGTTTTCTGTTTTCAACACCAATGTTTACGTTTTTGATCTCCAATTCCATCGGCAACTGTAGACATATTTATAAGTTCGAATTATGTTTAGGCAAGAAATGAAAGTAAAACCGATCCGTGTAAAGTTTTATTTTATGACATAGAAGAACACAACACTATTTAAAAACAAAGATTACAAACCAGCTGCTCCTATGAGGTACTGTCTCCACACTTGACCTTTCTCCATATTGTATAGTTGTTGATGGTCAGGAACTTCGATATAACTTATATTCCATACCCTTTACTTATTTCTTGGTTAGTGCTGGTCGTAAATCCCTGTAACAAATTTGGGTTAGACTAGTTAAAGCTTTCGGTATTTCTTATGATTCTATACCTTCAAAGGAAAAGAGGCTTCACTTGACTTGGTCTGTCTGTCTGTCTATCCGTCAGTCTATCAAGACCCTTTTTCTCAGAAAAGGGTTAAAAGGGGTAAAAGGGGTAAAAGGGTTAAAAGGGAAAAAAGCCTTTTTTCGCATCGTTACACATTTTAGTAAATGAAATGAACAAGTATAAAGCATTTATAGCCTAGCTATACCCACACAGTTACGCGTACAAATACTTTCATAGTTTTAATTTAAATTCTTATCAATAATGTTAAAACCTTTATGTAACGAATATATACAATAGATAGATCGACTTGTTTATGTAAGAAGAGCAGAGATTTCCTAACACAAGTAAAGTTTTACTTAAAAGGAATTCTCCAGTTGTAATTGATAAATCTAAGTTTCTGAAATAAATAATAATAATAAGAACTTTATTCAAAGAACACAAAATAAATTTGCATGCCAATGAAAAGCTTGTGGACTGAGCTTATAGCTGGTTTTCGGTTCGTGCCCTTTACAAATGCTGCCAATTTGTAGAGCATTATGCTCTACAAAAATGTGTAATACATAATTTTAATACATAATAATACTTAAATGATTCATACTTGAGACATATTAATCGGTACCATCGTTGTTTTGTTTGACGCTTTCGACCGTAAAAGTAAGTAAAACTATCGAGAATGTTCATGCCATGCCCTCTGATGTAGCGATCAAATCTGTTTTTTCTCGTATTTCTTAAACATTCTTTTGAATTTTCCGTTCATTCTTTGCTTTTAAACTTTTAATTTTTAGAAATTTACTGTTTTTGGAATTTTCCCTATAGATACTTGTACTTCAAGATATAGCATCCTGACAAATTTCATGATTCTAGGTCAACAGGAAATACACTAAGGGTTTTGATTCCCTTTTTGAATGTACTCGAATGAGAAATGTGACATAAACGGTCATATCTTTTGATTGCGTACCCTTATAGGGTTGAGATTTTCACAGCTTCAAGGTACTGGAGATCATAATCTTTGATATTAATTTCAACTAAGATATGATTTTTTTTAATTGTGATAAATTTTATTGTGATAATCAAATTTGTAACAATTTGGGCTTTCTCTTTTTATTTATTTATTCAAAAATTTAATATATATTCTTTACATTAAAAAAGAGCCGTTAAACCACATATTTTAAAATTCTGTGCCAACTTCTTCCTCTTCTTGCTAACGTTATCCAAGTTAAATACCAGGGTCCACTTAGATTGGAGAGGATGTGGCTGTGGGGCGAGTTAAGATGGCTGATTGCCATCAAATGTCATCCTCAGAACCCCACAATCCTTACAACCTTACGACTAATATCTCAAAGTGTTATTAATCGAGTCCCACTGTTTTACGTACCTTCCGAAACACGGAGGAGATCGCATATCCAATATAAACCAGTGCTAGAATGGATCACCGCGTCTCTTTGGCTCTTTGGCACGCATATTTTTACTATCACTTAATTATGTTGAATGAATTATTTAACTTTATTTATATTGGCATTAGCCAATAGATCAAAACTCCGTTTCCGCTTTTTATTAAATGTACTTTATTTCACGCTTATTTTTACTGGTTCGAACAAGTTGAACCACGAGAAGCACTAGCAAGAACCTGGTAGCTACTCTTTTAAAATAATTCTCACCAAAGAGGTAAGCGTCATGACGTCACAAAAGGTCTGTACCGTTTGCTAGCTGAAATAAGAATGACGCATGAAAATCATCAAACATGAAAATCATATTAAACTAACAATACGATGTATTACATACATCGTTAACAATATACACATTATTTTGAGTATTCCTCTTCTTCTTCCTAGCGTTATCTCGGTCTGGTACCAAGATATGGCCGTTTATGTCACATTTCCCATACATTTGCAAGGGGAACCAGAACCTATAGGGTACTTTCCAGTGACTTAGTATCATGAAATTTGGCAAAAACTTTAGAAGCTATATTAATAATATGCTTGTAACACAATAATAGGGAAAAATCCAAAAATCGTAAATAAGTACATCCGTCACAAAAAAAATAGCGGTGACTTTTTTAGATTAAAAGAAATCTTATGAAAAGAATAAAGCTTAGCACAACCTGAGATTACGTCATGGAACGGAACCTTTAGCGCGAGTACTCGCACTTGCCCAGTTTATTTAGGTTATTTTGTAGGTAAATTTTGTAGTTAACGTAATGCGATATATTAGTAAATAGAGGAGCAATAATACAATGTTGCCAGCACTGTCTCGGCCTGTTAACCCGATCCTGTTACTTATCCGGGATAAAGCTAAGAAGAAGATATGACACCCTGACCAAATTTTTTCCAGTTTTTTCTTCTATAGTTATTGGGCTATCAATTATAAGACAAAGTGGGACGTCATAAGTCTATCAGGGTATGGGCACGCACTTGGTGCCCTAAGAAATTAAGAGCAGAGCAAATAAAAGCTAGAATTTAATATTACGTTGCATGTTATCGGTTTTTCCCTTTATATTTTACTTTATAGTTTCACTGTAATGTGGGTCAAACTCCCCTTTGCCTGGAAGCCAAAATTTTTAACACCAAATTAAATACAAAAATATTATGGATAATATTTGTCACTTTATTTAAAACAGTTAATTAAATCAACGTTAAAATGATATTATCTATACCAAAAACTAAAAAATGAAGAATCCGACTGAACTCCTCGTAAACGGCTGAACCGATTTGAATAAATTTTTTTGTATGCGTTTGGGTGGCGCCCTGGATGGTATTGGTTCACAAATCAGCCTGGCAGATGGCGCTGCAGTCGGTAAATAGGGTATCTTTTTATCGATTATTACGTTCGGGCAGGACAACGTCTGCCGGGTCCGGTAGTCTTAGTTATGTTACGTCTTTTCCGAATAGAAGTTTTATGCGTACTATATATCCTAGTATTATATAAAAATATCTTTTCTGTTATATTAAAAGTGTTATTCGATAGAATTAACTGTTATTTAAAAGAAATTGAAATTAATTTGGCTTCTTGTTTAGAATACTTTATAACCGTATTTTTTTTAACCTTGGGCCTGTTATTTTTCAGTGTTGAATGCGTCGGCTCGTTAACTAATCCTAAGATGAGCGCGTTCAAGTAAAGAAACAAACCCTTCAGCTTTATATATTAGCCGAAACTAAACTCAAATATGGTTTGTTAACAATCTACTGAGCGAATATGATAAACTCTACTGCCCAGAAGGCAATCTGCAGATTGTTTCATCGAGGTAACCTTTTTTAGGGTTCCGTAATACTACAAGGAACCCTTATAATTTCGCTCTGTCCGTCCGTGCTTCTGTTTGCCCATAAGGTGATCCCCCCTTGCATTTCCACACTATAAGACATAGAGACTTGAACTTTTCCATGTTGATAGAACGGGCTAAAAACTCGTTAGGAAAATATTTTGAACAAAATCAGACAACAACTTTTGAAGTTATTTAACAAATACGTTTATAGCGTATCAGATACGGAACCCTTCTATATAAGCGTGCGCTTCATTTCCAAGATGGTTGCCATCCTGTGCCGAGGCCTCGTCGACAATTGACCTTTAAAAATAAAAATAAAAATAAAAATTAATTACCCATCCAAGTACTTACGTAACAAGATGTTGTATCTATATAAGCTTGATATTTTTTTTCCTTAAACTGATAAGAAGGTTTCGGGTTTTTCCGGTCTCCTCATTTATTATGCCTTAATATTTAAGAAAATACAATATACTAAGTTATGGAACCTTCTCCTTTTATTATGTACTAGCGGACCTGGCAGACATTGTCCTGCCCCAACGTTTGGTAATTGACTAATTACCACATTCTATTATCCTATAATATTGTTCCCGATCCCGTTGCCTTTCCCTGTCCCCTTTTCCGTTCCATAATGGTCCACTATTTTGGCGGTAAATGCTTAAACATGAAAGATGCTGTCGCGGGCTTTTTCCTTCCCACACCATATACTAGTAACTCCAACGGTTTTTGCAACTCATGCCGCAGATTTTTCTCCTACTTACTTGACATTTATCGTCATTTTGGACAATTCACACAATATCTTTATAATGCCTATGTGTTATTCTGATGGATAAACTATATAGTAAGGTTTTATTAAAATCCATTCTGTAGATTTTCCGTGAAAGAGCGTCAAACATATGCACATCCGTGTGTACAAACTTTCGCGTTTATAATATTAGTAAGATGTTTGGTTTCCTTTAACCCTCCTTCCTTAACAAAAATGTTTTAGGCTTTAGTATTTAGGTCGTTTGATGTAGAATGTAATAGCTATGTATGTTCCTATTTTGTATCTTAAAATAATGCTTATTTTTAAGGATCCGTATCTACAATAGGGCGAACGGGCGAGCGACCGCTCCAGTCCCCGAGTTCCAGAGGGCGCCTCAGCTAAGGGCAACTGTTAATATGCGATTATATTAAATACATTTTGGCTCAGGCGACGTACTTTGAATCCCTCGCTGCAATCAGGATTCTACTAAAGAATCCCTCGGTACGCTCGAGATTCTACTCTAGAATCACTCGCTACGCTCGAGATCCTACTCTAGAATCCCTCATTTGGCTCTGGATTAAAAAAAGCGCCATCGCCCTAAAAATATTATTTTGCTCCCTTATAACGTAATCTAATATTTATGTTAAAAATATAAACAGGGCAAGCATGGGGGGCGAAATAATTGGATTTCCCTGCATCCTAAAATTTACCACGGGCCAGCCCTGCTCCAAAAGAAAAACAGGAACCTCTATAGAATCACTCTGTTGTCCGTCCGTCTGTCTGTCTGTAAAGACCCTTTTTCTCGGGAACGCGTAGGGCTATTAAGTTGTAATTACATAATATCAAATATATATCTGCGGCCCCTTGAATCTTAAAAAAAAATCAACTTTCTAAACTTACGCAATCAAACGATATGGCCGAATATATCACACTAGCTGTGCCCGCGACTTCGTTCGCATAAAATATTTAATTTTCAAATGAAAACAGTAGTTCCTGAGATTAGCGCGATGAAACAGACAAACAAACAAACTCTTCAGCTTTATATATTATAGTAGATTTCATTTGAAATTCACTTCAATTTCAAAGGAATGCAAAACCTATACGATATATATATATAGGAAGTTATATCTTGAAGTACAAGTATAGACAAAATCCGAAAACCATAAATTTTTAGCTTTATCACAAGAAAAAAATTGCAGTGACTTTGTCAAATTAAAAGGAATCTTATAAAATATTTAAATATTAAAAGAAGCTGGTTAAGTATTACGTGATTGTACGGAACCCTTAGAGCGCGAGTCTGACTCGCACTTGCCCCGTTCATTTCTAATAACTTGTGCAAAATCGCGGGTAAAATATAGTATATTATACATACATATACATAGTACTAAAATTTGTTGCGGACATTAATGTGATTGCGAAAGGTCAGGTTGGTCAGAGTTGATTAGTCCCTGTACAAACAAACGTATTTACTAGATGCAATGGACGTGTTTTGAATGAACAGATCAACATTCAGGGTAAAATTAAGGGCAAATTAATTATCTGGACCTAGGGCGAAATTATTTAGGGGTCCAAAAATCTATAATTCAAATGACTATATTCAATTAGACTTTTACAAGCTCAGGATTCTGCATTAGAATCACTCGCTACGCTCATGATTCAGTCTTGCAATCCCTCGCTTGCTCGGGACTCAAAACCAGCACTGGCAGCAAAAAACCAGTATTTTAATTCAAATTCAAATGATATTTCATTCAAGAAGACGTTTACAAGGTCTTTTGAAACGTCAAACATTTTAAAAGCTACCACTGATTCGGAAAAGTCAATCCACGAGAAAAACCGACAAGAAACTCGTTAGCCTCTCTTTTAGAAATAGTTCTTAAAAAAAACTGAGTTTAAATAACAATTTTGCATGTTAACTATAAAGTCAAAACTGGAGCGCCTCAATTCCGAGCAGTTTTATCTTTAATATAGTTTTCGACTGTGTAATACGCCTTACGAATAAGCGTGTTTTTTTAACATGTTGTGTAAATTTAACTATAGACAGTTTAATATGGCATCTGGAATTTTGTTAAAGAATACTTTAAATGTATTGATTGAAGCATAAATAATAAAACAACTAAAATTCAAGCAGTCCTCAATTTACAATTGATTCTAATAAGTTATGTGAAAAATAAATTGGTTATTTGGAGGAATAGGAATATTTGGTATGCCAAAATTATTGTTTTATATATTTTAAAACGGGAAAAGTGCGTGTTATGCACATAATATTTTACCAGGTTATATTAAGATATATATTTTCATAAGATTCTTTGATTGCCCACACTTAGAGAGTAGATTTTTTCGTAGCTTCAAGGGACCTAAGATCTCATACCTTACCACAAAGTTCATACCTTAAAGCGTTCCTGAGAATAACGGTTGTCGACGCACCAAGGAGATTACATATTTGCTGGCAAATTTTAGAGTTTTAAAAGTAATTACATTCAAAATTTTATAGAATTGATGATGTTCTTTTACATAGTAATTCTGTTTTGGATTCTCCTACAAGCCATGTAAATTTAAATATATATTTTTAAGAAAATATAATTAAATTAAAATACATTTAATATATATTGTATTTAAAATTATTTTAATAGAATAAATAATTGTCGAGTTTTTATTTATTTAAAGAAAACCAATATTTTGTAGCAGACTTTTACTCACTTCTTTTTCGACAATATAATATATTCAGAAAACAAAAGATATAAAAAGAACAAATACAAAAATTATAAAAAAAGTAAAATTAACCAGCCAGTCCGCAAAAATAGTGATCGCAGTCTTCAAGGGTCTTGACAGATAAACCGACAACGAAGCGATCCTATAATGGGTATATTTCCTTTAGACGTGCGGAACCCTAAAAAGAAATAAAGTTTTCCGATGATGGTCCGATTCCGGGAAATAAGTTGAGACTTGATGTTTTCCGCCAATGTTGTTATTTATGCTATAGATATTTTGGGACCGGTTTTTGGAATTTGCCGCTCAAGAATGATCAGTCATACCGTTGTTGCTTGGATCAACTATACAGTTAATTATTATTATCCAGCAATAAAAATGTGTAATCATTTCTTTCGTATAACGGTACGAAAACGCATTAAATAATGTTATAAATAGGAAAGATTTCAATGTTTGTCTGTCTAGGATAGGCTCTGAAACTACTGGACCGTTTTTAAAAAAATCTTTCACCTTTAAGATCATACATCATCCCATATAGGGATCGCTAAAAGGCATCCCATACACCATCCAACATAGGCGTAGTATATTTTCAAGAAAGTTAGCGATGCGTATGAAAACTTTGATAATGTAAATAAATTCCAATGCGAAGCCAGGTTGGGCCGCTAATAGTTGTATTTTGATATAATCGGGCCAATAATTGCCTGAAATGAAAATAGTTGCAATGTATTTAAATTTTTACAAGTGAATCAAAAAAATTTCAAGGTCAAAACAATAACAAATGACATTCACGAAAAGAACACATTTTTATAATAAAATTGTTAGCCTTTAATCAGAAAAAAAAAAAAAAAAAAATGTGCCTGTGTCATTCTTGTTTCAGCTAGCAAACGGTACACACCTTTGTGAAGTCATCGCTCACCTCTTTTTGTAAGAATTATTTTTAAAAGAGTAACTACGAGTTCCTTGCTGGTTCTTCTCGTGGTTGAACTTGTTCGAACCAGTAAAAATAAAAAAGTAAAGAAATACATTTGTTAAAAAGCGAAACTGAGAAACTGCGTTTTGATCTATTGGGTAATCCTAATATATGTATTTATAATTATGATTTAGATTTCTACCAAGTGATTTTTTTGAACACAACCACCCAGAATCTATATAACTCATATTCTCGATTCCATAGCTGGTCTCCCTCCCGGTAACGCTACCGAGGCCGATAGGGCCAACAGCAGAAACCACACAAAAAAAAAAGTTTCAAAAAACAATTTTAGTAGTTTGCTTCTTACAGCTAATTTCCAAATATGTAGACCGGGTTTTGTTGGAACTTGTTGGTAGCTTGTATTGTAGGGAAGCTGTAAAAGATTTCATACATAAAACGTAAATAAAGAATTCCAGTGCAAAACATCTATACTAATATATACAGTTGAAGAGTTTGTTTGTTTGTTTGCGCGCTAATCTCCGGAACTTCTGGTCCGATTTGAAAAATTCTTTCAGTGTTAAATAGCTCATTCATAGAGGAAGATTCATCACGTTAAATTAAATCTATTTTTTTTTACCTAATTTTACGCGGACGAAGTTGCGAGCTCAGCTAGTCGAACATAAAGAGGATAAAGTAAACAGCCTCAATACCTCAACGGTAGAAGGAATCGATTGAAATCCGCTAGGCTTGACACGCGAAACATTAACATAGCATTATAATGAAGCTTCGGTAGCGCAACGGTAAAAGGATGGAATTAAACCCTATCAAGTTAAACCCTATATAAAAAAACTTTTGTTTTCTTAGAGCTGTTATTATTTTATATATGTATTGTAAATTTTCACCTTCCCGTTACTTATTCTACTTTCGTCCTTGCGCCTCTTGTCAAAATCTATATGTAATAATGTTGTGGTCCACTGTAAGTTTAAGGACTCAAAACCATATTTGTAGAACGTTATACATAAGCAAACTTTGTGACGTCTTTATGTTGTGGATCCTTAAATAAATGAATAAAAAAAAAGAAACCCGTATGGTGGTGGGTTCAAACTTAACCCCGCTTGGCTATCGTCGTGGACTCTGCTTACATGAGTTTTATATTATATATTTCTAATTTGGCTTTATGTGGTATTCCTTTTTTAGCTGGGTTTTATTCTAAGGATTTAATTTTGGGTAGCAATGAGGTCAACGACGTGAGGAGGAGGAAATTTAGTCGACTAAGAAATTGTTTTACCACGCTAAAGTAGAATGTCGTTTGCACGTGGATTAGTTAAAAGGCTCATTTTTGCTCATTATGAATTACGTTAATTTGTAACAATAACCTTTGGCCAAATTTTCTTTAAGTAGGAGCTGCCATCTAAAATGGTAAAGCACTTTCTTGGTCGGCTATAATAAACTTTAGCGTTTTTAATAGCGCTTAAAATGTCTAGACACCTATTTCATGTGGCCCACCAACATCTAATTACATGTCAATGTGGCCCGCTAGCATATAATTTTTTACGATATGGCCCTTGCCTGAATGGAGGTGGACGGGACATATGTAAAAGATAAATGGTCGAAAACTAACAGAATGGTACCCGAAGGATAGCCTAAGAAGCAGAGTAAGGCAGATGAGAAGGTGGGAGAACAATCTCCCCCAAGGATGGAGGCAAGCGTTGGACAAACAGTCATGGAGAGGAAAAGAGAAGGCCTATGTCACAAGATAGCCTGAGCAATTTCATATTTGATTTATGAATCTATTCATATTTGATATATGATTATGATATGATTGTAGTAAATAATGTTTAGTAATAAGTATATGAAATATATATTTAGTAATAGTTTGAATAAGGTTTAGTCTATAATGTATATAAAACAAACTAATGCTGGTCAGGAAATAAAGGTTATTTTTCTTTTATTTATTTTTATTTTAATATAAAATAAACGCGCTTACTCGTGCCATAGCCACATTCTCTGCAATCTAAGCGGAACCTGTTATTAGACGGGGCTAACGGCAGATAGAAGAATACTCCTAATGTCGGAGCCAGACACAGCTCAAACTGTTTGTACATATAAGCCTTAACATAAGACTGCAATGTACTACAAAACATTGCGAAGCTACGCAAAGTCTCTGGCGACTCTACATGAACATTTAAATAAAGCTATGTATGTCTGGCTCCGGCATAAAAGAAAAGCGGTCAAATGTAAGAAACAAATAAGGTCACATATGCATTTATAATTTCAAATAAGATTTAATCCAATAAAGGCATCATTGAAGAATATATATAAGAAACGATGTCGCATTCAATTGCTTGTGATAAATACGAGCAAATGACTCGGAAACTCTATACTAAAACACTTAAACCAACAGTGACTGTATGTGGACATAATTTACGCTACTCTCACAGACACTGCATTGGGTCCATAAACATCACAATTTTTTTCGCGGCTTGTGTTGCATTTTTACCTTTTTTTTTTAGTAAAATTTTAAAATGTATCGAATTTCTTCGTTTGATTCAATCATTTTAGTAAGAAAAACGAATGAAAATCACACATTTTCCTAATTTTAGAATTGTCTTCTTTAAAATTGAAATTTTAAAATGACACCAAAACCAACCAAATTCAAATGATATAGATTGTGATTCGATCTCTAAGTGCCGATCGAGGGAAAACACAAAGGTCACTACCCGTATCTATTAATAATTGTGCCTTCGTCTTGCGGTCTATAACAAACAGGCGACCAGGAACGTAGTGGCAGTCGTCAGTCGCCATTACCGATCCCGCCTTGAGTCTGGGAGTATTATCTATGTGCATATCTTTATAGACTTCTAAAAAAATATTTCTGTATAACAGGCGTCTGTTACCTATAACACTGGCATTAAGCTATGTACCCTAGGGATATACGTCTGTGTGTCATATAGTCCTATGTATGTTTTAATTATTAAAATTAATAGTGCAAATATTAGTTGATTTATGTGCTAGGGTATCACCATTTATAGCACTAAAAGAAGAATAATATGAAACCCAAATTTAAAAGCCCTAAAAGCGTACGCTATCCTGGAATTTTCTGCATCTAAAACGTTAGGCAAACTGAGAGTACCTGGAAGGAAATTAAGGTAAAATTCGTAATCCAATAAACTGGCGATGTAGAACACTTCAGACCAGCTTGGGTTTTTCTGAAACTATATATAGAAAACCGAAGCGAAAGGCTCGATACTGATGTACATGCTAGACTGTTAATGATCTTACCAGTATACTGTCGTAGTTTAATGTTAACGTCTCGATAGTGCAACGGTAAAAGAATGAATTATCCGTAAAGTAATCGGTAAGAAAATAAAAATTAACGTGATGTGTTAACTTCTCAAACCGTGATCGTGTCATATCCACATACACAGGCATCCGGTCGTCTTAAGAAATAGTTTTTTAATCAGGCATCAAAACTGTTAAATTACGAATTTCATTTTAATCTGTGTGTATTTATATTTATCACTAACTTCTATACCAAAGAAATAGAGTCATTTTTAGTTATGAAAATTGCTAGATTTTGTTTGTAAGTGAGAGTAGAGCACACCCAAACTCTTCGCGTTGTGAGGCGGCAAATCTAATATTGCCGTCCTCATCCCATTCTTGAGCGCGCAATGTATCGTGAACATTCGGAAGCAATCGTCAACAAAATATTTATATTTAAGCAAAACTGAACCTTTTACTAGTTGACGTGCAAACGACATTCGACCTTAGCGTGGCAAGCCAATTTCTTGGACATACATAGAATATTCGTTATTGATTTTCTTACGTCCAGACTTTTACCGTATCCCCAAGTGTTTTTCAAAATCTCCTTTTACAAAATCTTCTCTTACTTCAAGTGACAGAAACGCTCTGTTCGAACGTTTAAATTTAAAACGGTTGCAAACGAGTTTGTTGCTGATTATTCTCGTAGCTTGACTTTTCCGAATCAGTGGTAGCTTTTAAAATATTTTACGATTCTAAAGAGCTTGTAAAAGTCTACTAATAATAAATATATACAAGACTATATGACACACGGACGTCTGTTCCTAAGGTATACAACTTAATGCCTGTGTAATAATTAACAGACGCCTGTTATACACAAATACTTTTCTTTGTAGAAATATATACACTTTTATAATACATCCAGACTCGAGGCGAGAATCGAACCCACGACCCCCGGAACAGAAGCAAAAGGACTGCTCACTGCGCCAACGGGCCAGTCAATGAATAAAACATTTGATTTGATTTAAATTAAACCTTGGACTCCGGCCGAAATATTTGTCGTTCTCACCGTTGAACCCTAGGAGTATTCCTATAATTGCTTATATTACATTTTGGACATCTTGTCATAAAGTGACAGCCATATTCGGCTCGGCTCTTAAGTTTAATTTAATCTTTAGACGGTAATTTCACCGCAGTCAGCGGGGAATTTGAGAGATTTCAGGGTTTCGCGTAATGACGTCATAATTTTGTATCGTGACTCAGGTTCGTGACCAATTTTTGAAATGGAATGATTTTTATTTGGTGAATATGAGATATACACGATGTTAACAATATTGAACTAATACATATTCTGCTTTGTAGCATTCAAATATTAGAAATTTTCCTTAACATTTGTAATGCGAAAAACATAGTAAAAATTTCGGAGATTATTGAAAGTTCCATTAAAGAAAATTATACAATTCAAAATGATAAAAAATAAAATGTCAAATTATACATATAAGAATTCCACGCCGTAGTAATATTACATATTGCTCCGATAGTTGTTCCCGTTAATGGTCTCATAGCAAAGAGTCTGGACCGTCATCTTAAGAGGCTCTCGCTTAATGGTTGGATCAAAAGTCAGAAACAGAAGGCGGTATTGCTTGAGACGGCACGTATAGTGAGAAGGTTCCTCTCTCGGGACCCCTGACCACCGGTGGCTTGATATCTTGCCCCGCTGCCGGTGGACATCTATTTTTTATATATTTGTAAATGTTTTTATTCTTATACTATTATTTAAAAATGTATTTAGAATAAGTGTATTGAATAAAAGACCCTTACACATTGCATTATTAATAATTTTATTCCATGTCACTACTCTTCTCTTCTTCTCACTTTGGACTGAACTATCAATACCATTCTTTTAGTCCTCTGATAAATCCTGCTTAATAATTTTTTAAATATATTGTATTCTCTACTTCCTAGCGTTATACCGGTTTAATACCAGGGTCCGCTTAGATTGTAGAGGATATGGCTGTGTGACGAGTTAAGTGCCTCTTAAGATATTCCTTCTAATAGAAGACTTATATGGGCTCTTAAAGGAGGGTCCCCCCCCCCTCCCCTTTGGTAACATCACATATTTTTCCGTTTTATTCATATGTTATTGTATGCCATTCTGTTTTTATTTTTCCCACCATTCCCAATTTTGACGGCACAAGACTTTTGATCTAACCCTGTCCGTTGTCACACAATGTCACATTTTGGTGATACCCTACCCCTTTAACGTAATTTATGCATGCCCCCTAACAGTAAAAAGTTACTATGGAAAAAGCAATCATGAAACGAATTCAATTGAAAAACCCGAACAAAGTCGTAGCTACCAACTATATTAATAAACTTAATAATAGCTATTGCCTCGTGCGCAATTTTAACTAATCCAACAAGTATCAAAACCAGTATTTTAGTTTTCTATCAAAGCTTTAATATTTTCCTGTTTTCGAATTTGGTAACATGGAAAAAAAAATTGGTAAAAATTTCATTTGCCTCTGCTCCTACATCCACACTTTACCCCTTACATACGTACTCATCTATACTAATATTACAAAGAGGTAATGTTTGTTAGTCTGTATGTTACAGGTAATCTCCAGTTCTACTGATACGATTACGAAAATTCTTTTGCTGTTAGAAAGGTGGTATCACCACAGAGTTCTATATAGGACACTTTTCGTCAATTGCAACCGTGCAAAGTCGAGGCTGATGGCTTATATAAGTGTCGGATTCTAAAATGTGTCACGTGGATTTGAAGAATTTGCTACTGTGCGATTTTAGCTGCCGTTGTACCTTAATCGAAAGATTTTAAAAATTTATATGAAAAAATGCTAATGTATGAAATTAAACTCTAACCACTCTTTTGCTGATATTATTATCCTCATAGCCCAATCAATTTTCTTGTCCCAATTGTGAAATTTTTCAAATAAAAAAAAGTATTTTTTTAAACGGCAGACGCGTTTACATCAAGCTATAAATGATATATTATTTACATTCCAATAATTAATTCAATATCAAATACATCATATTTCACCATAAATACGTTTATTTACTAATGATTTTAAAACTATTTTCTAAATAGTAGTGTCTTTTTTTTTAATAACCGACACAGACACGCTATCGCTATGGTAAATGGAGTATTAATTTACTTTCCAATATAGGCGTAGACCTTATTCTATGCCTTCCAAAATAGTATTAATATGTGTCAACTAAATACCCGTACCAAATCCTTTATATCTCTCTCAACTTTTGGCTTTATTTGTTAGTGTTATTAAAAAACAAGCTTTTTTTAATAACAAATAGACATTCATCTAAACGGGATATTAACTTACCTACCAATGTAATAGTCTTTATTGCACATTAATTAGATATCAAATCCATCACATTTTATTCAACACTTGTGTTCATATTTATTAGTCGTTTTAAAACACAGACACTAGTGTAATTAAATCGCTGTCACTTTTTTTTTTAATTTTAGGCACAATAACGTCGGGTCGTTGCTGTTTAGTTGTTTCACTCGTCGATGAGTGTACGAACCGGTGGCCGTAGTGAAACTGTTCTACGTGAACGTGACTTGAGTGTTGCGGCTAAGTGATTCATTCAGGAATCGCTGGCTGTATGGTACAAGTTATAAACGTTTATGCCGAAGCCAGACATAGCTTGATTTGAATGATCATTTCAATGATTAAGTAGTGTGGCCGGGGACTTTGTGTAGCTGCGCAAAATTTTGTAAAAATTTTTATAGTTTTCAAGGTCAAAAATGTACAAACACTTTGAGTTATGTCTGGCTCCGGCATTACAGTATTAATAATCTTTATTTTTTATTTTATTTAATAGGAATCCAACGTTTACACAATTTGTTAATGCTAAACTTAGAACATTTTTAATTTACAGTAGTAATATTGTATAAAACACTTATAGGCTAACTCAGCATGCATAAATAATTGGTGTATAACATTCTTTGTTTTAGGCAGAAAAACAGTGAAGTGTCCATTCAACACATTTGTCATACTTATTGCTTTTAATTCTGTCGAGTCGTGACGACGCATTTAATAAGTTCAAGCAACGCGAAGTTCAAGTAAAGATGAGAAATGACAACCTCAACGATATCTATATATAAAGCTGAAGAGTTTGTTTGTTTGAACACGCTAATCTCAGGAACTACTGAGCCAATTTGAAAAATTCTTCCAGTGGTTAGATAGCCCATTTATCGAGAAAGGCTATATATCATCATCAAACTAAAATTTTTAACGTAATTTTAAACAAACGAAGTGTCGGGTAACAACTAGTAAATAATAAATGCAGATGCGACAATGAGAGTTTACATGTCAATATTTAACAAGAATGCAATTTATTAAGCGTTCATATTATTGTAAGAGTCTACTCGTCATTAAGGACCGGCAGCGCATCTGCTGGCCTTCTGGTCGTGCAGATGTCCATGGGCGCTGGTAGGCACTTCAGTGCATGCTGCCTGCTCGTCTGCCCCCTTGTAACATATAAAAAAGAAACCGGGACGGAAAAGGAAAAGAAAACGGGGACAATATTTTAGTATAATAGAATGTAGTAAGTAACCTAACGTTCGGGCAGGATAACGTCTGCCGAGTCCGCTAGTAATGTATAATTCTATGCACACGGCTTTATGGAAATTCTATTCAATGTTGAATAAAAATATAGGGTAACGTTTTCATTTCAGCATCAGATAAGAGCATTAGCTGCTTTCAATTCCAATTCATGGAGTGATAAAAGTCGAGATCAACGTGAAGTGTGGGAGGTCCATTGCATTATCGATATATCATATCTAGCTATTAGCTGCGCCCGCTACATCGTCCACGTTAAATTAGGTATAAAATAAATTCAATTTTAGCGTGATAACATATATAGCTTTCCTGGATAAATATTCTATCTGACACTGAAAGAATTTTTTTAAATTGTTCCAGTAGTTCCTGAGATTAGTGCGTTCAAGCAAACACACAAATATACTCTTCAGCTCTATATATTCGTATAGTTTAAAAGTATATAATATTTCTTCTGTTTTTTTTTGCTTTCGTGTAAGCGGGCAAACGAGAAAACGGATGAACCGAGATCAGGTGATCAGCGTCGCCCAACTAATGACTTGCCTATTATCTCGGCGCGCGGAAGATAGCTGTAATCAACAAAACTACCGAAATAGTGCTCGATATCGCGTTTAATTTCGACTGACAGCCGACACGCAACAATATGATTAATTTTACTATTAAAACTGCATATTAGTTGATTGTAAAGACGATCTGAGAAAAGAACATACATTTAATATATCTTACTGTTTCACTACGTCTGATATAGTTAACATTCAAATGAGTAGTTCACGTCTCTCTTCGAGCTTATTTATTACTACTTCTTCAAGGAATTTGGCGGTTAAATAGGTTTTCCTATACCTAAAAACATGTTAAGGCTCGTGCGGTTTGGAAACACCAGTGTGACGTAGAAGGTGGTAACACGCTAATATGACAATTATAAAGTCAATCTTTTAGATCGTTAAATATATAGCACTATAGCTACTTAGGTATTTTTTTGTCACTTCGTTATATTTGTACCCATTCCTAATTCCTTGCCACTTAGTTTATATTTAAAAAGAAGCATAATACATCACATATAACTTCTTTTCTAAGTCTGGGATTGATGAGAACATTAGATTTCATTTATTATGGACTAGCAGACCCGACAGGCGTTGTCCTGTCCGAACGTTGGGCTACATACTATTTACTAAATTCTATTATTCTATAATATGGTCCCCGTTCCGTTTACTTTTCCTTTCCCTTACCCGTTTCTTAATGGTTCACTATTTTGGCTTTTGGCTTATGAATGATAGATATCTTGTATCTTGATATATGCTGTCGCGGACTTTTTTGTAGAATTATTTAAAATAAACATTACTTTCATATTATTGATAGAATCAGGAGTTACTTTGTGGAAATCCATGACATGCATGAAATACTAAACTACTTTGCTTAAATCCGCGAATGAATATGAGGGAAAATCGGTGCGATGTTGCAACTTACCGTTCTGTATGTCTAGTTTTAAGATTGTTATTTATTTATTTTGGTGTTTACTTTGTTATTATTATATTATGTATATGTAATATTATTTACTGTTCATAATGTTTGATTAAAAGTTGTTTCTTTCATTCTTTCTTTCCTTCTATACATATAAATAACATTGGAGTGTCTGTATGTAATGTCGAATTTTTTTTTTTTTTCTAATTTCATATGACTGTTTCTATTAATAATAATATATAAATATATATACAGGACTATATGACACACGGACGTCTGTTCCTAAGGTAGACAACTTAATGCCTGGGTTATACTGGTAACAGCCGCCTGTTATACACATTTTTTTTTGTTTAGAAATATATAAATACATACATAAGGATAACACACCCAGACTCGAGGTGGGAATCAAACCCATCCCTCTCAGTAACGCAGTCGAGGCCAATAAAGCTAACAGCAAAAACCACACAAAAAAAGCATCTGTTGGCGAGGGACGACCGCTTCGGGCAACTCCAACTAGCCCGGACTGAGGATCTACCATTGAGACGATTGAGCATATCGACGTTCGCTCCCACCTTGTCATCGCTCGGCGAAAACTTTCCTCTTGGGTGTCCCTTATATAATATAACACATATTTATCCCTTGAAAATAAGCTACATATAATTCTGAAAATTACGGACGTATAAAGATTGCCATCTATTAACGCTTACAGCTTTCCATTAGATATAAAGATTAAATTAATTATATTAAAGCCTGATTCTCCCTAGATCAACAAGTGAGAGGTTAACATAGTCATATTGCAACTGTTTATTAGTAATATAATTCTAGTATTTTGTTATTATGATAACCTGTAACTATTTACTGTGTGTATTTAATTTTTATTTTCGTAACACCTATAGCATTTGGTTCTTTAATGATATCATTAAGAGATTTTAATTTAGACAACATTTTATATTCTTATTAGTTGTAATAATTAAGTGTCATGTGATAAACGCACTTCTATATATGTACATACGTATACAAATGCTAATCATGAGAGTAAATAACTTATAAAAAATATAACTAAAGTTGATATAATTTAAAGCCAATGATTTCTGTTACAATTTGGAATGTCAAAGCTACGATCCAGTACGGTATGGCCCTTAAGAATGACTAGCAGATTTACTCAATAATAACTGAAGCGATGGGACACTGTAAAGTGACTCGCCAGCGATATAAAAGTTGTATCAAAGACTTGAACTGCTACTCATTTAAATCAACTGTTCATATGCCACTTGTTGTAAAATACTTATGTAATGGTATCACATTTTTTGAATCAGACTATTGTGTCCAGGAAGGCGTGATATTGGCCCAACCGCCAAAAAATAATTAACCAAAATTAAGGACATAGTATTCTGATAAGTTCTTTTTAAGATACTTTTAAGTACAGGTATTTAAAATAAAGTCATACTTCAAATAACTTTCATTTAATCTGCATTGACAGTTCAAAGTTTGTTGATCTACTCTCTTATGACTTATTTGTAACATGAGCAGAAAAGGAGCGCATGTGTTTTCGGGAAATGTGTTTTTGGCCTATTTTCAAGAATTGGGCAAAACTAAACAACTTATAAGCCTTTGGAGTATATCCTCATTTAATTATTTTCACTTAAAAAGGGGATCAAAATTATTTATAAAGATATATTTATTCTTTAAGCCTTAATATGTCTCCTAATTGCCTCCCTGCATTTGACCCGACCTGCTGAAATTAATCTGTATTCAATATCACATCATTTCAGGAGTTACTATTAAATACTACACTAATTTAATATTTATGGTTCCATAGTACAAGGAACCCTTATAATTTCGCTCTGTCCGTCCGTCCGTTCGTTCGTCCGTCTGTCTGCCCGTAAGGTGGTCTTCCCCTAGTATTTCCAAACTATTAGACGTAGAGACTTGAAATTTTCCATATTGATAGAACATGCTAAAAAATCATTAGGAAAATTATTCTATCGATCGAAATCGGACAACAACTTTTGAAGTTTTTTAACAAATACGTTTATAGCGTATCAGATACGGAACCCTTCTATATAAGTGGGACCCGATTAATGTCACTTTGTGATATTAGTCGTAAGATTGTAGAGATCGTGGGGGTTCCGAGGATGACGTCACAGGGCAATCGGTCATCTTAACTCGCCCCACAGCCAAATCCTCTGCAATCTAAACGAACCCTGGTACTTAACCGGGATAACGCTAGGAAGTAGAAGAAATTATTAAAATAAAACCTCACGCACACCAGTGCCAAACGATTTACACACACATGTATCAATTTTATTATAGGAGGATGTCAAGCGTAGTCATGACAACCATGACAAAATTACCATGTATTTTGTTAATTAAGACATGAAATTTGAAATTTGAATAAATTATCAAATGTCGTACTAAGGATAAACATTTTGTACATAGCTTTAAATAAGAATATGGTACGCAAACCTAATGATTTCTAGTCGAATTTCGACTACGGACGATCTCTAGTAAGATTAAAATCCAGATTACAAAAACCCTTAAGAAAACCTAAAAACATAGTAAGTATCTGAAAACTATGAACAAAATTTTTGGCTAACAAAGAAGGAATATCATCTCGCATTCATAAATACGGTACGACAATATCGGAAGTCGTAATGATGCGGTTGCTATAAAATATGAAGGTGGGGTTTCGAGCTGAGATAAAGCAAAAATTTGGGCGCATAAAATTCAAATAATGCCAGTTTTACATGAATTACGTTGGGGAAAGCATTCGCGTATGAAGCAAAGAATGATATTGTATGCATTTTGCATGAGGACCGTATTATCGGATATGGCGAAGAATTTGAATATTCCAAAAGCAGCCCTACCACGGTGCTCGATTATAATTTTTGTTTAATACTTCCTAAGGTAGACAACTTAATGCCTGCGTTTTAGATAACAGACGCCTCTTATACACATTTTGTTTTGTAGAAATAAAACATATATATGGGGGTGGGCCAAAAAAAACTCTTATTTATTTTTTGGATCTCACACAAAAAAAATTATTGCTAGGCACCTTTAGAAAGTACTCACCCAGAATGGGCTCTTAATATTAATGGGAACATTGCCCTCATCACAGTTTTCTATTTTCAATTTAGTTTGACATTAAAATGGTAATATCTCATCACCAATAGCTTCCAAAAAAGGGTGAAATATGACTCGGAAATTGTCATCATATCAAAATAAACTCAAAATACTATTAATATTGTCAGAATTTGATAAATTAAACGTGTAAATTGAAAATAATTATCAAAAATTATGAATATCAGTGCATATTGGCATTCGAATTGGAATATCTTCGAAATGGTTCGACTAATCGAAAAAGTATAACAGACCATTTTTGTAGAGCATTTAATTTGCTACAAATATTGACAATGGTATCGGCTTAACAAGCTATTGGTGATGAGATATGACCATTTTAATATCACACTAAACTGAAAATAGATGAGGACATTTTAAGAGAAAACTATGATGAGGACAGTGTTCCCATTAATATTAAGAGCCCATTCTGGGTGAGTACTTTCTAAAGATGCCTAGCAACAAGTTTTTGTGTGTGAGATCCAAATAAAAAAAAAGTTTTTTTTGACCCACCCTAAGATATATATGGATGTGGGGAAGAATTCAGCAAAGCTGGAGTAGAAATGTGCTGGGCACGTGGCAAGGATGGATCCGCAAAGGTGGGCCAATGTAGCGACGGTGTGGGCTCCCACCAGTGGCCGCCAACGACCAGGTAGCCCGAGTAAGAGGTGGCGAGACGACTTGGGCGCCTTTGCTAGAAAGAAATGGATTCAGATGGGTCAGCAAAGGAAGGACACGACCCCCGGTGCGGAAAGCAGAACCACTACGCCAACGGGCCCGTCGCAAGTAATTTCTTGCTTCGTAACTTAATGAGTGGCCATTATTGGAGTCCATCGCTAGTTTAAGGAGTTGCGGTAAGAGCACTTCTAAGATGGTACAGAAATATGGCAAGGCTATTCATCTGTACTTCCTGGATTGACAGCTACCTCTTTACTATGCTATAACGAAAAAGTATTCCTCTTTATATGAAATTAGCTCCGATCTACGACTTCATACGTGTTGTTATTTTCGACTTTCATACAAACTTTTTACTCCTATTTCACCTCTGACCAATTTCATTATCGCGACAAAAAGTAAATGTTCATCTCCAAGGCGAAATCTATAAATGTACTGAAAATCTTCAAAATTGGTTCAGTGGTTTAGGCGTTAAAACGTTATAGACGGAGCTATTTTCACATTTACAATATCAAGTAAGGAAATGAGGATATTATTTTAAAAGCAGCTCAATATGGGGTAGGGGAACAATGGAAAATGGTGTCATTATAAAATAATAAATCATCTGAACACGTTGCACGCTGTAATCTCTTAGAGTGTCCATAATCTGTACAATGAACAGCATCCGGAGGCTGCGCATCTGTTTTTTTTTTTTTCAACATCTACCAACGGCAGAGATCTCTTCCCGAGATGATATTCTAATGACTCAAAATGCTTTGTTACGTAGTTTTATTCTTTTATTCGTTTCTCGTTTTAAAGACGAATTTCTTAGGAAGTGTTATGATAAAAGCATACTCTATCCTTAAAGGCCTGCAACGCATGTGCAGACGTCCATGGGCGTCGGTAGTCACTCAGGTGAACTGTCTTACCGTTTGCACCTTTTTTCATACTATTATTTTTTGATTTGAAGTCACCTTTGAGTAAGAATTACTTGTGTTAGGAAACTCAGCTTTTCTATAACTAAGTTACATATTAAAAAAAAAAACAAAATTCGTCCTTAAAAATACATTGCCTATTACAATCTTTTATTTATTTTTGAACGTATTCAACAATTCTCATTTTTAAGTCACATCGTACCAGCTTCGACCTTACAAATGCGTCACGTTTTATAGTGTTAGTGGTTTGGCGTCCAAAAAGCCAGTGTAAGATTTTTAGTCTCTATAAAAGCTCGTCTAACTCCGTTCGAGCACCCGTGGTAGCTTTCCAACTAGTATGTATATTTCAACCAATATGTCATTCGTGATCCACAAAAGCATTCTTCCCTATTATACGACGGGCAATATTCCAGTGAAATTATTTACTAAATTTTTGCAGTGACGCACCGAATCGAAATATTACGGTGCGCTTCTTTGTTGTACGGAAGGATGGTGATATTGTTACATAAGCCAGATATCCTGGCTTACCTTACTATGTTTGCCTCAGTTTCGCATGTGTCGCCATTGTCGAAGTCTTCATACGGATCCTTAACTTTTATGAAAATATTATATCGCCTATGTTCATCAGGGATAATGAAAAAAATTTACAAATCGCTTTAGTAGTTTCAGAGCATATTCAATTCTCCCGGGGGTGCCTAAAATTTTCTTCTAATATTTCTAAAGCTTCCAGTCTCGTGCTTAATTAAGAGTTGCGCGAAGTTCATGGTTAGGTTTTTGAAAATTCCTTTCTGATTTTGTTAATTGCGCAGACCGCTCATATTGCACCTTCATAAGACTCGACTCCATTGTCACTCTCAATGACTCATTAATAGTCAATCGTCAATATTCGTTGTTGTCACTCTCTATTTTCCCTTCCACTCCCTCTATATCCCCGGGTTTCGGCACCAAAATATTAAATACTCTTGTTGGATCTTCATTTATACTCTTTCGAATTGCCATCTGCTACGAAAACCCGTTTAATAGTTCAATTTCAAGTTGTTTAATATTTAAAAGCGTGTTATTATTTTTTTTTTTTCCTGTTTAAAATTATAATATTTTTTTTTTGTTTTTTTTTCCTCGGGCGTGGCACATTCTGACTGATTCAGGAATTTGCCCAGCAGGGCTGCTTCGTGGGGTGGCCTGGTGGGGCTGCCTCGTGACGCTGCTCGTTCAATCAGAACACGACTATTGACATATGAATGTCTCATCGTGTTTCTCGTTACCTGACATGTATTTGCTAGATTTTAAGATACTTAACGATACAAAAAAGCTTTTAAAAGCCACTTATATATTCGCAAATTCTCTACGAAACTTTAATTCAAATCACTTACACAGAATGAAAAAAGCATTATAACCTGCTTCGAACTCTTCGTCACTCTGGCGGCCGTCTCCAAAGATTTCATCAGGAATCGAGCTCTCATGTGAGTGGGAGCTTTTTAAGCATTTTTTTTTATTAATGTATGATATATAAATGTTACTTTTTAATAAGTCTAGTGGGGCAAATTTCATCTACAACTTTCCCCCAATGGCATGTGCATAGTCGCATTATAATATTATATTAAATTATTAATGCATTAAATGTTCGTGGTGCCCATATATATTTTTGGAGTTAGCATTTAGTTTATGAAGGTATCAATTAAAATCATTTGCGAAATATGTTTGATATTTTGAAATTCGGTTTAAGCTTTTTGACATAATTGATGTAAAGAGTAACCCGAATTTTTAAAAATATGTATTTTCCAAAAATTAAACACAAAGTTGCCTTTAGCCCGAAAGCTACACCACGGAATCCGCCACCAAAGCACAGCACTACACTGACTTTCCGATGTGCCTCAACGCACGTTTACTATATATAGATACTAAAACTACATTTAAAAAAAATGAAACAAAATCATTTATTTCGTAAGTGTGTGTTTGTGTGTCTGTAAGTGTTTGTGTGTGTGAATATGTTTTCTACAAATTATTACTTTTACGTTATGGTATGACTATTATTCATTTAATTCCAAGAGTTTTAGTGTTTTATTATAGTCCAGAAACATCAAATATTTTTTAAGTGTTTTTTTTTACATTCAAAGACATTCATAATTTAATATTTTTGTTGGGAATCGGTGCCTTGACTGAGTTATATTGACGGGGCAATAAAACACCGACCTTTTCTTATCTTCATAGACTGTATTTACAATGCCTTAATAATCCTGTAGTGACCATGCTGGTTTTTCTTCACAGAAAAGATATTAATCAATTACCTAATATGTGAAGCAAAAACTTTCGATATAATTTTACGAAAATTGCTCTGACGGAAGAGTATGAAAGTTGCACACCAACGCCAAAAGATTTATACACACATGTATACATTTTACTATAAGATGGTGTCAAAGAGTGGTCGTGATCGATACGAGATGTATATTAATTGTCAAATTCCGTTGTACAAATCACTAAAACTTTGTACATTGTGTTATAATCATTTGTGGCTGAATTCCAGCCGGTCGGCGATCTCTTGTAATTAATACTGCAAGTTAGAATAACAAAAAAATACTGACAATAATTCGAATTCCACCTATAATTCAACACGTCTACCTCGATTCCTATATCGTGTCTAGTGATGGTGTTGTTGTCGCGTTTCGTTCGGTTTGTGAGTCTTCCCGGTGGCCTAAACTCGTCATTCAGGGCCTCTGTTTTTTTATTCTAATTAATTCTAAAAGAAAGACTTACATTGTAAAATTACAACATACAATTTACAGTAAACTAAAACATAATTCACGACGGAACATTAATAACGCTAGTTTTTATTCCGTGCGCTATGCATATAAATAATGTTTTGCAGTACCGACTTCACACCAACCGAAACTAAAAGTGATTTCCGGTACTTGCGAATAAAAAAAGCAAAGTACCGTTTGAGAGTATAATATTAGTTCATTACTTTTATCAAGCCCAGGCGCGGATCCAGACTTCGTAAAAGATGGGCACAGCCATTTAATTTTTGGCAGATTTAAATGCTAGTGTCCTCGTAACTTACCAAATTCTATCAACATTACACTCCTTCTTATCGACTAACCATCTCCTACAGACACTCAACTACAGAATTTAACCACGCTTGATTTAATTTGTGGGAAACTTGATCAAAAACTTAAATGTCCATTTTTATTACTTAACATAACGAGAACAGAGTACCGAGTATCCTCAAGTATTCTAAGTGTCTCACCAGTCACTCTGTATAGTCTAAGTGATTGAATGCGAATAGACTTTGACCTTAGTCGTTTTTTAAACATGTATTAATGTAAAAAGCCATTGAACTCGCGACATCGTTACCGTGCTGACATTTTTGTGCGTACGGTACGGGCGCTGCGCGGCGATGCGAACGCCTGATGGAACGCAGCCTCTGTATTTTCCAGTTTTCACTTTTGTCGGCAATCCAAGAATATAAATCCTCCTTTATTCTATCAAACCTTTTACAGTATAAATAAACGAAATGTCTATCTAAGCAAGAAAGATTTACATAAGCGGCAGACAAAATGTTTTGCCCTTTTAATTCCGCTTGTTTTCACAGTAACAAGATTTTCTACTAATGAATGATTTTAATTCGCAAAATACAAATATATCATGAGACAAGTTTTGTAAAAAAAAAATAAGTTTGTTTTGCTTTTCTATTCAAGTTTATTTTCTTGAAAATATGTATATTTTTTAGTGTTACAGAAGAATAAAATCAGAATTAAATAAAAAGCCCTTGTGTCGTCTCCACATTTCGTGTAAATATTAAAAAGTTTTTGCTATAACATAAAATGTACCTATACAATATTATAACTTGAGTATGGCTTGACCAAATTAAGTACTTTAATCCCCTATTTTTTCTCTTTCACTCTCACTCTTAATCTCTCTCACTCTCACTTTCTAGATTATCAGAAATTCGAATCGTTTATAACGCCATCTTCTTTGCAGTCTATCTCGCATCAATTATTGACGGACCATAATTTTTAAGTTTTTTTCCCTTTCATTTAGAGATAAAAAACCTATGTGTCTTATATTAACATATATTTGACCACCTCCCTGGTTTTGATCTTTTAAAAAAATATAATTTTAAAGCACAGAAACCGTAGAAATTTTAGAAGAAAAAAAAAACAAATACAGGAGAAGGATATTTTTGATAATATAATATTACAATATCCGGTGGTTGAATAAAACTAATTTATTCAACTACCGGAGACAACTTTTTAATATCTCATTCGAATCGCACTCACTATAACTATCAAGATTTATTGCCATGGACGAAAAGATACTTGAAAAGTATCAAAAAAGCAATCGAAACCGTTTTATTTGCTCTATTTGCACTGTTGCTAATAGATTTTTTTCGGTGGTTAACCTTCTTTTATCAGACAATTTATGAACTTTATGATTTATTTCCTTACAGAAGTAGTCAGTATAGGAAATGGCAGAGATTTTTATTTGAAATTATGAATTGAATTTGTAATAATCATTATCTGTAAAAATAGAAAACATAAATTATAAGAGATGGATATTAATTACATTACTTGAAAGATTTCAAGACTGTTTGTATTCCCTATCAAAGAAATTTTATTTAATGGAAGTCTGTGAAATATTCAATTTGCAAAAAGTTCATTGTTTGTTATTTCATTAGTTTTCATTTACATTAAGATTGTCATATAAGAACTGCTTAACCTAGCGATCGACTCCAAATGCCGACCACTGATTAAGCTACGACCTCCTCTCATATTTCCTTTGAAATTGCAGATAGAAATTTAAAATTTATCTATGCATGAAATAGAGAAGCAGTCTCTGCATTCAGCACCAGAATTTCGGTAGTGATTTATTTATTAGCCGCCCTGTCGGTGAATGCAGACTGCGCGACTATATAATTTATGTACGTTTCGGATTCCCGCACTATTTGCGCTCTGTACAAAACTTTATTTGTTTGCTTGTGAACGTCGATGTTAAGTTTAATTCCTAAAACGAATCGCGAGTTAGTAAAGGTTTAAAATAAGCCTCAATAGCTCAACGGTATAGGGTATGGACTGAAATCCGCAAGGTACCCGGTTCAAACCCCACCGCCGTTGGGGACGATTGTATAGGCATTGTTGCTATGAAAATATCAAATATGTGGCCACTTTCGTTTAGGTGTGGAATGGCACTCTTGGATATTACAATCTATTACATAAATATGTGTGCAAATGTATGTAACATTGTTAGCAATGATATTTTCTTTAACGGTCGTTCAACAATAAAATCGATTGACGGGTTGAGAGAATATAATATACAAAAAAATTGGGTCAGTTAGGTTCAGGTTTCTAACCAAGTGGTCACTTTTGCTGATCGAATAATTTGGAGAATTTTTTTTAAAATAAGAATATATTGCCAATTTGCCATAATCTATCTAAATTTGGCGCACTGTATAAAATGGTGATTTTCATTTAATCTTTGCGTGTCCAACGGTTTTTCTCTTTGTTCTAGGAAAAAAAACTTTAAAACTTTTTATCTAATTGTGATAAAATTCAATAGCAGAAAAAGGGGTTCAGAGACGTCATATAGCGTATTTTAGACTATAGAGAGTTCCTGCGAGAAATTAAAAAAAAAAGATTAAATATTTGGTGAATGATTGAATAGGAAAAAATGTTGTAAAAGAGGTAAAAGACTAAAGTGATACTCTTGAATATATATTGCGATGTGAAGTGAATATAAACGGACAAAACACCGCCTGACGTTACGCTTACAAACACATTCGCAAAGGAAACGTAATGCTGGTATGCGGAAATTTCTGGCAAGCGGCGGGTGGGCATGTCGGATAGCATTGTCGGTGAAAATCGTGGGGAAATATTATGCCGCATGCAGCTTTCATCGTATCTAGCTTGTTGGAATTATGGTTTTCATAACACATAATTTATTCACAACTGACGGTGATCGACTTTCACCACCGCTTAATGTCCAGAATTACTTTTTCTTAGGGTTATCCCGGTCTGGTACCAGGTTCTGTTTAGGTGGCAAAAGATGTGCCTGTGGGGAGAGTTGAGATGATCGACTGTCACCTGACGTCAACCCCGGAATCTTTATAATCCCACAAATAAAAATATCACTCAGTGAAATTATTCGGGCGTCAATTCATAATTAATTACACCCAAATATACACTACACATTCGCAATAGCGATTTCTACTTCATCTCAACAGTTAAATAAAACCGCATGACAATCTAATACAAGTGTTGTATAGAAGACTCAAATACCTTTACAATTTCCATATAAGAGTATCTGAGTCTTCTTTACAGAGGAGATCTAGCATTGGAGTCTAATTTCGTTTAATTTCCTTACTTTTAATTGTAAAAGTAAACAGATGCCATAAGTTTTCACTTACCGCATTTATTGAGATGCGATAGGTGAAAACGCCGCACTTTGAACCGTTCGTTTATTTCGCCTTATCGTTGTTATAACGCCAATTATAAATGCGTTTGTAATTACTACCCGCTAATCTATTTGACAAAACACATTACACACATAATTGGTGTTCTAAAAAGTAAATATAATTCCATTTTCTTTAACAATATGTATAAATGTTAATAATCACTTTTGGCCGAATAATCAAAAGTCACGCAGGTTTTGAAATCCCTTGCTCTTGAATTGCTCGTATTATGATAATAGATGGCGTTTATTTTAAAGCTTTCAGGACTTATCGAATCCAATTATTGCTTTTACTCCGAGTTGATGGTAAAGTGATACAAACTAATTATAGAATATATCAATAAATTGTGAAGTTTGATTATTTGACCGATTATTTGAGTGGGTATAAATTATACAAATTGACATGGATCAGAAATTAATTAAATATATAATACTGTTTGACGTTTTTAAACGTTCAATTGCAAGAAACAACTATGAGATTTAAATTCTTTGCAAAATTAATTTATTATGTGACCACTTTCTTTGTGACAATTTTTCGTCATTTTTACTCCATAATAATCATCGAAAATGATCACTTTGGTCAAATTTATCCACAAATATTTAGTTTTATACATAATAAATAAATCAAATTACATTAATTAAGTAACATTTCAGTATGTTGCAAATTTCATTCCGGCCGTATTTTTTTGACAATTCATCAAATAGAATTAATTATTTATTCGTTAAAAAACTCTCTATACATGACCTTAATTTTAAACAATTTTTATAGTCAACTCTAGTCACACAACGATACAAACAACTATTATACACATTTTCGTATCGTACAAACGTATTCTTCACATCCATGTTTTTACCCCGTAAAAATTCCTATGTGGGTTTAATATTTTATTTTTTATATTTCTACAGTTATCGACTCGCTAAATTTCCTAATCAATGCCTTAAAATCAAGTGCACTTAATGTTTCTCACTACTTTATAGTTTGTTTAATTTGTTTGATTTTATTACAGCGTCCTTAAATCTAGACCCAACTTGTTTTTTTTATTCTTTTTTAATATAAAAAAACATTATTAGTGACAGTCCAGTCCTAAGTGCTAATGTATTGCGAAGATAATTAACGTATACGCGTTACGCATATAAAGGCGTGTCAACGATATGATATCTGAGCTTATCGATTCGATATCAATATCGATTCGATATCGATATATCGATCGATATTATCTTTAAAGGTCAAAGATGATCGAATCAAAATATTTTCATATGCCCTTAAAGTTTGCACAATATAGCGCGCATAATAAAGTCTTGAGACTTGCTTTCGAGCGTGTTTACTTACAAGTAATACGTAGATACATAGCTAAAACTAACTACAGTAGAATTAATAATATTTGCCCTCTAAAATAGATATTTATAAAGAGGTTCAGGCAAATTTTTACACGACAGATAAACATTATGCAATATGTAGAAATTATGAGAAGTTGATGCACGTCTCTGTCTATGAATGAATTAAGTCTATGGTCATCAAGTTTACATCTTTTGAATTATGCTAGAATAGAAGCTATTTTATCCTATAGGAAATTAAAGTACACTTCATTAAGCTAATTTTCTATAAGATTTCTATTATGATATTGGCCTTCAAAATTTTTGTCATCTGTGTCAACACCTTTGTCTATGATACCTAAATGTATATAAACATGATGCTTAAAATGTGTTTTTATTTTTTATGTCTCATTGATTAAAAATTATCTAAGATAATATTTTTAGCGACATTTATCACGATCGGCAGCTAACTTCGTTCAGCTATTTCTACACACAATTACAGTTTATATCAAGTAGCAATGAAATGTATTAAACGTATGTAGAGTGCGTACAGTCTAAAAATGTACGCCCCTCCACTGAATTTCATTATTTTATACCTTGAAAGTAAATATTAATCGCAACGCTTGCCTGTTGCGTTAGTGACTAAAAAGCCAGTGATATTGACGAACTTGCGTGTATTGCGTCTATACACTATTTTGCGTGTAGGGGTGAATACTTAAGAGGGGTATGCATTTTAAGAATGAACGCTCTATACTTATCGGACGTAGCGTATAAGTTAAAGGCAACCATGTTTATATTATATAGAAGATAATTTTGGAAGATTTGAGTTGTCGCACTTAGTAACTGTACCACATGGACGGAGGTTACATTTACCCATGAACTTTCCTATCCTTGTATATGAGAATCGACTAAAATCTACGCAAATACGTTTCCTATTATTATTAGGAATCTCTTCTATTAAAATATCTAACAAAGACATCAAACGTGCACGAATTATGCGTATTTTAATTACTATTCTTTTTCAGTACAATATTTCTGCATAAATAATAATAAATTAGGTAGTTTTTATCAAAAGATGGTAGAAAAATAACTTTTAGCTGTCCACCACAGATTAGAAAAATAACTTGGCAGCCATCATAACTACTCAGATTACGGATAAAGTGAAATCAAATTCAATCAGTACAGATTGTCAATACATATCAGCATAAATTATTAAAAAAAAGTAATGGTGGCAAAGAACATTTACGACTGTAAAAATAATGAATCATAAGATTTCTTAAAGGAATTCAGAATTGCTCATAGAGAAATAGAAATCCAATTTCAGTGTGACATAATCGTGCAAGTTTGATACCCTAAAGCAGATACACTTATTAGTTAAATTACGTGGTGTCCAATTTGGTGTTTTAGCGTCATAATATTGTATATTGCGGGCTTCCAAAAACATTTTAAAGCCTCAATTCTCGAGCGTTAAAAGCGAATATCTAACTATGAATTAATGGCCCCTGGATATGTTATAAATTGTATTATATATCACATTAATTAATACAGTACAAGCTTTAGCTGTATGAACGTATGATTCTATTTTTTTCTATACATAGATACTTTAACTGACTTCAAAAAGGAGGTTTTTATATTGAAGTCATCGATTTAGCGGGGAACCTATTTGGCTTGGTACCGACTTGGACACATCAGTAGGTGTCAACTAAATCGTATGAAAGTACCAATTATTTTTTGGTTTCTAGTTCCTTGGTTTTTTTTAAGGCGGTTTTCTTTTTATTTAAGAATGATTTATCTTAAAGTGTGTTTGAATTGTTCCAATTTTAAGTCTTTTCGAAGGCAGGAATGCGTGTACATATGAGAACTATCAAATAAACTGTAGCTCAGTTTAGACTTAAAGACGCTATAGGGTGTTTATCCAGTTCCGTTTGTTGATATAAATACAAATATATTACATAGTCATCAACACTTATCCTACATAATCAGGGGCCATGTTGTATAATAGTAATATCCTAATGTGTATATAATAAGTGCCTAGTATGGAAGCATCGACATTTTATCAATTCCGTGAGTGCTAAAATTAACAAGTACCCACCTAAGCTAGTAAGAATGCATCGATTTAAAAAATTACGAGAACATCTCTAACTTAAAGACCTCAAACTATGTAATTTCTCCTATGACAATCGTACATTCCTCTAAGTGTCATTGCTACTGGTCCATTTATTACGTTTAGATATAAGACATTCCATTGTGTTACTGCAATCGAATTCACTATTGAATCAGATTGTCTGACCAAGCGAATAAACATGACGACAAATGTAAAAAAATAGGTTTATAATATTCTCAAGTATCTACTATAGCCAAAAAATTTAATATTTCTGCTGAAATTAAAGTTTTGATAGCAAAAAAATATAAATTTAAGGATTAAAAATCGCTCCAAACACTCGAATTCGTTATGACGTCACTTTATGTTAGCAGTGCGTTCTACTATGCGTTACCTCGACATTTTCGCCGCGACCGTAACGATGGCAGTCGTCAAATGTCGAATATCTGAATGTGCACTTTAAAAAGTTTCGATCGCTTATTGGAGCGCACTTATAATATACGGTAACGTCACACGCCCTAGTGGGTGTTTTAGCTAAGATGGCGGATGTTGTATTATCACTTTCCTTTTTTTTGTTAATCCCTATCAATCTCGCTCGCAATATAAAAATAAATACGTTTGTTAAGCTTTATATATCTTATTTTATCAGATAAATGCATAATTTAAATGCTTTCTGATTGTCATGCCTATTATAGTGGAAAATTTGGGCTACCTATTTACTTTATGTTCTAATTAGTTTTTAGTGCTATAATGAATCATCAGCAAAAACGTCAAAATTGTCATAATTCGGGTATTCAAAGGAATACAGTTGACACTTGTTCCCTCCTAGACCAATCTTTCGTGCTTTCAGTCGGTTAAGTATAAACCTTATATAAATAAACGTGGAAGTAACTGTCCGTTACAGTTTCACGTTTAAGCCGCTGGGACAATTTTGAATAATGAATTTCGGAATAGATAAAGATTGGATTAAAATTGGTGTTGAAATTTTGTGTGAAACTCGAAGAAAACAACGCGAACAAAATAGCTTTTTGAAGATAGTATTTTTATAACGTTCTTCTACTAAATAACGGCATAAATAATGTTGAGCAATAATTCACAAAGTAGTGTTAATCAAAGAGTAAAAGTTGTGTTCAGAGAATAAGTTATTGGCTCATTCCATTATCGAGAAATGTTAGTGAAATTCTTGCTTGCAAGTTACGGAAAACAGAAAATTTAGAGCGTCTATGTAATATCCGCTATACACGTTTCGATAAATCGTTGCGAATAAACTTTGCAGTTTAATCGTTGCGAAAAAACTGTGCAGTATTTTTTCTGATCGAGTAATGCTGTTGGTTGGTTTGACTGTGCAGTTTAATCGACAATGGTTTTTTATACGCACGTATCGATATAGATGCGCAGTTTTATCGTAGCGCTTTATCGAGACGTATGTAGCGGCTAAAACACTGTTGTAGGTTTTTAAAGGTATCTGAATTTTGGCAAATCTCACAACAATAAATTATAAACACTGTGTTGTTATTATAAAATAGCTTGATCAGACAGTCCGCAATGTGAATCGACTAACCATTGATGTGAAACGCATACGGCTATACTGAGTTAAACTATTTTCCGAACAAATACTTTTTGACAAAACATAGCTGAACTAAATAAAATTATAAAAAATAAAAAAAAACTATACATTTACAAAGGATAGCTAAAATTTTGTAAATAAACGCGAGGAACGTGTGAAAATTTATACTTTTTTTTTCAAGGTTTACCTTGAAAGTAAAATTTGCGGGTATTTTTAATATCATATTCTTCGTCATCGCCTCAAATACATAAGTGTACCAAATTTCAGCTCAATAGGAGATATGGGCTAAACAGAAGTTCTGCCTACAGAGACTATTTCAGCTACGAATTTTTTTAAACATATATATGTCAAAGAAATAATTATACGAATTACTTTTGTAGTATTTCTCAGTTCTTACTTTAGTATAATATAATTGGTGTTACGTTTTAATACAACTTTTCGAGTAGACATAATTTATTTTAGAAACTATCTTTCCATACAATTCCGTATTGTTTTCACATTTATTAAGATCCATCACAGAATACCTTTTGTCTTTTTGGAATTTTTTTTTAAATTCCATCTAAAATTCATAAGCCAAACTTATTTAAGAATCCATAAAATAAAGACTTGACTACCAAACTGTACAAAAAAATCCATATTTATGTATAGAACAAGAAAAGTGTCAATATTTAGGGTTCCGTAGTCCTACAAGGAGTCCTGACAGTGCCACTCATTCCGTCCGTCCGTCCACACTATTCAATGTAGAGACTTCGAATTTTCCATGTTGATAGGGCATGCTAAAAGTTACTACGAAAATTATTTTCAGCGAAATTTATCTTAAAATTTTATCGCGTATCAGATACGGAACCCTTCTATATAGCCGTATCTTGACGCGTTCTTGGTCACTTTATTTTTATTGTTTATTTGTGTGATTCATAGACGAGTACAGTTCCAATCAATTCCGTGCACAATTGTACTTGTTCTATAAAGTAAACGTATATAACAATATATTTAAGTAACTATACACTTAATAATTAATTAAAACTATTTCGATAATTCCGCCTCAATTAAAATTAATGACCTAAAGAATATAAATGTACTTCGAGATATCTAATAATTAATGATATATTTAAACATTTTAATTTAAAAAAAGAAAATACAAACTTAAGTAAATATCGAACATCGTAAACTAAATATTTTGTATTACTTACAAATAGTCCAATCATTTGGTACTTTCGCCTGGAAAGTTGTTGTAAATTGCTACCTTCGTATTTCCGCTCCTCGCGACGCCATATTGGAAACATGGCACCCATAAGCAGTTTATTGACAATATCTCCTTTCCGTCTCATTTCACGGTGAAAATAGTTATATACAAAATGAAACTAGAGACAATTGCCTACAATTTATGCCTATACCTTTTCCTCATAAGTTAATCGTTTGGGCGTACGAGCGACGCAAAGTATATTCTAACCCGCGTTTGGGTCGTTTCTGCGCGTTTTGCACCAAATGATTGGACTAAAATATATGAAAAAAAAAAACATTTAAATCTCTCATTACTTGTCATTATTATTAAAATGTATAGAATTAATTCAAGAATAAAAATCGAGAAATTATAAGTTACGATTTTAGAGAAAAAAAAATGACAAATAATGATGGACAGTACATGATTTGCTCATTTCTCTGTGACCTTAAAAAAGTGAACTAATAATAATAAAATCTAAAAATTTTGTTACACAATTCTAATACTGAATTTCTTTAAGCTATTTTAATCTCGAACATTCGAATGCGTCTATCATGAACAACACATTGTGTTGTGGCGTTTTTAATTAAAAACGTTTGACTATATGTAAAGAATAATACAGCAACATCTGTAAAAGAAAACATATATTTTTTAATATTTGATTGCATAATTATCGAGCATTATGCGTGTATTAAAGGCAATAGTAGATTGTACGACATAACTCCCACTTGGCGTGACGTCACACAGCCAAGAAAACAGTAGTTTCTTTGAATTATTATTATGTTACAAGGGGGCAGATGAGCAGGCAGCAGGCACCGTACCCAAGTGTCTACCGGCGCCTATGGACATCTGCACGACCAGAAGGCCAGCAGATGCGCTGCCGGCCCTTAATGACGAGTTATCGCTTTGAAACACTGACCTACCTCCACATAAAGAAAGCCTTGAGAGTACCTCTGTGAAGCTCATTTGTGCCACCCACTGAGAACCTTCCACCGGGGCATTATTTTCATAAGCCAATGAGCATTTCGAACACAGGTTGGCCGGAGTAAGGAAAACGTGTCCAGGTGGAGATTCACAAAAAACACCAAACTGAGCTGTTTATGCGGTGCAACTCAAACGATGTGTCATTGCTATATCGTGCCCTGCGTGTTCTAGCACCTGAACGCATGAGGACTGACTGCCTCTGATAGGGAAGTTAACGTAGCTACATTCTGGGCTGCAACAATATAGTGTTAGCCGACGAAACGCTACGAAGGAGAAGGTCTTTAATTCCCAAGGGCTCGCAGGTGAGCAGGCAGAAGGCACTGTCGGATTAACTTTCCCTGACTTTCGCTGTGTCTCGGACCGCCGGCTCACCGTGTTAATGTGTATATGTGATTTTCACGCACTAATTATTTATTGTCTGTATGTAAGTATTTTTGCTCGCTTTGTAAAAGTAAAATAATATGTTTCTTTACACATTATAATATTAACTTTCATCAAAAAATCTAAATATTAGGATAAGCACGCTGAGATAAGCACGTGCAAATTGACGTACGTAATTAACTAAACTAAAATTCAATACCTAACTGCAATACTTTGAGACAGACTTTGAGTGTCTTGACTTTTCAAGACACCTTTTTTAGCTTCGATTGCAGAAGTTGCAGGTTTTACAAAGTTGTTATGTACGGCTGGTAAGGTGGTGTTGGTTTATTTCGACGTTCTATGGTGAAATTCAGCTGCTGGTTGGGAATTGAATAGGATCCTTACATATTTGTATCCATCCAATTTTACTTTTGAAGTATTAAAGCTGATAAAAACAGCTGATAATAGCTGCCATTTAGTGGTGGTTGTGGATATTAAAGAACCGAGTAACGTATTTCAAACTATCCTTTTCATTGTCGAACAGTTATAAATTAATATTTCTTGTTACTACTTAGTATAATTAATTATTTTTGCCCATTACACGTGCGACAAAGACGTAGTAGTACCTACGTGTTTCACATGAAACATTACTATGGCATATTGACACAATAACCCAATCAGACGATGATAATGAACATCCCATTGATGGCACAAAAGAAAATACCACCTCATTGTGCGATGGTGGCAAATTATGGGAACCAGGTGGAAAAAAAACCACTTTGCATTATACTTTACCATCTTACAAACGGATATGTAGTCTTCCTGAGTTTTTGTTGTATCGGGTCTCATTTAAAATAGACAGTAATTAGCTCATTGCTTATTATTAACCGACTTTGATAAAGGCGTGAAGGTATAATATATATTTTTTAAATTGTACAATGTTATTGTGTATTAAGGTGTTATGTCTCATTCTAAAGCTGAAAGAGTTTTCTCGTAACAATTGTGAAGTTACCCAAGTGCGTGCAATCGTAAATCTACTCGATTACATACATGAGGCTGTAAACTTGCTGAAACATGTACCATGAATACATTTACGAAGCGTATTCAAGTAACATTCTTTCTTATTTATTTTATTCCATCCTTTACATATTAATAGCGGATCCGGAAGACGCTGTCCTGCCAGGACGTTGGCTTGCTCTTACTGTTGAATATCAAATCATAGCGCCATCTATCGGGCGCTTACCCCATCGACTTCCGGCCGCTCGTATGATAATTATTTCTCTCATATTTTCTTAGATATTCGTTTTAATGTTATACTGTAAAGGGAAAAGATAATATAATCATAAAATGTACAACATACTAATTAGCGCGTTTAATTGGATAAGGAATAATAAATAATTATTTATTCTTCATAACTAGTTAATGATTTTTTTTTGTATTGTGGAAAAGATAAAAATGGTTACTGTGGGTCATACTGAGAAAGACATAAGCCATCGCTAACTTTTTAAAAAATACAAAATTAAATACTATATTTATATCACAAAAATCATGACTACAATAAGATGTATCCGACGGTACCCCCACTAGGTAATCCTGTGTCGCGGGTACCAAATTCACACTTTTACAATTAAGATGTACACTTGTTGATGGGTTTATGTGATTCATATAACTTTACATATTATTTTATTGTTGCAAGTCTCTAAATAATTAACAGTAACTTATTTATTAAGATATTATGCTCGGTGTTATAAGATTGTTTTGGTACTGTCTTAGTCTAATGATGAGAGCCAGGAGACAATGTCCGATTTGGCTTGTTTACCGGAGCAATGTTTTATATCGCAAACACTAGCTACCTTATTATAAATAAAATAGTCTGCGTATGGACTGAGACGTTTAGCAAATTTGGACTTAACTCTAGGTAAAAAGACTTTGAAAACCCTGCGTTTGAGTAGAGTACTATATTCACAAGATGTTATTATAGATTTATGGAATTTTAAAACTATTTTCATCATATATATTTGACTCACTGGACGGTAGTTTCCTGATAAAGCTTGTTCGTTAGGTATCTGAAAGGCTTTCATAATATCGTTTTAAGCACAGATATTTATGAGCGTTCGACTTGAATTAAGTGGGACTCTGAAGCGTTACATGAACATAGGATGCAGTAGGTTATTAAAGACTGACAAAGAGCAACATAAATGGATACTAAACTTTCTGATGATGCTGACTTCATAATGTTTATTATTTTACGTATCCGACCTGACAGCGATTTGATGTGAGCTTTGAAATTTAGTTTTTGATCTATTTAGATACCAAGATCTTGAGTCGATTTTGTCAACGCCGTGCATTTACACTGGCTCTAATTTACGTAGTAGCAAAAGTAACAGTTGCAACGTTGGGCTAGGTCTTGAAGTCGGAGTTTTATAAAAGCAAATATAGTTGGTTTTGTCTGGTTTAATGTGAGGAGATTATGGGACAGCCACGTGGATATATTTCGTAGACTCGTTTCAGCCTTTAAAACCACCTCAGGCCATGTGGAGCCTTTGTAAATAACAGCAGTGTCATCAGCATAGCATATTATTTCGCCTTCGGCATTAGCATTTGTGACTTTTATTTAAATAGAAAAAGTGTAGGTCCCAGAATATTTCCTTGTGGCACGCCAAAACCTACTGTCTCTAAATCACTGTCATCTCTAGTACAGTGTTTCCTAGCAGTCAGATAACTCCGAAACCAATCGAGAGCAATGCCTCGTATACCAAGTTGAGATTGAAGCATTTCAATAAGAATCGAAATTGACACTGTATCGAAAGCCTTGGATAAATAAACGGTCATCCAAGGTTTTTGGTCGTCTAAATGAGCAGGTATTGTGGATGTAAGTAGCACTACTGGATCTTCTGTGTATTTTCCATTTCTAAACCCGAATTGTCTCGAGGAGATTAGGTTGTTATTTTCAATAACCTTGGAAACTAACAACATTTGCGAGTAACTTTGAGAATACTGTACTTTGGTGTTAAGATTGGCAATTCATTCAAAAAGTTGAGGAGGTTGTGGCCTAATCAGTGGTCGGCATTTGAGTCCATCGCTAAGTTAAGTTGCTCGGGCTGCGACTGGGTGATAGATGGGTGACCCATTCTAGCACTGGTTTATATTTGATATCCGACCTCCTCCGTGTTTCGTAAGGAAGTAATAAGAATGAATAAGTTCTTTAAATTTTATTTATGCCGGAGCCAGACATAGCTTCATTTGAACGATCTGGGTTAAAAGCTCTGTGACATCACATATAAAGAAAATTAAAAACAAATATTTGTAATTGCTGTTTTAAATTATCTACACTAATATATAAAGCTGAAGAGTTTGTTTGTATGCTTAAACGCGCCAATCTGCGCGTTTTGAAAAATTATTTCAGTGTTAATTAGTCCATTTATTCAGGAAGGCTAAAACTAAATCTTTTTTTTACCTAATTTTGGGCGGACAAAGTCGCGGGTTCAGCTAGTTTTTAATATAGGCCTAAAATTTAAGAAATCTTTGTTGTCACATCAAGGGGAAGGGGTTTCGAAAATGTGACAACCTGTGACAAGGACAATTCTTGACTGATGGTGGTATTCCGTAAGCTCTTTCATCAGGTGGTGGTCTACGTCTTTCGGGCACTGGAGACCATGCATAAGAATATGGACGTTCATAATCAGGTGGAGTTATACTTCTTGGTCTACTTCTGTATTCTGACCTGACCGGTTCATAGACCGGATCAACAATAGCGACTTTATCATATAAAATTATTCTCGGCTTTGCGTGTTTCGCATCCCTTGCATCTTCAGCACTACGGAAACATATATATGCAACACGTTCGTCCAACTCATGAGAAATCTTAATGCTAAAGTCGCCGAACTTTTTATACTCTCTGTACAATGTGTCTTTAATAATATCATCGGCTGCTTTTGGATGTAGAGCGCTGACACACTGTCAATTTTAAGTTAACTCACCGAAAACTACTATTTTAGCAATTTAGCGCGATGATGTATAGCTTATAAGCCTTCCTCGATAAATAGGCTATATAAATTTGAAAGAATTTTTCAATTCGGGTAAGTAAATAATTAAAATGACTTTAGTCATTTTAATTATTTACTTACAATTTGTGAATTGTGTCAAATAGTTCAAAATCATTTATAGTACCTATTCTTGTATTTTTAATATATAAATATTTCAATAGGTAAACTACTTTCGGCGAAGATCTTAAAGCTTATTTTGTTTTTTTTTTTGCACACTATTAAGGAATATATTTTTAACTGACGCATTATATTAACACAGAAACTTCTTGTCTCTAAGGACCTGAGTTTATGATGGGCTTAAAAATAGATAAAAATAAAATATATAGGACACTAGAAAATAAGGAACTGTCACAGTTTTTCGTCCTCTCTTGGGAGCACAAATTTGCATGCATTGCATAAGAGTGCCTAGTAAGAAAAGCAAATGGTTGGGCAAATAAAAAGTGGCGGAGTGCGTGTTAAGACAAGCTTATATGAAATGGTTCCGTATCTAATCGATAAAAGTTTTTGTTAAATAACTTCAAAGGTGATTTCCGATTTTGCTCAAATGATTTTTCTGATAAGTTTTTAACGTGCCCTATTTACATGAATTTTTTTAATATTAAATTTACGCACCACAGAAATGAAGTCATGGTCAATTGTTATATTAATTAGAATAAAACTGTTATTAAACGGTAAAAAAAAATTAAAAGGTAAAAAAGAAAAAAAAAATTAAAAGGTACATTTTATCTCTTATCGTTTCATTATCTCTATTTATAATTTCACTTTTTTAACATTTATAGGGGCAACACTTAAAAAAATTTTCAAAACGGGTCAGTGGTTCCTAAGTTAAGCAAGTTCAAGTAAACAAACAATTTCTTCACTTTATATATTAGTATAGATGACCGGTCAGCAAACGGGCATTTATTCTATCTTATCACTAGCTCTTTCCTGCGACTTCTTCCGCGGTATTGTTGGGTAAAACATGACTTCAAAACGTGTTTGTAAGAGTAGCCTCAACTTTGAACTAGACCCTTACAATGTACCACTTCAAATGACGTGTACTACTTCAAACATCAGCCTTACTTTTGTAATGTCGGTGTTTGAAGATGACAAAAAAGATGTTTTAAGTTATTGAATAGTTACGAGTACAAATATGACATTTTTGATGTTTGATGACATTAATATGAAGTATTACAAAGTTTTGAAAAAAAATCTAAATAATCATATAGCACGCAACTCCAGAGATTTGTGTCCGAATTTAGACCAGCCATTGGTTGCTAGTTAATGATAAATGAATTTAATTCTATAAATTTATTCTACCAGCTGATTTTCGTGCATTAACGCATTATTAAAAAAACTAAAATGCTTTGCATAAATCCGCAAATAAAAAGGAGCGGAATTAGTAATGGTTCATCACTTTACGAATAAGCTTTGTAGAGTCAGAATGATGATGATGGTGGTAACGGTGGTGATGATGGTGATGAAAATAAACATGCATTGAGGAACACAACACGACCTTAATCCGTCATTATTCGAGCATTTATTTATTTATCTATTACTAGCTGTATTTAGTGCCGCTACTTCGTCCGCATGATTTCAGTGATTTTGTTAAATGTGGGTTTTAATTTTTAAAAGTGCTCAACATATTCTAAATAGTTGTACCATTGTTTGGGAAGGCACTGGCTCCTAAGATACGGGCTTACCTACTTTAGGGGCCAGGGTTATATTAAACTATGTAACATGATTTCTATAATAAAAATTACTATTACTATTACTACTATTAAAATATAACAAAAATAAATATGATATAAAGGACTTCGTTTAAAGGACTGCGACAATTTTTTTGTCAGATATTTTAACGTGCCTTACAACAAAAGTTCAGTTCTCAAAGGCTGATTGTGCATTATGTATCTCTAAGTCTACTGGTAGTATAAATTTACAATAGGTACAAGCGCTTACAGTTATTTTATAATATTAACCTAAGACGTTGAAAATCAAAAAACAAATCAATTGTTGCTATAAATAGATATAAGAATAGGAAAAGCTACAGTGCCCTCAGCACAGCACATAACGTGATCAAACAAAGACAGCGCGTCCTCAAGAGTAAGAGTAGAGTATGCAGCCGTTTGAAAATGTTTTTTTTTTTTAATAATAAAATTCAATTCTTGATTTATGCCAATCTATCTATGCCAACTGGGCATTATTTTCTCCGCCAATGTCCGTACTTAAGGACAAAACAAAGGTGATTTGATCGGTCAAGGTTGAAACCCATATTTTGACACATTACTAAATAGCAGAAATTTCGGTGTCTAAATGGAATTCTTAATAATGAAACTGTGTTGGCTCTGTTGTGACGATTCTTTCATAACGGGACCTACATTATTTGCATGAGAAACTAAACTACTTTGCTTTAATCCGCGAATGAATACGAGGGAAAATCGGTGTAATGCTGCAATCTGCTGGGCAAAAATCTCCTATTTTCTCTGTTTTCTTGTGCCATTGGTCAACACCGTCGAATCTTGATTTAATTTCTCGTACTCGACGCGCTCTCGTGTTGGGATAGCCTTATTGGAAGAATACTGGAAACTCTTGCCCACCAGTCAGATGCTTGCTAAAGATGAGTTTTTTCTTTTGTAGCACTATAAATTCAAACTAAAATTTGAACTTCGTTATTTCACTTAGACATCTTTAATCTGTATAGCCTACATATTACACATGTATTTAATTATGCACGAAAGAGATTAGCTTGCTACAATAGAAATCAAAGTTAAAGGATGATGATTATTATTACTTAAAGCCTATTTTTTCCCCACTGCAGGGCAAAGGCCTCCCTACCCTCTTTCCATAAGGTTCTATCTAAGGCTATGCGGCGCTCCAAAGGTTCCGTACATTCGTGAAATACTTAATAAAGTTATTTTAAGGTTCATACTTTTAATAAGATTTCTATTAATTTGACAAAGACTCTATACAAACCATAATTGTGCCAAATTTCATACTGGTTGAAATGGTGACGTAATATATAAAGCTGAAGAGGTTGTTTGTTTGCTTGAACCCGCTAATCTGAGGAACTATTGATCCGATTTGAAAAATTCTTTCAGTGTTAGATAGCCCCTTTATCGACAAAGCTTATATATCATCATGCTAAAATATAATCTAATATTTTACCTAATTTTACGCGAAGTAACGGGCACAGTTAGTATATAGATAAAATTAGAGATGGGCCCAAGCTGGAGGAGCTCGCCAACGAGATGGCCGACGCCATCGTTGTACTTAAGGTACGGTAAAGTATTTCATTTACATTGAAAAGAAATTAAAATAATTAATTAATTTGAGGGGGATAAATTAAATATATTTATAGGGTATGTGAATCTGGAAGTTCCTTTTAAAGATGGGAACAGATGATATCTTATCGCAGTTCATGCTAAGTATCCGTTTGAGATTGGTAAGGTAGACAACTTAATGCCTGTGTTATGGGTAACAGACGCCTCTTACCTCTAACCAATTTTATCTATCCGTTAAAAAGTTCCATAAAAATAGGTGCGGAAGAAACTTAATCTACACTAAAATATCTGGAAATCATGACTTTGGTTATCGCGATAGAAAAACATGCTCTAACTTGTACGCCACCGCAAATATAAATGTTTGATATTGACTACTGTGGTCTATTACAAGGACTTTTTTCGAGCTTTTAAAACATAAAGCAATCACAAACATAATTTCAGATCCGGATGGTCTAATCGTTATTAGGCACCGGAAACAATCATTTTAGATTGCATCGAAAGACAGATATGACTACCTTAGAAAATATTGTAAAAATACAGTTAGACAATAAAACAATTATGACATCTGAATATCGAACAATCAATAGTTAGGACAAAGCCCGTATCCTGCTTCCAGCTAACAATACGCGTCTCCAGAACAAAACGCGTCCGCCGGGCGGCCGGGCGCACACAGGCGACGATGCGCGCAGGCTGAACTTACACTACGTTCTTTAATACTGCATTGTCTGTGAAGATGTATAAAAAGACTTGATGATCTTACGAGTAGGTCTTAGCGACAAAAATATTATAAGTGTTCCTATTATGTTTGAACGGCTGAGAGTACCATCGCATATAAAAATTACAGTTAAAGTTTAACTGCATTCGTCGGGGAGATTGCATTAAAACCGATATTTTTATCATAAACTTATTGTGATTAAGGCTATTTTGCAAAGATATTATATTTTCATAAAATGCTTTCACAAAGATCGGTTCAGATGTAGTCACTGAATGGGAAGTTATGCAGCATGTCTGCGTCCGGCGTTAGTAGCGGGAAACTGGATATTTTAATAAGTATTGTGGGTCGCGTGATGAAATATAATAAGCCGTCAAATTAGTGCAGCGTGTACGGAACATGCACGGACAGGAAGTAAAAGCGGCTCATCTCGCCTCACTTGGCAGAATCTAGTGGGGGCTTGAAGTTGTTCATTTCGGTACAGGGCTAGCACACAACGGACAAAGACATAACAAAGGCTTTTGACAATGTATCACACTGTAACATATAAGCGGCGTTGAAGGCTCAAGATGTAAAGAAAGATAGGTGTAATCAAAAGCATTTACAAAAAAATATAGGCAGAGTAAAGTTAGAAAAACTTGGACCGAACTTCCCTATTGAAAGAGAAGTAAAACGGGGAGACCCACTCTCTCCCAAACTGTTCATAGCTGTACTGGATTAATAATATTAAAATTACAGTGGGAAAAAGTAGGACTAAACATGGACGGAGAATATCTGAGTCACCTTCTCATTGCCGACGAACGAGTTCTTTTATCTGGACCTAGTCAACAACTACAACACATGATTGAATTACTAAATTTCGGGAGCAACCAAATGGGGCTAGAGATACACCTTTCTAAAACGACATTGATGACAAACAGAGTTCAAACCAATATGAACGTAAATGAAGAAATAAGCATATATACAGAAAGTTACATAAGTATCTCTCAGCAAAATAATAGGATTAAGCCGAAAGTGAATAGAACACAACTAACATGAAACAAATTCTGGAGTTTTAAAGAAATATTGAAATGCAACATGTCAGTACACATTAAGACAAATCAATGTCAAAATCGTTTATTCATATAGACAAATTTTTAAGCACACACACAGTCTATTTGACATTGCTCATATGAGCCTCATTGAAGCTTAGCTTCTAACGTTATTCCTAAAAAGAATAATGAATTGAAGCCTGCTACCATGTTTGACCTATGCCTTTTTTTCGCTGGGAAATGCTTTGCCCCATTCGCAAATGATCCTATAATCTAGGAACATTTCCGAACGGGAGTGTGAGACTTGGTTAATTGCGCCCAATTGAGATCATTTTCAAAGTTGTCATAAATACTTTTTTTAAGAATTCGATTACAACCACTGATCATAGAAATAACGTTACACCGATAACTGGCATCTTCAGTTCATTCGAGTAAGATGATTTAGTTCATTGATATTAGGTATATACATATGGCAAGAAGGATTTTCATTCCTAGTTTAAGTACAACATAAATTTCTATTACAAAATAATATGGCCATCGTTATCCTGCCCTAACGTTGGCCTAATTTTACTATGGATATTGAATATGAAAACGCTCTTTGCCCACCGACTGCCACCCGGCCGCTCTCATGATATTTAAAATGATCCCGCACTTAAATCTAAAATAGTCATTTGAATGATATGATGTACAGGACAACATAAACTATAAAACGTATCTAGCGTATTTAATTGGATAAAGATTATTACGATATTCTTTAAAATAGCTTCGTAAATACTTCATTACTTTTTGTAATATGTAAAAGATAAAATTGGTCATTGTGGGTTATCCTTAGGAGATAGAAATATCATCGCTGACTTTTTTATAAATATTTTTACAATATACAGTTCCGTACTACATTATTTTGGTCTATCTCGTAAGGTTTAGCCAGCGCACGCAATGTAAGCGCATAGAAATACGTCTTTTAAGACATCACGTTACAAAATTCTGAAGCAGTCGGCTTTTATCTACTATCATATACACATAAACCTTCTGTCTTTGCATATAAACATTACCCTTTTTATTGACGGAAGCCGCAGTAAAAGGCGTTGCGTAATTTCAAAGATCTACGTGTACAAAGTAGAAAGGGAAGCATTTTATACTATGGAGACCATAAAGATGCGAAAATACAGTTTTATCAGATACAGAACTTTTGAAAGCAGCTGTAGTCAGTCTATTTGTAAATTTAATGGAAACTACAAATATTGAGGTGGGCGCCTTCCGTTAAATAGGTATCGGGCGCTCTCCACGCGACAATGTTGACGAGATTTGGGGCATTGAGTGAAGTAGCTCTCGTCGGCAGCGGGACCGTCGGCGGCCGAGCACTCGGCCAACCTCGTTAGCCGCATATGCACTCCAATCTCCGCACAAATCGAATTTGCGCCCTCCTCGGGCGAGATGTTGATGGATTATTTGTGAAGTGGAGTGGCGCCTTTGAAACCTTCCGCGCGTTAAAACGGAGGTAATCTCGGCCCTCCGCCTGCGCCCCGCGCCCTCTCCGCTTTGTTTAGGTAACTAATCATTTTACAACCCTCCCCCCACCCCGTCGCTCGCACCCCCCTCGGCACGATTTATTTGAAATCCGGTAAAGGCCGTTACAGATGTCGCGCCAACCCTTCGACACCCGATCCGCCTCCCGAATACACGCCGCAACTGGAGTTAGACACTCAAAAAAACTTGCAACTCCTGAGAAAACTCGAGCGCAAGCTGCGTCGCAATTTTTATATTTTTTACCCCAAAAACTGTGTCAGCGCGGAGGGGGGGTAATCCGCAAGACAAACAAAGGAGAACGCCTAAAAGCAAATTAAATTGGGTCTCATACGTGTGTTTTATCTATAAATGTTGTTTTAATTCAATCCGTTTGTTACTTCAAATTGAAATTCCGAGTCGAAGGTGAATATATTATAGGCTGTAATCCTTAGTATGCGAATAAAATTTATCTTGCATACCTTGTCTCATCTATACATCTATGTATATATTTAAAAGAGCTTGTCAAAGTCTACTTGAATAAAATTTCATTTGAATTTGAATTAATAAATAAAATGGAAGAGTCTGTAACCTTCAAATTTACTTTTTTTACTAGTTACATATGACTCTATACACGATAACGGGAATGGGAACGGAACGGGACAGGGAATAAGAATGAGAATAATATTCTAGGATAATGGAATATGATGGAATATGAATGGAATATTCTAGGAAAATGTAGTAAATAGTAAATCAACGTTCGGGCAGGATAGCGTTTGCCGGGTTCAGTTCTGTTGCGAAGTTTTGGACATCGATGAAGTGTGACATGGAACGGTGAATAGGTGAAATGTTAGTTCGAACAATACGACAAATTTCTGAATTGTCCAAAAAGCGACTAGATGAACAGTTTTTTATACCGCTGAAAATTTTTTTTTACAAAACTGAAGGTCCTTCGCGATTCTGTCGCAACAGAAAGGTGACGTCAAAGCTAGTAAAAGATATTTTGGAAACTTATTGCGTAATGTTTACGGGTACACTTGTGTATATTTTTTATTCATTTATTTAACATTTTAACGAGGCATATTACAATGATTCTAATCAAATAGCATGGTGAAACCACCGATGTTTGTCTCCATGCTATGGGAGATGTCGGCGATGAGTCCCATACATTAGTTTCTTAAAATATAACCCTAACTAATAGCTCAACGGTATAAGATATGGACTGAAATCCGCAAGGTGCCCGGTTCCAACCAAACCGCCGGTGGGGTATTGTCGCCTCCACTCCTAATACAAGCTTTTAATTTAAGCTTAGTAGGAGGGGAAAAAGGGAATATTAGACTTACCTAAAAAGTATTCTTAACATTCTTTAAAAAAGAAAAAAGAATAAAGAGGAATACATTCCTGACACTGACTGAAACTTTAATGAGTTCTCTAAGGAATTGACGTTCCAGTCAACAAAAAAAAAAAAATACTAAAATTAGGTTAAAAAATCCATTTTTATCATTCATCCAAGCGAGATGATATACATGTAATAGCCTGTAGCCTTCCCCCATAAATGCTGACACTGCAAGACTTTCAAATCAAACCAGTTTGTTCCTGAGATTAGAGCGTCCTTTTATAAAAGAAAATCAGTTTTGTGTTCAAGATGTGTTTTGTTTACGATATTTGTTGATGTAACGTTGTTTTATGGATAACAAACAAATTAGTTGGTTAATTAACTTTATGAATTCCTTGAGGTTCCATTGCATATTTTAAATAGTGAGACGTTTAAACTAGTCTTTTTTATTAAGAACTAGCGGAGGCAGCAGGCCCAGCAGACGACGTCTGCTGGGTTTGTTGCCTGTCTGCCCAAATGGTGGTTATTTACTATTTACTACATTCTATTATCCTTTAATATTATTTCCGTTATCTTTCCCAATGTTTTCGTAAACAACCCGGAACAAACAGACAGACAGACAAACTTTTTTAATTATACAAACCATCTCCTGACAGTAACGAACACAATAAAAAAGAATTGTCCAATTTGCGTTTCTCAATCTCAGCTTAGTGTATATGTCAAAAGTGTGTAGATAAAAGCCCGCCCCCTAGGATTTCCACTTTATTAGGCCCAGGGACTTGATAGTTCCATTTTGATAGATCATGATAAAAACTCATTAGGAGAAATATTTTTTGCGAAGTCAGACCACTTTTGAAGTTATTTAACAAAGGCCTTTGTCGCGTATCAGATACGGAACCCTTCTATATAAGAGTGTCTCGACAGGCTCTTGGCCGCGTTTTTTAATTGAATGATAATAGCAAAAGAACATAGCGTATATCTTTATTTTAAAATCCAACAAAACTCTCTAAAAAAAAGAAATCATAGTCCTTTTCAATGTACCTAATCCATGAGCTATCGGGAGTTAAAATTTTTGAGTATTCCATTTAATTGTAAAGTTTTTTAAATCTACAGAAATTGGTAGATCTACGTCCGAAACTAATTATTTTTTTATTTTAACTGATAAAATTTATAAAGGGTATGTACCTACTTTATTAAATTACAATCTCGTATAATAATAGCTAATAAGTAATTTAATTCTAAGTTATGGTAATATATTGTTTGATGTCTCTACGAATGCGTCCCATAACACAGTCTTATTGTTTTTAATAACTAACGGGTAAGGCACTTGGTTGTTGTGGACATAAACTGCATAATATTTCACCTATTATCACATTAGATCTTTGTGTGTTTCAGCCTTCTTACTATATCCGTGGTTTCAAGGAGCTGAAAGCCCACAGCGTTCACATTATGGTGAAGTCCATATTTATGAGTTTCAGCTTATTTTTGCTCTACTTTCGTAACGAAGTCCATCTTAATCTCATAGTACAAGACCAATAACATTAGAAAGGACATTTGAGTGACAGGCGTTTTTGAAAACATGGTGTATTTTTATTTAGTTACACTTTTAAGTTCAATGTGCGTTTAAAATTTAATTAAATAAAAGAAAACGGAAACATTCATGCGAAAATTCTTAGTGTCTTTGCGAGGTCAGCGTGCATTTTCTTTAAGATTCAAGTCATATCGGTTGGAAAACAACGTATTCGTTATTTTAGTCGTTTATTATATTTACAATGCACATTTTATAAAAATATTAGCTCTTCTAAATGTTGATTAATAAAAAATAAGCGTCACGTTGTTTGTCCGCGATTAACTCCTAAACTAATGAACCGGTTTTATGCATGAGAAAGCATTCACTATCAATAAGAATAGAAATGTTAACCTGCGTAGGTGTGTCATATGAACAACTTGGGCACCAATTTTTATGAAATCAACTCAAGTCTCTAAATCTTTTAACTTAAAGGTGTCTTATTAAAAACCGAATTGTTCATTTAAGACTCGAGCCCTAAAAAAGTTAGGTCAGTCTTTATAAAAAGACTTAAAGACTGGAGTCTCTTTCATCACCAGGAATGAGTAAAGAGTTTTATTTAAATTTTACTTACCGTGTAATGTTGCAGTCCTTTTTTGTTGTGTTGTCATCTTTTGGAGCGTAACAAGAATTTTCTTTTTTTTTTTTTTAAAAGAATATTTGGAATACTTTTTAGGTATGTCTAATATTCCCTTTTCCCCCTCCTACTAAGCTTAAACTAAAAGCTTGTATTAGGAGTGGGTGCGACAATACCCCAACGGCGGTGGGGTTTGAAACGAACGTCATCTGTTTGAAGTATTCTAAAATATCGTACACTTTTTTTTAAATATTTTCAATTATATTTCGACTTTTTATTTTTTTCTTTTCTTCTAAACCTTCACTAAAATGAGGGGAATGAAACAAATGTATCAGAGCTTAAAACGTTTTAGCAGTTTTCGAGTTTTAGCGGGTCTAACGAAGAACAATAAATTATATATTTATATCATCATCTTTAATTGACCAACTGTTAGGTATAGGTCTCCTTCCCTCCCCTTCTCTTCTCCTCTCCTTTCCATCTCCTCTCCTTCTCTTCTTCATAGCTGCTTACTCTGTATTTCTATCAAGGATTCAAGTCGTTTCTCCATCTGACTGGTGGTCTTTAGACCAATTTATTAAATAATTTCTAGTAGTCAGGAATATGACCGAAATGAAACATTGGTTGTGATGGCAATACATTTAAATGCTGTATGCTTGTTCGACAACATTAGTTAAAGAATATCAAATAGGTCCGCCAATTGTGAATCGATTTTGATGAATCGCTTCCATTTGGTAGATCATGCCATCGGTGTAGTGGACCATATTCGGCTTGGTACCGGCTTCAACACATCAGTAGGTGTCTAAATCGTATGAAGGTACCAATTATTTTTTACTTTTTAGTTACGTGGTATTTTTTGAAGGTTGTGTTGTTATTTAAAAATAAGCTATTTAGATGTACAAAAGGGATCGGTCACCTAATACGAAATTTCGAAAAGCGCGGGACGCAGGAGTTAGTTGACATACACTAAGAAAGGATTATTTGATAGGGCCAGGTTAAGGAGGACGCAAGCTTAATTTAGCGATCGATATTTATAGAATTAAATGAAATAATTTCTCATTCTAAAAATAAAACTATTTCATTTATAATAAAATAAATTATTATTGACAGCAGCACCGCCACTACACGCCAATCTGACGTGAAAAAGAGGTACTTGCACCCGGACGTGCCGGCCCAATTCGGCTACAAGCATGGCGCTACCTCTAATTCTAAAACTAAACAAGTACTAATGTAAGATTGTCTAATAGTAAGAGATGATGCTGATATAATACATTACATTGACATAACAAAAAATGAAATTAAAAAGTAACGCAACGTTCGATAATAAATCAGCACGTAAATCCATCCGAGATAACATTCTTCGGAGAAGCCTAAATAATGAGTACCTACAAGCACAAAAAAGAACCCAGGGCTAAATGAACTTACAATGATTTACAGCGGCGTCGACCTAGAATGTAAATTTCGAGATTGTTCACTGAAGTCGTGTTTTTGATTCGAAGCAATTTATGTGCGGGAGTATGACTGAAACGCTGTCTCCAAATAGGTCAATCAGCAAACGTTGAACTCTCTCAAATAATATCTAGAGTCTTTAAATGTAGCAATAACACACGTATAAAAATCACAAGACCAAAATTTATCTCCATAACTTCGATATGGAATAAGGGGTCACCAAAAGTTACCCACGAATTTTACGAATTTTAACCGCTTCCTCCGTCCTTGTCAGAGATTGTTACATTTCCGACACCCCCTTCCCCTTGATGTGAACTCACATAATCAAGAAAACAGCGGTTTCTTTTAATTATTTTATATACATATGTCAATAAAAGACAAGAAAAATTGAAATATGACGTCTAACAGGTTTTGACCCACCGTAATTTATTAGTTTATACCGTAGTAGAAATTTATCTCCTGTTTATGATTCAGTTTCGAGGCGTAATATGCACTCAGGCACAACAGAAAATCAGTCCAATACTGTGCTTTGGTTACAGGGTCTTTGGTATTCAGATATAGAATAAAATAGAGCGAAATTATCTCGTTTATCAATCAACTAGCGGACCCGGCAGACATTGTCCTGCCCGAACGTTGGGTTACTTACACGTGCATACATATCAGCGACTCATTTTTATTTGCGACTATAAATTGCGATGTAAGCTACCCTATCTTTCAAGTTGGATTAAACTGCACACGATGTGCAAATTCGATTAAAATCGGTTGAGTAGCTTAGGAGTCCATCGCGGACAAACAACGTGACGCGTCATTTATATACATATAAGCTATTTTCTTCTAAGCAATTTATGTTTTGAAATATGGCATCTTCAAATATGTCAGTCAACAAACGTTGGACTACCAGAAATAATCCCCTAAAAACTCGCAACCGTAACACCCCCAGTCACTCAAGGAAGAAGTTTAACCGCTCATTAAACTTCAGTAAATCTTTCGAGTAACGTTCTTGATAGCTTAGCTATGCAAAGCGGAACATCAAAGTGGCTTTAAGCGGTACTAACTTTATTTTCAAGGTTTAGAAACTTCGACTTCATATATGCCGTCTTATTAAATTCAGAAGCGAGTAGCATTTTCGGTGTGCTACTAATAAATTAATTTTGATACTTGGAGCTAATTTTAGAATCAGCCGTCAATTTAAGGGAATTCATTATAGATGAGTTAAAATTACTGTACACAAAGCGGGAACCTAATAAAAAAAATTGTAAAATGTATGTTCCGTTAATATATCAGTAATTATCATTCAAAAATACACTATGGTCTGCTTTTTTATCATAAACACTAATCTCTGTGAGCGTAATAGCACTGATTTTGGACACGTTTTGATCTAAGGCTCCTACCTCACCGCGACGCCATGGCGACGTCGCCGGCTACATAGCTATGGATATCTGTGGTTGCCAAATGAGTAATCAGTAGTAATCGTGGCTACGCATCTAACTTTGCGACGTCGCCAAATCATCGCCAGGTGAGTTACCTGTCCTAAATTTTAATATGAATTGTTTGGATACGTCACCCGCGACGTCGCCATGGCGCTTTGTGAGGTAGGGCTGTAAAAGGGGATCATTTTACGTGAATATAACATTGAATACTTTAAACACAGTTTATTCACCGCCATTCTCCTTAAGCCAAAAGGATTATCGTTTATCAAAATTATTACACGAAGAAGGGTCTAATATTGTTATGATTTTTAGACTTTTGTCAACGTCCTATTTTTAATTGGGATACGTAACACATATTTCTTATATCTATCGCTATCCTTATCTAGGTCCAGGGTCCGCATAAATTGCAAAGGATGTGGCTGTTGGGCGAGCTCCATTGGCCGATTGCCGTCTGAAGTCATCCCCGAAACCATCACAATCTCAAGACTTATATCTTCCAGTGATATTAATCGGGACCCAACTTAACGTGCTTTCCGAAATACGAAGGAGATCGGATATTTGAAAAACCACTGTTAGAATCCTCCCATCTATCACACGGTCGCGGTAAGAACTGTTCAGCCTTTATAGCGATTCAAATGCTGGCCACTGATTAAAGCTACTTCGTCTTCATTGGATATCGGATCGAGATACATAAGACATCGAAGAAGGTTTATTGCTCAGTTTGATGAAAACGTTAGGACCGTTTCGGACAATCGCCAAATAATATTTGCGAGCCATTAATTTCGGAATACTTGATTCGGGGAGAATTTTAGTGTTGACGGCAAATGTATTCAAATCGGTGTTTGCGGGGTCCTAAGTAAATGAAATTTTGGGCGAAGGACGAACGCCGCGTCTATGGGAGCATTGGAGGCGTCTGCATAATACGACGCAAATGTGGAATACGAAATTCGGCGAAACTTTCCGAGGGCCCTTTATTGAAAGCGCCCCGACGATGTTTGACAGCGTCCCAAATTGGCTACATAAGGTCTCACGTTTAGGCAGTTTACCACCAAAAGTAGGAACTTTATTACGCACTGTGATTTATATTTATTCTTATTAATCAAAAACCAATCACTGGTTTGCTTACTATTTTTTTATATTACAAGGGGCAAACGAGCAGAGAGCAGGCGGCTAAGTGCGTACTGACGCCCATGGACATCTGCACGACCAGGAGGCAAGTAGATGCGTTGCCGGCCGGCCCGTTGTTTTTCTATATGTGAACTACAAATACAGCATCCTTTAGAACGATTTAGACCAAAATAAAAAATAAATTTATTAAGATAAGCAGAGCAGTATAGATAAGAAGCACTTCCAACACAGAACTATTTCTCCTACATTCTGTAAGTGTCTTAAAAATGCTTGACGAAAACGATTTAGACCTAGCACGAATATTCTCGATAGCTACTTACTTTTACGTTCGAAACCGAAAGTCAAATAAAACATTAATTTTAGAACTTAGACTTTCGTGAGCGGGAACTTCCCGCCGCGATACCGCTTCGTAGCGAGCTCATGAGGAAGGACCCCGGACGGGCTCGAAGCTAGTCGGGCAATCCCGATATAACATATGCGTGAGTTTATAAGCCGTTTTTATAATTAGTATGAAACAATAATGTTACCGTTTTTCACAACTTAGCTGCTAAAAATTGCTAGCGCGAATAAAATTAAAACTGGCACGTATCGAGCCCTCGACGTTGCGGTCAGGTAAATCGTCTAAAATGGAAGCACGAACCCGTCAGTGTGGATTTCATTGTCTCCAGTACTTGAAGTCATTGCGGTCCAATTGTTATCGAATTGCGTTCTTTTGTATAGAGCTTCGACACTACTGGATATATATTCAAAGGGTACTATTATAAAAATTACTTTAACGTACCTAATATAGTAAGATCGTTTATAAGTGTCTATAAAAGTTATACGGAAGTATTTGTATAATTTTTAAGCAACTTCAAAAAAGGTGGAGGTTCTGAGTTGTATGTTTTTTTGTATGTATGCTGCACGATTACTCATCTCATTTCTCAACTAATTTAAATTTTTTTTTTCTGATAGACCACACTTCAGAGGTGGTACCATATAAATTTTATCGAAATTGGTCCACAGTTATTGAGAAATTACGTAACGTTAAGTAAATCGTAATACATCCTTGTTTCATGTCAAATTTCAGCGCATTAACGAAACACGAAGTTCGTTACACCATAGCGCATTGACGGGGCGAGACATAGCTTAATTTAAATGATCATTTCAATGATCAAATAATGTGGCCGGAGATTTTGTGTAGTTGCGCAAAGTTTTGTAGAACTCTGTAGTCTTCAAGGAAACAAAAACTTTGAGCTATGTCGGGCTCCGTCATAATACTTGGTCTATATTACATACTAAACTATCTTTATCAAGTTACTGAATTGATTGTTTTTATTTTATTTTTTATGTTGTTATTTTTTTTTAATAGTATAACGGCAATTGACAATTTAATCACATTGTCATTTTCTCTCCGTTGTCAACACTACGCTTTGACATTATCGTATAATAAAAAGTATATATGTGTGTGTAAATCGTTTTGCATCGAATGGTATAAACCTTAGGATAACCTGGGAAGGTATTATGTGACGGTGCGGTAGCCTGAGTCGCGCACTTGTCAATTGAAGATAGTTTATAAAGTAGTATCAACCTATGAAAATCCATAACAAACAGAATAAAGTGAAGACTTTGTAGTGTCTATCTCCTAAAGATGTTTCGATTTTGGGGGCGAAAAGTGAAAAACTAATAGGGGATTTGCTTACTTTTCGATTATTACTTAATATCAAATAAAAAAGTGGCCAAGTTTTAATTTGTTTTTATTTGATAATTTCTAAATACCTCAATTTTGTAAGGAGATGAAACAAACTCCCTCCATCACACAGCTAAGTAGGGGCATAACTAGAAAAAATATATTACACGAAAATAATTCGTCTACGAAATGAGATCACGTAGTCCACATCCTTCAAGAAAAGAGCATACTCATTTCTCAAAGGCCCGCAACGCATCTGCGAGCCCTCCGGTGTTGCAGTTGTCCATGGGCATCGGTAGTCACTTAGGTGTGTACCAGCTGCTCGTATGCCACTTGTTATATAAAAAAAAAAACATTTTAAAAAATATATATATTTTTTTACGGGAGACGTGCAACTAGTTCTTTATAAGCCTTTTGTTGTGTTTTCTATGGAATTGATAGTTACTTATGTAACCCATCCTGCCAGTTTGTCTATTGCTATATAAATTTAAAAAAAAAACGTAATTCGGACCATTACAGTTTACCTTATGTGGATCTTTATAAGTTTTGGTTGGAAGGATTTATCTGTACGCATTTTTTTAGCGAAATGAGCCTTGCGGGTGCGGATGCTAGTTTTTGCAACCTTTCCAAATCTTGATAAATTTTCCGGAAATCATGGAAATTTGGAGTATTTCAATGGGTTCTTAGATGGTTTGGAGAAAAATTGGATAGGTGGCGCTGCTGTCGCTATGAAACCTAAATTAAGTATCTTTCTCACTATAAACCCTTTTAACTCTTGTCTATTTTCTTAAAGATCATCGCAATGCTTTCAATAGATCGCGTTTGTTTGATACTGGAGCCAGACTTAACTTCATTTCAATGATGATATAGTGTGGCCGGGGTCTTTATGTAACTGTACAAAGTTTTGTAGTACTTTGTGGACTTCAAGGTCAAAAATGTACAAACACTTTGAGCTATGCCTATTATTTTAATTTTTATTGCTTTCCCCTCTCTTCGTCTTCTTTATCTTTTAGATGAATTAAATAACCCATTAATCAGTACCAGGGTCCGCTTAGATTGCAGAGGATTTGGCTGCGGGGCGAGTTAAGATGACCGATTGCCATCTGACGTCATACTCGGAACCCCCACGATCTTTACAACCTTACGACTAATATCACAACGTGACATTAATCGGGTCCCACTGTTTTAAGTGCCGGTTAAGGTTGAATATCAATTATAAACCAGTGTTAGAATGGTTGACCCATCTATCTGCAGAAGAGGGAACGGCTTTGATAATTCAAAGGATCCGAAGTCTTGGTCTTGAAGTCTGCGCTCAAAAGACCGAGGCGTTATTGTTTCGTGGACGTTGATGGCTGCCTAGGTCGCATAGAGTGGCAATGCTGACGTTGGGCGGAACAACAATCCGCATAGAGTCTCAGATGAAATATCTGGGACTTATGCTGGACGGCCCCTGTCATACGTTGTCCTACCCAAACGCTACGTTACTTACTATTTACTACGTTATTATATCCTATAATATTATTCCTATTCCCGATCCCGTTTATAAAGGAAAATGTTTATTTTTTGCTTGATTCTTTTGTCAATTTTCAATATTTTTAATAGTTATTCTGTTAAGTGGGACAAGACAACTCCAACAAATCAAAAACCATTAAAATCGGTCTAGTCATTCTCGAGCTATAACTGCTCAAACAAACCCAACTTTGTTTATATATATATATATATATATATATATATAGATTACTTATTCATGTTTTAGGAATGAAAGTCGATTTAATTTTGTAGAAATATTTTTTAACGTGTCCCCTCCACGGTTTATCTTATCCGTCATATTCCGAACCACCTAAGGCAATTACACACGCGACACCAGTGTTAGAATTGGTCACCCATCAGTCACCCGGCCGCGGTAAGAGCTACTTAACCTAGCGATCGATCTCATCATATTCTAAACATTTTCCTACGTTCGAGTCTTGACGCTTGACGTATTTGATATATCATTCGTAATTTTGTGTCAATCGGTCCTGATTTACAACAGTATTTCGTGAGATATGGCTGGACTGCTTCGCTGAGCTGTCTCGGCTGATATATTAGCTTGAATCAAACTCAAATTATTCAGGTCGTAGTTTGTCTAGTGTCATTTTATCTTTTGAGTTCAACTCAAACAGATCCGTTGACTGATTTATTCACATATATCGATGGTTCCTATTAACAATGTCGGTTCTGCAAAAAGACAATTTTTCAGTAGAGCAGTTCAAAGTTAATTTTCACTATAAAAAATTGCCATGTGCCACTATTATTTAAATAAAACATACGGGTAAGGTAACTTGTTATAGAAAATACATAAAGAAGACTGGATAATTGACTCATAGCAGACGAGCCAAAATTCGTGAAAGACAGCGTCTGCCGGGTCCTCTATTGATGTTTAGTAAAAATTAATACTCTAAAAAGGTTATTATTATTTATAGTTAGAAATAACTATCCTATTCGAAAAGGAAAATTACATAACACGTTTTTTAGGACGGTGGATTACGCTGGAGATTTATAAATGTTTGGAAACGCCTAAATATAAAATTGCATTACATGCATTTAATTCCAATGACATCAACTCAAATACGGCTTAAGGTTATTTATTTATGTTTATAAGAAGAATAACATATGCATAAACAAACATCAATTTATTTACAATCTCGTTTTTCCAGCCATATGCCCACGTCGCATTGTTGTCATCTTTTAAGTCTAATTATTTTCCGCAAGTGAGCAAAAAGTAAACCGACCATTATAACTTTTATTCGCTATTGAGTAACATTCCTAGGAAGTGCTATCTAATTATTTATATATATAAATTGGGTGCAGCACGAGTTGAACTCACTGGTAGATGGTTCCGTAATCATAGAATATTACAATTAAGATCAATTCGTAGTTGCGTAAAATTTTCAAACAAACTTCAGAAGTTCTTGGTTGGTAGAATAGAAATTGTGGTCATTTAACCATGAACTAAAACTTTTTCCGTAATCTATACTAAGATATAAGCTGAAAAGTTTGTTTGTTTGCTTGAACGCGCTAATCTAAGAAACTACTGGTCCGATTGGAAAATTTCTTTCAGTGTACTGACCTGATATCCACCGGTGGTACCCTGGGAACGATGGCACTTGAACGTAAAGTTGTCCTTAGGGTTAGGGGGGTTGACGTACTGGATAGCAACGCGGCCCTCCACGCTGCCCAGCGCGAAACCAGTCGGTTGCTTTGTCTTCTTGTCGCGAAAGATGGCGATGCAGCGGTGCTGATACTTGAGGGGCGACTCCACCCTCTTGAATTCGGCCGGCTTGCCCTCCAGAGTGTACAAACAGATGCCACGATCCGCCGTGCCGACTACGGCCATCGGATAGTCCTAATAATGTATAATCTATGTATTAATATGTGGAGCGAAAACTTTCGGTACCATTTTACGAAAATTGCGCAGGCAGAGGAGTATGAAATTTGGCAAAATTATATAATATATAGAGGAAGGTGTGGAAATGCTAATATCTTTTTATGATATGCAATATTGAATTATTAAAATAAAACCACATGCACACAAATGCCAATGATTTAAGTTATTTACATGCACCTTTTACTACAAGATTGTGTCAAGGCAAATATTAACTATCGAATATTAGGTATAATGTAATTATACAAATGTTAGAAATTTTGCATACAGCTTTATATAAGCATATGGTAGGCAATTCTAATCATTTGTGGCCGGATGTCGACCACCAGGCGATCTATAGTAATAATTATTCTTCCTCCATAAGATTATTATTTAATTTATATCATTAAGTATTTAAAGAATAAACATAGATCTAAAGAAGGTATGAGCTATTCCTGCATAACCAGTAACCTGGACTCATGTTCGTTACATAATCTAATTTTAAAAATAAATTAAAGAGAAAGTATGGGTGTCTGTAGTGAGACGAATTTCTTAGCATTCCATGGATTCACCGTGCGGGTGCCAGTCAATCGCGCGCGACAATGATTACAGGATTAATAGCGTATCAATGGTATTTTTTATGACAAGTTGTAACAGTGTAAGCAGTTCTTTTATTTAAATTAAATAAAGTGGCCAAGAGCATGTCCAGACAAGCATAATATGTAACAATTAGAAATTTCTAGGGTGGGGGGGGGGCCACCATTCGGGCGGACAGACAGGCGCATGGACAGAACAAAACTATAAGCGTTCCTTGTAGAACTACAGAATCCTAAAAAGAATGACTTACAACATCTGCACAGTAACATCTCTCTGAAAGGTTCATTGCCATTATTGGCACGTAACTGCGCGTATCCCAAAACTGTAACAATAAAAAAAAAGATAAGATAGTTGTGTTTGCATTTATTTGGTGTTATTAATTGTTATATTTTTCGGGCATTTTTACAGGGGATCTATGAGTGTTCCCTAGGTTGACCCTGGAAGGCAAAATTCCGAGAAAACATGCTCAGGGTAAGCAGCAAAGAAGTAGTTCAATGATATAAGGAGTGGACTGGCCTTAAATATAATCCACAAAAAAAAAAAAATTGCTGACGATCAAAGTTTTAAGCAGCTGACGTCTTTTTTAAGTTAGTTAAGAAAGAACTCATCAGATTAGGTCCTAGAGATCTTAGTGTGTTAATTAAAACAAGGAAAAAAATTGGTCATCTTTAAAGTCGGTTTAGGGACAATAATTTGGAGTAATAAGGTCGAAATTACAGTAGTACTCAGTATATTAGCATTTACAATATTTATATATACCTTAAG
>JANCMC010026410.1:5598406-5645629 GCA_024363005.1 Charaxes varanes
ATAATTTGGAGTAATAAGGTCGAAATTACAGTAGTACTCAGTATATTAGCATTTACAATATTTATATATACCTTAAGAGTCTATATCTATACTTTATATACCTTAAGAGTCTTGTCCCAGGAAGCAGTCATTAGACATGTATAGTTAGGTGCTTTGATCCAATGGCATGTCTTCACGGGAGCATCATGTGCAGCTACCTGTAGAAGACAAAGATTAAATTTTTTTTTAAGATTATAGGAACATTATAGGCTACTACAATGTTTCACTGCTGGGCAAAAGCAACCCTACTAGCGAACCACACCTTCCTATTATTGGCTACTTGAATATATTACAACCTTTTCAATAATAGTGATTTTTTTTCTTTACATGTAACCCATATTGATGATTTAAAGTGATGAATATTTTATATCTAGAGGAAGAAAATACCTGAACTGTTTGATTTGCTGCAAGATCCCAACATTTGACACTTTTATCTGTTGATGCCATAAACACTTTGCTTCCATCCTGAAATTGAAAATGTAGGTACTTTTTAATATTATTTTATGACATGAATGTACTGGTTTAATACATTCATTAAGTAGTAATTTATGTACTGATACAAAAACTTACATCATGCCAAGCTACATCCAGTATAGGACCATCCATGCCTTGTGCTGCTTTAGGTACTGTTTTACCAGAAGCTTCCACTTCCCAACATCGCACCTTAAATGACAATTAATTATTTCACCTATGTCTAATCAAATGTATCTAGGTTCTAGTGTCCACCGGCATAGTATCACACCACTTTGTCTTTTTTTAGGTAGAGTATATTAATACAGCAAAACCTGTTTAAATGAAACCTCAAGGAACCTGCACATTTGTTTCACCAATAGAGTTTACATATATTCCACTTACTGAGAATCTCATCTAGTCCCAGATATCTAGGTTTGCTTCAACCCACTAGCAGGGATAATTCAGTCCCAATGTGTTGGGACCTCAGCCTGAGTTTCATTTATGAGGTTTTCTCATTTATCCAGGTCCTACTTAACCAAGTCTTACTGTATTTATTTTCTTAAGTAGATAGAATCATTACATGAAAGATAATTATAATATATTTCATTAACTTACTCGGCAGTCCCAGCTTCCAGCAACAAGAAAGGTTTGGGGCACCGACGGTGGCGAAAATTCGAGAGCTGATACTGTATCATCGGGTGGTGAAGCGACTTCGAAATCTTTGTTTGGGTTGCCGTTCCCGGCACCCAGTTGGTTAAACATTTTAATTGGCTTTTTTCAACTATTTAGCAATAACAAAAAGGCAGTGTTGGAATAAAGCTTATGGCGAAATTAATTCTTAATGGAAGAATAGGAACTTTAATAAAACAAAATATAACCAATAAATTACAGGACAGCCCTATTATCTCAACTGTTTTTGAAAATTGAAATATCTTAATTTATACTGTACATTCAATGTTCTGTACGTTTTTTATTGTAATTTCTTACCAATTGTATTAACATAAATAAATTTAAAACTGAAAACCAACAAGGCGGCTAGCAAGATTCAAGATATCAACACTCAACAGTCAAGTCAACACCAACATAAAGTTAACAGATAAATTCATAGATTATAAAAACACTACAGATAATATTAAATAAAATGTAAACAAACTGTATTTACAGCCAAGAATACAAGTCTTTTAGTGATAAGTGGTGTTTAACATAGTAGTCATAACTTTTGTTTCTCATACAGGAGCCAGACACAGCTTAAAGTTTTTGTACATTTTTGTCCTTTAAGTCCACAAAGTACTATAAAACTTTGTACAGTTACACAAAGTTCCCGGCCACACTACGTGATCATTGAAATCATCATTCAAATAAAGTAGGTCGGTAATGACCTCGCCAACGAGGTTCTATCCAAATAGAAATATTTTAGTGTATAATATGATTCAACTCTTTTCAAATTTTGGTCTCAGCCTACGATGTGTAATGTATGAATAAACATTTTTTTTTTCGTCTCATCTTACAATTATATTTCAGGTCAAGAGCAGGTCTCGACTTGACAAATCTTGACTGAGGAATCAAAAAAGGAGATAAATAGAAGATAAAAAATAAACCACATGACTTGAAACGGCAACGATAGAACGGTTAGAAAGATCCTAACCCTAATCAACGGACACTCGATGAGGGATATTTTTAAATAACGGATGAATCTATTATTGAGGAGGTCGTGGCCTAATCAGCGGTCGGCATTTGAGTCGATCACTAAGTTAAGTTGCTCTGGCTACAACCGGGTAAACTATTACTTTAGTTTACAAGTACTTAATTATCAAGATATCATTTATGTAACAATTACAGGTATGTTATATATGTTAATATATATGTATAGTAAATGTCATTAACGATCCAAAAGTATTTATAAATATGAATATAAATCTATCTGTAAACGAAAAAATCTACATACAGTAATTAAAGGTTATTTCTTAACTGTACGAATACACATTAGATTGACTTTTAATGTCGTTTATGTATACAGATACGTGAATTTATATAAAGATACGTATATCATACGTAAAATTATATTATGTGCAGTGAAAATTTGAGAATATTCAACAAATTAAAATACATAAGCTGAATGCGTAACACACTTAGGAGCGGCTTCGTAGTGTTGATGACTTTAAAATTGATTCACCTCGTCTAATAACCGATACCGCCTAAAGCCTTAATTGTTCACTCGGGCTTTTGTTTGGTATCTTTGTTTATATTTACATAAATTACATCAGGGCATTTGTGCCTTTGCTGTAGCAAACTTTAATATGTTCGTTACCAAAAATCTAGGCAATGTGTAAAATATTTAATTCAGCCATTATTTTATACCGCCCTAGTCAGTAATTATTAGTGTACCTAATATTTGAAGATAGGCGCATTGGGCAATGATTCCTCCCTCCGCTCCGGGGGTCGTGGGTTCGATTTCCACCTCGAGTCTGATCATCTCATGTATCATCTGTATGTGTGTATTTATATATTTCTGCAAAAAAAATATTTGTGTATAACAGGCGGTTGTTACCTATAACACAGGTATTAAGATGTCTACCTTAGGAACAGACGTCCGCGTGTAATATCTCGAGGTGGGAATCGAACCTACGACCCCCGGAGCAGAAGGCAGGGTCACTGCCCACTGCGCCAACGGGCCAGCCATAATAAATATCACATACAAGTACAAATATGGCACATTAGCACATATACATTACCTATTCTGGTTGAGGAAACGAGCTGTGGCCACGAACTGACGAGGCTCGTAGTCATCGGAAGTGGCGGCGCGCGCGCGTGCTATACGCCGCAAGTGCTCCCGAAACGCAGAGCGTAACTCCTCTCCCTGCGCCGCCCCCAAATGTTCGGATACCTCATTAACACTATCTGTGAACGTACGCAAACTCATTTTATTATTATTATTATTATTTTTCTTTAAAAGAATATTAGGAATACTTTTTAGGTATGTCTAATATTCCCTTTTCCCCTCCTACTAAGCTTAAATGTCGACACGCGAGGCAAATTTAATTTTGTCAAGTTTATAACTAGTTTGGAGTACAATCAATTCCACTCGGCTCTGGTCTACGGCTGAGTCGTAAATTAAAAATTATAAATTCCATAAATCAAAAAACATTATATAAACCATTTGATATCATCTACCTATTTCAATTTGAGATCAATTCAAATAAATGAAGCTAGAATATGTATGTATGTTTGTAATTTTTGTAAATATAAATGTTTTACTAAAAAAAAAGACAACGGCACTTCGGGAGTGCCGGCAGAAATAAAAACACGAATACAGAGGTGTCGGTAACGGTAACGCTGTCCCGAGTTCAATTTTTTTTTTCCTTCTCAAAAATTGCATTAGTGTAATACATCTATATATTAATACCTGAAAAAAAAACACTTTCGGTATCATCGCCCGTCCGCTTCTAACCTACGGAATATCACTATTTTCTATAAAATTAGTATACGTAAATTAGTCAATTTACACGATTTAGTTATTTATCAAACAGTGGGCCAATTTCAATAAATTTTCCATGGATAATTTACGACTTCAGGAACTACAATTTTTTTTGTCAGTTAAATTTAGTTTTTTTTTTTCAAGTCTGTTGGTATTTAATATATATGTATATATTAGTACATGAAGGAAACACTCTCGTGAAGTTGAAACGTGAAGGACGTGAAGGTAATTTGACAAGACGGTAGTTTATATAGGCATTCACTAAGATAGGATTCTTCGATAGAACGATATTAAGTAGGGCCGAATGAGTTCTAATTCAATTAAGAGATAAAAAAAAAATATTAGTTGAAGGGTCAAAAATTGAAAATTCTTATTTTCGTTGTTTCATATAGTTCGGTGACAAATATATAGAGACTGAAGAGTAGTATTTAGTATTTGCTGTGTTAATTGTAAACTTTAATTTTGGTATAATAACCTTTCGAGCAGAATAACCTTTTCGAATGTAATATAATACATTGTAAAATATATTTTACAATGTATTATATTATATTCGAAAAGGTTATTCAGCTCGCATATAAAGTAAATAAAAATAACTGCATCTTAAATCGGTTCTATTGTGAATATTTAGCCGTTTACACGCATGAACGAATATTTAAAAGAATTTTGTGTGGATAAAATTGCGAATAAAGTACAAGCAACAATGATTAAAAACAGTCAAATTAAACATGCAAAAGGTACATTGTAAAATTCACATTATACCGCAATTATATTCAAAGTCAACTTCACTTTACGTTCCGTTTCAGATTTAATCCCATTCGTAAGTAAAACTATCGAGAATGTTCGTGCTAGACCCTCAACACGAAACCGATTTTGTTGGTTTCGTTAATAAATATATAAAAAAAGGTAAATAATAATAAACTCAACAAAAAACAAGACCTTAATTTCATAAGTTTAGTTTCATAAGTATTTTTTTTCTATAATTTTTACTAACAATAGGTTAAGGCACTACCTGTACATACTAACACAATATGGATGATAATCCGAATTAAAGAATTTATTATTATATTATTGTCTATCATTTATTTAATACCCTTATTCTAAATACTTTTTTAAATATTAGCATAAAAATAAAAACATTTAAAAATATATAAAAAATAGATGTCTGCCGGCAGCGGGGCAAGACCTCAAGCCACAGTTGCTTGTACTTCGCACTTCGTACGTAATAATGCACTTAAGGTTCTCCATTATCTTGTCTCCACGTCTATTTCTATATAAATGAAACTATTTAAAAATGGTAAATAATTTTAAATTACGAATCTCTATCTATGGCAGAATTTTAATATAAAATTGCACTTTTACCATTTTCAAATTTTGCACATAAATTATCAGGGGTATAGAGGCATAAAAGAAGGGGACCTATGCCCGGCAGTGGACGATTGAAGGTTGATCATGTTGATGATAGAGAAGAACTTGGTATACCTTTAAAAAGTATTGTTTTCTATCTCTTTCTAGAGAAAGATCTAGTGGCGATTTGTCTAATATGAATAAATACAAAGTATATTTTCAGGTAAAGTAAACTCCCTCTTCGGGCTGGCCGAAGCCATGATACTCTATGGCTCATAATAGCACTGTAACCGTATCGGTATGACGCCATAATAATGCCGGATCCAGACATAGCTTCATTTCAATGATCACGCAGTGTGGCCGGGAACTTTGTGTAACTTCACAAAGTTTTGTAGAACTTTGTAGACTTTAAGGTCAAATATATACAAACACTTTTGAGCTATGTCTGGATGCGGTATAACACACTTATGGTGCCATAAACTATGAAATATATGGAAACTAAAAATGAGCCTGGCAGGTGACACAACAAAAAAAAGAAAAACACGTATTTGCTTTTCCCGCGCATTTATTTTCTTTTTGCATACATACAAACAGTTGCTCAAAAAAAAATCCGTTTTATTTAGTTTCTATAGTTAATTCAGTGAACAAAATTGGATTGGGACGAATTTACCTAAAAGTATTCTTCCTTTTATTAAAAAAAAAACCGACTTTAAGTCGTCAGACCTGGACGTTATTAAAATGGGACCGCGCGGAAAGCACCATTAAAAAAAGGGATCATCAGAATCGGTTCAACCAGTCGAAAGTTCTGAAAAGTACACTCGAATTGAGAACCTCCACCTCAACCTTTTTGAAGTAAGTTGAAAAAAGTGTATAAAAATAATTAGTACATTACAGAATATCTAAAGCCATCATTACTACAAAAATACAAAGAAAAATGACCTATAAATATATTTGAAAACTAAATTAGTCACTACTTTTAATATTTACATTTATCGCATTGTAGCGCCACGGTTGTAGCTGAATTGGGCCGGCGCGTCCGGGTACCAGTACCTCTTTCTCACATGAGATCGGCGTGAAGTGGCGGCAATGCTGCTAGCGCAAGCTCCCACACCGATCCTGATCGACGGCCGGACACGCTGTCCGCTGACGTTGTCTCCTGGTCACCCTCGGTCACTTCCCATATCACCTCCTGTATCAGTCAATTAATCCTTCAATCGACCGAACAATCAATATATCAATCAACTAATCTATTAACCGATCAATCAATTAATCATTTATATGGCTAGATGTGATTATAGAGGTCTTATTATATAAGGTACGAATTACTGACTGATAATAGCAGCCAGTAATCGACGATCAGACGGGCCAAGGAAGAGGTGGGGAGATGTGTTTGCGGGAAAGACATGGATTTAAGTAGCCCAGGATAGGAAGGTGGGGTTGGAGAGGGGGGGGAGGCCTTTTGCCAGCAGTAGACCATTATAGGCTAATCAAAAAAAAATAGATTCATATTAAAACCCAAGATCTACTCACACATATCGTAAAAGCTCACCACGCAATACGGTCGATCGTTAAAACGTTCAAGATAGTATTATATTGCATTTCTTTTATACAGAAGCGATAACCGAGTAAAATGACGTAAACTGATACGTGGTATAACTCGGGATAAGTGTATCATAAAGTTATGATATAACAGGGTATAACTTTATTGACTAACAGAATTTTTAATAAAGCCATTGCAGTTAGAGAATACGAGAATTTTTTAATTGTTGGAATTTTTTAATTTTAAAAATATGTCTGAAGGTGTGATGGAATACCAGCTTGTCTTTTCATAAGGACATAAGAAAATATAGAGGATAGAAGAAGATAGAGAAATTCGTCTAGTAATATGGTCGCGATGTTTGTAGTGTAGTAAAAATTATATCTCATTCCAATAGACACGATAACGTTCTCCGATATTTATGCGGATTTTATATACCAAACGGTAAAATAATAAATCAGTCCATAACAAAATATCCTGTTCACTATTGAAATAATTAACTTGCGGTCAAAACAGATTCGTTTATTGTTGCAAAAACACAAATGGAATTCACAAAAATTTTGGAAAATATCTAGAGCTGAACAATTTATTTGTTTGCTTGAACACGCTAATCTCAGGAACTTCTGGTCCGATTTTTAAAATGATTTCAGTGTCAGAAGACTTTTTATCGAGGAAGGTTATAGGCTATATATCATCCGGTTAAATAGGAGTGAAGCACCAATGAAGAATGATTTCAATTCGGGATTTTTTTTCCTTTTGAGAGCTTATTCTGCGTGCGATGCGCAAACGGGTAGAATTTTCTCCTACTTACTTGACATTTATCATTACATTTTAGACAATTTACACAATATCTTTATAATTTATAGCATATGTGTTGTTCTCATGTATATACTATATTATTGTAAAGTTTTATTAAAACCCATTCTGTAGTTTTTCCGTGAAAGAGCGTCAAACATATATCCATGTGTACAAACTTTCCGGTTTGTTATTACAAACCCCAAAGCGTCCTACTAATATTTTAGCTGGATGTATTTGCATGTCACATTTATGACTATACGTGTAAGCAAGAATTTTTTTAACAGATAAAGTGAATTCGAAATTTGCCTTTAAGAATTTGCAGCTCTGATATCTAGAATCAAATACGTTCTGAATATAATACTCGTATATTTGAGGTGTTTATTTAATTTTGCCCACGAAATGAATAAGAGTTTTTTTGAGCTTTGTTTGTTTGGTTGAACGCGCTAATCTCAGGAACTATTGGTGGGTTATTTCAGTGTCAGATAGCCAGTTTATGAAGGAAGGCAATTGGTTATACATCATCACGCTAAAATTTTTCCGCAAACGTTTTACGCAGACAAAGTAGCGGGTAACAACTAGTGTAATATAATTTAATATTTACTTTAATCGACAAACTTCATTCGATTCTATTTTTAATGTGTCCGTAGTTCTACAAGGAACCCTTAAGGTATCCCGTAATCCATTCGTCCGTCTGTCCGCCCGCAAGATGGTTCCGTGTCTAGGATTTCCAAAATATTCGATGTAAGGAATTCAAATTTTCATTTTTGATAGGACCATTTCTTTTAATTAGATGAAGTTTTCGGTTCGGTTTTGGTCACACCAGTATATTATGTATGTAGCAATTTATCTGTGACCTCTTGTATCGTACATAGAATCAAGATTATCTGAAGTACTGGTGAAAATTAACTTAATACTAGCTGTACCAGAGTATGAATTCAGCGATTTTGTAAAATTTGAGGGTTTAAATTTTTTTTTGCGGAAACGAATTTTCTTAGCTTAAAGCAAAGCAGCCTAGGTTATTGCTCGTAAATTCACCTATCTACACGTGAAAGTACCTTCCAATTCGGTCTAGCCGTTTCGAAGATTACCTGGAGCAAACAGACATACAGACAAAAATGTTACGTTAAAGCTAAGGTCCTGATTTATGATGTAAGTCCCAATAATCCAATTCATTTATCATTTGAAGTTATCAATTGGATAGATATGGATGGAAATAGCAGTAAACGTGAGATGGCGGCGACGTATATTACAAGAATTATTTTATTAATCATTTAGACTTAATATGATATTTTTTTGGCTGAGCCAGTATGTGGACTTTTGAGTGGATTGTTATTTTACTATTGGACTATTGGTATATTCCATTTAATACTGTCACACCGCTATACAAGAAAAAACAGTGTCTTTGATTAACTTATATTTATACATAATATGTAGCTGAGAATCTATCCATATTGAATTTTTTTTGGTACGGTTTTACCGTCGTAAAACACTAAAAGTGATGAAAATTGTCGATGTGTCTTCTGTGTGAAAACTAACAAGAAAAAGAATTAGAGAATCGCATTTTAACTTAACCAACGATCGCAGACGAATTCGAGATAAGTTATAGTCTTATGTATAAAAATAAATCAGTCTTTTGCCTAAATATCCTAAGATGCGACTCTTAGTGACTCTAAGGTGTTTGTAGAGTTGGGATGGTCTCTTTAGTTTCATCCCAAAGTTATACATCTCTGAAATTATCGTAAAAGTTGAAAATATTATTAAGCAAGTATATTTTTATTTGCGAAACTCAAAAAGAAAAACGTATAAAATTATTATGTTCAGGGCAGCGTGATAAATATTTCTCCACTTACAAAACACCCTCAAGGGTTTATATAAACTTTCTGAAGTGTTTCCTTTATATTCTTACCTTTTTTTTTTGTTTATTATCCTTCGAGCGATGTTGCTTTCCTCATAAAAGCCTTTTCATGTAAAATCAGAACTGCGTTAAAATAGATCTTTATATGCAAAAGTAACTGATTTTATTGGTCTTTTTAAACGAAATATACAAAAATAAATCCTTTGACACCATCTTATAGTAAAATGTATACATGTGTGTGTAAATCGTTTCGCATTGGTGTGCGTGTGGTTTTATTTTAATATATTTATAATGGATATTTTTTTTTAAATATTAGCATTCACACACGTTCACGCAAATTTCGTAGATACCGATAAGTTGTGTCGTATAGTTGTCGTATTAATATATATAGAACTACAATAATCTATATATTTTATATTTGACAAATGTATTCATTGTTCACTTGCATGTTCAATGTCAGTGACATGTTCATTTTTTATTTTCTGGTTGTCCAACTCTTTTTTTTTTTTAAAGAATATTAGGAATATTTTTTAGATGAGTCTAATATTCCCTTTTCTCCTCTTCCGTTTTATTTTATTAGCAAATGAGTGTTACCGATACTGAAATTTTGGAAATGGACATTATGAATGACGTCGACTTCCTCAATGAGCGCCTCCAAGCCTCTGTCCAGGACCTGAGCTCCTTCGACCAATACGCCACCGAAGTTAAGAGTGGACGGTGAGCTTTATGAAAGATGTTACAAACTTTTTCAACTTGTGAAAACTTGTTATTTATTTTTAGGAAATATTTTTTTAAAATATTAATAAGTTTTCAAAAAGAGAAAGATGCCTGTTTACTAAGTTAATATCTAATTCCCATACTCAAAACATTGTCAATTTTCAAATATACAATCTCCTTTGTGTCTCAGAAGGCACGTAGAATAGTGGGTCCGGAGTAATGACACAGTCATATTAGTCTTGAGATTGTGGGGGTTCCGGGAATAACGTCAGATGGCAGTCTGTCATCTTACTCGCCCCCACAGTCACTCCTCTACAATTTAAGTGGGTCCTGGTACTAAAACCGGTATAACGCTGAAAGACAATGCATAAAATGACTTTCATTTCTGTATCCTAATGTGATTTACCCACTGAATGAATGCTCTCCATCATGTTTAATCATCACGTCAAGCTGCGTATCCTACCTACTTCATCTGATTTCTGCTCTTGTGTTGTTTTTGAAATAAAATCTTCTATAGGCAAGTTTGAATAGTGAGTAAATTCATGTCAGTCGTCATCGACATGGTTATGTGATTTACGTTGTTTGTTTATAGTTTTAGGTACTTACGTTGTTTTGTTTTGGTATTTTGCTGTAAACGCACGAGTATCCGGCTGATTTAATTTATTACTTTTGTAGAGCGCTCTAGAGTACCTGGATGGTGAAGGAGCAGCGGCTTTAGCCAAAGCTCGTAATAGATCAGATCAGTTTGGTAAACAATCCGTCGACATGTCTGCTTTGGCCAAAGAATCACGTCTACTAGCGGAAAAGCTAGAGAATGATGCGAAGAATATCAAAGACATCGCTGAAAAGGCATTCAATACTTCGCTAATCGCAAACTCTATCGCTAAAGATGGCATAACAAAACAAGCCAACATAAGGTAAGATTGGAGGTAGAGATTATGCCAAATATATCTATATTATTATATAAAGCTGAAGAGTTAGTTTGTTTGTTTGCTTGAACGCGCTAATCTCGGGTCCTACTATCCTATTTGAAAAATTATTTTAGTTTTAGATAGCCCATTTATTGAGGAAGACTAAGTCTATATATCATCACGCTAACATTTTTTTTACCCAATTTCATGCGGACGAACATATATGTATATCTGAATGAGAAGAAAACTGCAGAGAAGTGTTTACTTAACTCTCATACTAAACCTATTTTATATTGGTCCGTATAAATTTTAATGACTTAGAAACAGATATATGTCATAATTTTTTGGTGCCTGATTTTACCATTATATATTTGTGTTAAAAAAGGATTTGCCGACCCCTATATTACCAAAAATCCATATAAAGTACAATAATCTATATGTAATGATAACGACTTGCTCATTATTATCCGTAGACTCTTAAATACTTAGACTCTTAAATACATAGTTTTTAAACAACATTTATAGATGTGTTGTTTGTATACTCTTTGTAGTTACGATGTAACATACTAAATGCTCATTATTTTCCGTCGTAAACAGATACTTTACTTCTAGATATTTACATTTTGAATAATATGTCCTTTCAGTAACGAGGTTCAAATCTTAGCCAACGAGTTGAATGCTGCGGCGGGGAAATTAAGTAGTATGGCCGAATTAGCGGATCAAGCTTTGAAAAGAGCAAAAACTGTGTACGATGAAGCATTAGGTCTTTACGCTGAAGTGAATACTACGCTGTTACCAGATATAAAACTAAGCAAGCTGCATCTGGAAGCGATCGAAATGAACAGAACCGTAAGTGTAAATTATATAACCTAATCTTTGTATATAAAATCAGTTGCTATACCTAAGTCTCGCTAAGACTCAAAAACGGCTGGAACGATTTAAATTCTGTTTGGTTTCTATTATTTGCTTTACTTCAGGAAAGATTTAAACAAAAAGTCATACAGGAAAACTGAAAAGAATATTTAAACTGTATTACAACATGCAGAATTGGTCGCTACTTTGGAATACCTCTAATAGATGGCGTTTGTACTAGACCTTTCGTCTGAGCGTGCCATCTAAAATTGTTATTCCATATCAAGTCAATGTATGAGCAGGGCAACGTCTGCCGGATCCGCTAATACAGAATAATTTTTGAGTTATAATATTTGTAATTAAGCTATAAAGAAACATTAATTTTATTTAATTGATGAATCTAGGAGATAGTGGACCACTTCAGACACTTAACATTACGTGTATAATTTACAACCATATTCTTCCATCAGGACTTACTAATTGAAGAATATGGTTGTAAATTATACACGCAATGTTTTCTTATTCCTCCACCTTTTTTAAAAATAGATTGAAGAAAAAGCTGCAGAATTGGAGCAACTGGTTAGTGATACCGAAGGTAGACTACGTGATTTAGAAGAAGAAATTCAGCGCGGGAAAGATCTCTTAACGCAAGGTCACGATAGACAAGATGAGCTGTACGATCTTCTGGCTAAACTGGATGAGCTCAGGGCTCAAGCTCAAAACGATGTTGAACTCACTAACGCAACATTGAAAGACGCTAACGAGATATATAAAACTCTAAAAGGTATAATTAGTAAATTAAGATTGAAGTATGGAGAAAAATATAAGTGTTTGCAGATATTGAAGGTTAAGAAATTGAACCTGTTGTAGTGTATACACTAAATTGACAATTAAAATTAATATTACTTAATATAAAAAAAAGACAGAATGCACACTACACTATTTATCGATGGACTTTGCAATACTTAGTTTTGCATTTAAAAGAGGTTTTGCGCATTTAGCAAAAATCGTATTATTAATAATCGTTTACAGAATTGAGAGCGTAACATTGAATCCCTCCCCTTTCTACTTAAGTTCATTGAATCACGATTCTTAAGCTCTTTGATTATATGAAATTTGTAGCAAACAGTATTAAAAGTAATACTTTTAATATAAAAAGAATTTTTCATTAAATCTATTAATACTTCACAGAATTTAGTGACCAAGTAACTGAATCCCGACAATTGGCTGAGCAAGCAGCCTTAGACGTGCCAGGGGTACAAGAGAAGGTAGCGGTCGCTGAAGAAAGTATCACCAGCATCACTGAGGAGCTGACAACCGCCAGTGATAAAGCTAAAGAAGCTCGGGACTTAGCCCAGGAAGCCCAAAAGAAATATGCCGATAAGGCATCTGAGGTAAATCTAGTTTTTTTTTATATTACAAGGGGCAAACGAGCTGGTGGTTCAAGTGGTCCTAGGTAACCACCGACTTTAAAGAGGTTAAGGCTACCGGGAACTCTCACAAACCGAACGAAACGAAACGATTTAGATTTAGTTTAATCATTCGAAGTGATTTAAAATAAAAAACTGTTCAGAAAGATGGCGATGTCTTTACACATTTAGATTGTAATATGTTGGCTATAATAAATTATAATATTTATATTGTATTGTTTACTTGTATTTATATTGATTATTAACAAATTCTTTGTTTCCAGGCCGCCCATGAGATTCGTAAAGAAGCATCTAGATCCAGAGCTGAAGCACGTAAACTTCGTGATTGTTCAATAATTAATAAGGTATCTTTTCTTCAGTTACATACGTCTATAAATGTTGAGAAGCAGTATACTGGAAAATGATTGCGCCAGTAAAAAATATTTTTAACATCAACGGTGTTTCACAAGAATAGTTGTCTTTCATATTCATATTTTTTAATTAACATTAATAAAAAATATATTAAATGTTGATTTTTTTTTCACTGACATTAATTAATAAGTCTTAATTTATTAAAAAATATTCGCATATTCATATTTTTTAATTACCAAAAGGCAGAGGCTGTATCTGAGTGGTTTTTATCAAGTCATTCCGGTGGAGTCTAAAACAAAGTCGACAACGTTCGACTCCAAATTATAGTGTTTAAGAGTTTTAATATAACGCTTAAAAATGCACGTGAAATTTTTTAAAATCGATGGGTGGGGCGAGTTAAGATGACCGATTGCCATCTGACGTCATCCTCGGAACCCCCACGATCTCTACAACCTCACGACTATTATCACAAAGTGACATTAATCGGGTCCCACTGTTTTACGTGCCTTTCAAAACACGGAGGATGCCGGATTTCAAATTCTACTTCTTCATAATCAAATTTTAGCGTGATGGTTAGCCTATAGCCTTCCTCGATAAATCAGACAAGTAGCTTCCGAGATTAGCGCGTTCAAACAAACAAACTCTTCAGCTGTATATATTAGTATAGAAAAAGATATGAACCTTATGTATGTACATACTCTGATATGTAAATACGTTCATATATATAACCTTTATTCACAGGAATAATATATAAAGGTTTTCGAAGCCCTACGTCGTTTTGTATAGCCACGCGCCCCTCGGACGTCTGCTCCTAAGGTAGACAAATTAATGCCTGTGTTATAGGTAATAGCCGCCTGTTATAGACAATATAAATACATACATATGGATAATACATCCAGACTCGAGGTGAGAATCGAACCCACGACCCTCGGAGCAGAAGGTAGAGTCACTGCCCATTGCGCCAATGGGCCAGCCAAATCAGGGTAGTTTTAGATAATAATTATATCTAAATTCAATTAAAGTCAACGATTAAGAAACAATGTATCTATTAGTTCAGTTTTTGTTTATACGTTCATTTTATTTATTTTTGTTATTTTTTTTATGAATAGCAATGTTTTAACTGAACGAGCAGTCCCGTGAGGCAGCCCCGCTAGGCAAATTTCTCGGTCAGTCAGGGTGCGGCTCGCCTGAGAATAATGCACGTGCTCCAAATTTAAAAAACCTGTACATGCGGTTTTGAAAATATTGATATATTTAAAACATAATTGATGACCAAGTCTACAAGTGTGATATAACGTTCGCCAACGAAAAGCTATGAAGAAGATTAGAAATGTACAGGAAAAGATAAAGTTTTTCTTATTTGGCGTAAGCACTCCTTCGCACGAGAGCTTTTTTTACCGCGCGTTAAAAAAAGCGTTCAAATAAAACATATGAACTCCCAAGTTTGTGTTCACAGGACAGCGCTTATATAACGCGACGCTTTTTTATCAAGCCATGTTCTATTTTCCACGCTATATACATATGTACATGTAGGAGGATGTAACTTAGTGAAACACGTTCGAAGGAATAATATTGATCACCATTACCATGATAAAGATTATCATTAGAAATAGTGGAATATCATTACTGGTCCTACATAGATGTTGAAGGTAGGTGTCTGATCGTGAAATTTAGCAGCTGATATTAGTCTAAGATAGATTTACACGTGATCAATTGATGGCAACGCATCTCTAACAACACTTGTAAATAGCTCTGAATAATAAATTTATGACTATGCACAATATAAAGCCCCACCGGTTCGGAAGTACTAAAGCTGGCAACTGATCTTATATAGATTTTCAGGGCAGGAGTCTAATCGTGAAATTCAGCCGCTGGTATTAATCTAAGATAAACATAAACGTGATCACTTAGTGGCAACGAATCTTTAACAACACTTGTAAATAAGTTTGAATAATTTATGTTTATGGCCCAATATAAAGCGCCATTGGTAAGGACAAACTAAAGGTGGCAACTGGTCCTACATAGATGTTGAGGGTAGCAAAATGTGTTGGTAAGCGCATAACTCAACAACGCCTGGACCAATTTAACCAATTCTTTTTTTTAAATGTTCGTTGATGTCCAAGGATGGTTTTTACGGCGAGAAAAAACCGAATAATTTCCTCCTAACCTCTAAAAACAGCCCTATTCTTTTTCCCATACAAACATTTTATATCTAAAATGTAGAGTCAATTTGAACTTTTACGGGAACGGGAACGGGAACGGCGATGATATAATATAATGGAAGTAAATAATAAGTAACCCAACGTTCGGGCAGAACATAGTCTGCCGGGTCCGCTAGTTTTATTATTAATATCTTCCGAACTTCATAAGAGTACGTTTTATTCGGTATAGATCGATCGGAAGGGTTTGATGGATGATCACAGCATTGACAGCTTTAACTGGCCGTGACCGAAAAAGGAATACCACATAAAGCCAAATTAGAAATATTTATACATAAAGAAGTTAAAGGAATATATCATTTCTTGCGGCCATATTCTGTCGCTGGTCGCTATTTTTCGTACAGACCACTTTGCTTAAATCCGCGAATGATTTATCAAAGCGTCAAACTTGTAAGTGTTTGCTCGCTATTGGGACGAAATTTAAAAAAAATTCGTGCATTATTTTGTGATATCCGGTAAGAATGATATTTCTTTCGCCATATACATACATATAAATGACATGTGTATAGTATATCTGAGGAACGGTAATAAAGTCGTGTTTTATATCAATTTTCTTTTGTAAGTTTGTCACTAGAGATCGCATAGAGGTCAAAATTCGGTCCCACATCTTTAGATTTGCGTAATTTATAGCATACCTAAAGCTATTTATTTATTTATTTAATGCTTATTGCACACAACAAAATTCTCCAGTAATTATTTTAGAAAGGAGAAAGAAAACTGGTCCATTCTTAAAGTGTTAAGTCTGTTTTTGTTTCTTTTTTATTTCCACTTAGCTATATGGTGTAAGATGTGTTTACCTCTAAATAGCTTAACATTTTGCCTTTATATAATGTGTGTTCTCTAAATTGAGTATGCTTTAAATGTATTTAGCTGTTGGTTAACCCAATAAAAAAAAAATTAAAAAAAATAAAGAAAACAATAACTTAAATTAGTTAAAGCGCGCAAGGGCTATCTTATCTTATCTATACCTTAAAGCGATCTCTTACAGACAACCCAGACAAGACAGGATTTTTGGAAATAATAGTTGGGGTGTTGCAAAAGGTAAATATATACAGGACGTTAGGATGGTTACCTAGATCTTATCCTAAGGTTGAATAAAAAATATTCGCACTGTCATAATATCAGAATATCAATCCTACAAGTATTTGAAAAAATAATCATATTAATGATGTCTCTGTATAAAATATGCTCACCCTATAAATGAATGAACGACGTCGTATACATTTGTAGCCACTCTCTATCGCTGTCGCACACGACACTTTCGGCCTTCAAGTAGGGTGAGTTAGTTGCGTAACTTATTAGGACTTTTATTTTTTTTTTACTTTTTTTACCGAATTATTTTTAAATACTTTTTGAGTGTTCTCATAGCTATAGATGGACTATCTAAACACATATCTGGCAAAATTAAAAAAGGAAAAAAATAAAAAAAAAACTTCTAAATAACATTACCTAGTAGTCACATTGCATGTACATTCAAAGACACAACAAGATATTTAAACAATTATAAATCTTAAATCAGATTGCTAATAGTATATCACACATGGCAGACATACAAGAAAGGATTTTTCAAAGCCAGCATCGCATCTGTAAGCCTCTAACAGTCAGTCCTCGTGTAAACCACTCCACTGTTGTCACACCGTCTGCCATTAGCAATTTAACCAATCTCCTTTATTTCTTTTCCACAAAACGTCACACGTACCGTATGTTTGAAAAAAAATAAAGATTTTACTTGACACGTCAGTCGAAATGTAGTATGAACGTTGCCTATTTTAAGTTTTCTGAATTAGCAAACAAATTTGCATTTTTCCTTTTTTTTAAATAATCTTATGACTTTTTCCCTTGTTTCTTTTCTTATAAACCTTTCCGAAAATGACGGAAATTGAAATGTCGTATGCACCGGGCGATAAGATCCGTGCTTAGGACGCCCGCACACGACTTATAGTTAGTTTAACAGTCAGGTTGTGTGTTTTATATGTAAGTTGACTATTTTATAAGCGCTTTAAGTCGTCAATATTTTATTCGAATTCAAATTTATTTATTCAAATTTCTAACACTATCTTTACAGGTTAAACTTAATTCGACAGTGCGACCCACAAATAAAACACAATTATACTAAAGAAACAAACCTTATTTAGACATCATTCCAAATTATGAAATAAAAAGTAACTATAAAAATGTACTAAAAGGTCTTAAGCAATTGTTATAAGTAAAACACTATTATTATAAGAAATTATAGTAAAGAGCAGCCTTTGTGAGATCACTCAGCGTATCAGTTATTTATAAGACAGCGGACCTGGAGAGGTCTCAAATCAGGATGGTACAAAACATGCCCGTTGTTATCCAGCATAAAGGAATAACCGTTTACGCCCAACTGGAAAAAAAACAGAATTGTCTAAAACGTGTCCAAATTTACTTAAGTAAAATAATAACGTTATTAAAAGAAGGTAATGAGAAAAAACGCGACGATTTGGATACTTTTGCGGGGAAGTTATGAACGAGATTGGCCCACGAAAGAGAAAGGTGGATCAAGAAGGGGAAGGCCTATGCCCAGCTGTCGGATACAACATGCTAATAAAAAGAAATTGAAAAAGTGTTGAAAAAGTATTGGAAGATGTATTGAGATGTAAATGAAATATTGAGCGACTGACTGACTGGCTACGTTTTTAAACATTGTTGAATTATAAAAATCTAGCTGTCTAAAAATAATCTTAATTATTTTTGTTAACATCATAAGTAGTCATCATAGTTTTGTTAATAATTATTTTATTATAAGTAGACCCACAAAAGCGTTTTTTTTTTTTTTTTAATTGGCTGAATTCGATGCGTGTTGTGTTTTCTTTATATGACGTGGAGTAAACAGGCAAGCAGTTTAAGAGATTATTAGTGATTACATATTGTTCTAGATAAACAGTAAGACGAACAACATAAAAAAATAAAATTTCAAACAGAGTTATTTAGGTACTGGTTGAGACAAAAAAACGCAGTCTTACAATTAACATACAGACAATTTAATGTAATAGATCATATTCAAGCATTATCCTTAGTGACGTATATTTCACATCCAAATGTATTTCCAGTAGACATGTTAAGTGAAAAATTGGTAGAGTCATCTTCAGCACCCTGACCCTGGATGGGTCCGACTCGCAATTGACCCGATTTGTGTAATAGTTTTGGTTTTTAAACGCACGGTCCTCTTTTTGTAGACTAAAGCTATCGATGCAAAAATAATTATGCAATGTTTCGGCCAGCCTTATAGATGTTTACGTTCGTGCCTTCGCCTAAACATTCACATTCAAAATCAAAAGTTTAAATCCGTTGCGTAGTTTGAAAATATATGCGTATCAGAGTTAGAAGCGACTTTGTTTTATACAAAGTAAAGAACGATATAGTGAACTAGTTGTTAACAAGAGTTCGTCCGCGTAAAATTAGGTAATAAATTTTAGCGTGATGATATATAATCTATAGACCAGTAGTTCCTGAGATTAGCGCGTTCAAACAAAAAATTCTTCAGCTTTATATATTAGTATAGATTAAGCTTGTTCACCTTATAAATACTGATAATACACATTCATATATATTCGAAGTGCAAATCTGCACAATTCCGTCCGATGGAACATAACGTGGATGCCAGGCATAAGACAGAGGTTTAACTCTACTTTGTCCTTTTTTCACTTTTCTCTATTTAAATTTTTTTCTGATAATATCGATGTGTCACATAATAGTTTTTTCTATGTGACTGTTAATTGACAACATCTTATTTTAATCATTTATTATATTTAATTCTATTTAATATAAACTTAAGGCCTCATTTATGAAGACGCGGCGTGGCGTCGCGTGTGGCGACGCGACCCGCACCTAATGTAAAAATATGGGCGTTGCATAAGTGCGTTTACGGAGAAGCGATTACGTTTCCATAGAGTCGACACGCCGCGAGACACCACGACGCATGCAGAGTGACAGACAGACAAAAAAATTTTAACTTGTCTTTTTGTTATAGGTATAGGTCAAGTCATATGCCATTATATAAAAAAACCTCGACGTTACCTACATACAATTCAATTTTATTTGTATGCATAGATGTCACATTGTATTTATTTGACGTATGGGACGAAATAGAATAAAGATGGATATTATTGTGTCTATTCTAAACGATGAGATTTTATTTTAGTGAAATTTTGTTGGCAAAGTTTTTGTACATATATAACGAGTCCTAACGTATTTGATCATATCTTCCTAAGAGATCCAGACAATTTATCTAAACTAGTTGTAGTAGTTTTGAAGGCAATAGACTATGAGGCGTTTTAGCAATAATAGATACTTGGGGACATTTAATTAAAGGTAGCGCCACGGTTATAACCGAATTAACAATGCTTAGTGCTCACCCAAATACAGATGTCCCAAATGCGTTATACACTGCATAGATGTAGTGTAGAGAACTGTAGAGAATTACATGTTCCAGCCAAATGTCTATTAGGACCGAGGGCAAAGTACAACAAAAGGCAATAAACAAGTGCCACCAGCAAAAGCTTTATGTCATTGGATTGGATTGGATTGTTCATATAGAGCACACATTAAACATGCCCAAAGATACACATTTTTTTCGGATTTAATAATAAATCAGTTCAACACTTGGCTATAATCTGATGAGTTGTTTCTTAACTTGTAAGGTGAAAGCCCTCTTTAACATGACAGGACATCCTTTCTTTTGAGCATTAAGTCTATTGGAGGCTGGAGTTCCTAGATTGGACGACGAGATAGCCGTTCAGTATACATCATTTATAAATGTACTGATTAAATTTCTTCAACTTAATTTTTATAAGATACTAGGACTAAGGACCCGTCAGACGCTGTCTTGCCCGAACGTTGGGCTACTTACTATTTACTACATTCTATTATCTCTATAATATTTTTCCCGAACCCGTTCCGCTCCTTTAGAAAACTCATTTTTTTATATAAATAACTGCCACCAAAGCATCTGTTTTAACGATATTCTGTCAATGTTATGTCAAACGCCATAAGGTATATTAATATATTGGTTAAGTATTTTTAAAAATTTCTTATTTTCCGCGCAATATTCTTAATCGGTCCAGCGGAATTCGGTCCAGCCGAATTAGGAATTGTATATATATTTTTTCAGGCAAAGTAGATTAACCACTACCTTGTATTGCGAAATAATGAATATTTTAAATATATAATTTCTAGATGGACAATATATTTCCGCTCCTCAAACCCTTTAAGCGGACGGACCCTTATCATCGTTTGATGAAAACTATAAACGTCTCTTTCAATATATAAACCATACAAATATTAACATCTATACAATACTTAAGAATCAGCAATTAGGCTGGCAAGTTACGTAATCAGCTTATCATGCAACTCCCCTTTTCCTGGAGCTAGCGCTGTAAGAGTTGTTTGTTTAAGATTAAATAAACAAGTGTTCTACTGATGATCTGAAACCCACCTTTCAGATTTAGCCATTGTTAGAATAAAGTATTCTAATCACCGATCGGGCAAAAGGCGACTACAATTTACTAGTAGTTAAACTTGAATATGTTAACTATTAGTTTTGTCGATATCTGAAACGATTTGTTGGTAACAGGTTGGACAGTTTCCACAAAGAAATAACTGATTCTCCAAATATATTGGATGCTTATCTGTCTATTTATTGAATAGTGTTAGACTTGACTATCTTGAGCCACTTTTTGTATTAAAATTACCAATGACATAGATCTGAACGTTTCTTTCTTTGTCGCAGAAATAATTTCACGCGAGTATACAAATGTTTTAATATTCATATTTATTGAGATAATAATTTGCATATTTATTAAACATTACATCAAAAATATTTCTGGGCAAACATACCTTGCCGGAATCCAAAGACCAACTGGGTGGCATATTTATAAGCCATTCAATAGTTTTATATAACATATATAAAACTATTGAAACATATATAAGCTATAAGCTATAAATTATAAAGATGTTATGTGAATTGTCCAATATATAACGATAAAGGTCATCCCGCTAAACTGTTTCAACTAAATTTACGCGGACGAAGTCGCGGATAACAAGTAGTATACAATTAAATGCTAAACTTGTATCTGATAAATACGACATCCGATTATAATCGCCAAATTTGAAGAAAAATGATAACGCAAAAATAAGAAGATCCTTTTTTAAAATTTGTTCTAAAAAGTCTACTACGAGAGTTGAGTAACACGATACGATAATCATTAAAAAGTCGCACGCCTCTCAAATTTCGTGTGTTTTAAACGAAGCGTTTATTATTTTTAGAAATACGAATGTACGTACAAACGACTAATATTTAATTTATCCTTCGCTCATGAATTTCTATAAACATTCCTTACTTAATAACATATAACTTTATGACCGTATGAGGATATGGAATTCTCTTTATTCTGTTGAACCTTGACGAGCAAAACCGGTAAAAACTAAGAAACAACTTAACCGGTAAAAAGAGCTGACGTAATATCTAAGATTACGGTTTTTTATCTGTTGTTAGTCGATTTATTGATTGCTTAATAAGGTTAAGTGGTTGTTTACGTTACTGTTCAAGTACAAGCGGTCAATTGCTGTTACTTTATCATAACGTGCTTATAAATATATTTTTTATCGAATTTTATAATTGAGCGCTTCTATGACGGTTAAATTACTTTGTTTTATTTTATTTTACATCAAATAGAAGCGCACAATGCCAATTACTTACTATTTGTATAATCTTCAAAACCCTGCTGGAGAATCGTCGTGGAAATTCGTACCACAAGCTTTTAAAAAGCTTAAATGAGCAAGTGGTGATATTTTGAGATGTACTTCTTCTCAAAATATTCTAATATTCTTTAAAAAACTGCGAATTTTGCCAACAGCCGTGTTCCTCCTGACTGGACCAGCAACCACGCGAAGCAACCTCGGAACGTTGCCGCTCAATGTTTTTCGTTTGGAGCACGTGCATTTATCTCGGACGAGGCACGTCTTGACTGACCGGGGAGTTTGCCTCGCGAGGCTGTCCCTTTGAGGCTGCTCGTTCAGCTGATGTTTTTCATAACTCTTTAAGTATATTAAAGAAACAAATTAAGTATATTAAAACTTACTCTAAATTTATCTTTTTTAAAACTAATATAATAATTGTTTTTACTATGCTTCATAATCTTTGAAAGATGTATGTATCTGTAATGGTGTATTAAATACTTTAAGCCCCGTGAAATGATAAGTAAAAATGTTTTCTTTTTTTAAACTTAATGTTAAATAAATAAGTATAGGGGATATCTGCTCAATGCTGTAACCTGTATAATAATACACTATGAACACCAACAGCACCATCACTGATATTGTTGTGATAAAATTCTCGTGTCACAGCGTTTGTTGCCAAAATCCTCCGACAAGACTTGACCAATTCTTATGCCGGAGCCAGACATAGTTTCATTTGAATGATCATTTAATGTGGCCGGGGACTTTGTGTAGTTGCGCTAAGTTTTGTAGTACTTTGTAGTCTTCAAGGACAAACACTTAGAGCTATATCTGGCTGCGGCATGATGAAAATTTTTGTGTATGTCTGAGAATCGGTCGTAAACGAAGTCCCAAGAGGACGAAGTCAGAGATAGGAGGAACTATTTTTGAGGCTGAATATACCCTCAGATTTAGTTAATCAAACCTAAATGCGAATAACATCAGATAGTCTACAACAAAGTGGCTAAAAGTGTATCTTGCGGTTTTTTAACAACCATCCATAAACAAAAAGTCTCAAGACACCCGACGCTTACAAAGATGTGCCAATAAGAGCTAAAATTACTTCTAACCGCAACCGCGGCATTGCGATTGTAGTTTTACAATAAGGATTGATTACGAAAACTTTTTAGGGTTCCGTAGTCCTACAAGGGTTCCTTGTATAGTTTTACTCTGTCCGTCCGTACATCCATTTCCCATGTTCATAGGCATTCTAACCAAGACTGTATTAGTACAAGTTAAAATATTTTTCATCCAACAAAAAGAATAGTTGAAAGATGTACCTAAAATCATCATTATCACCTCTTTTCACTTTTTTAGGGTTCCGTAGACGTACAAGGAACTCTTATAGTTTCGCTCTGACCGTGCTTTTGTCCACCCGCAAGGATCTCCCTAGGATTCCCAAACTATTAGATGTAGACTTGATATTTTCCATGTAGAGAGGAGATGCTAGAAATTCATTAGGAAAATTATTTAGAGCGAAATCGGACTATTGAAGTTATTTAGCCTTTATTGCGTATCAGATACGAAACCCTTTCATAAAAGAGTGTTTTCATACGCTCGTGGCTATATTTTTTTATATGGCAAGGGGCAAAAGGACAGGTTTATTGCAAAAATCTGTACTAGCAGAAGGCTCTTATTGAAAAATTAGTTTTTTTTTTCTTGAAGACCCTTAAGTTGTCCAGACACTCCAGATTTCACGAAGATGTGTGTGGGCACGAGGACATCCCAGGAGGATTTTTTCTGAATTAGAACTGAGTAACTTGTAGACTTCAATCCGCTCTTCTATCACAGAGCTCTCGAGGATATAGATAAATCTAAACCCACGATTCGAATCACCATTACTAGATGTATCGATATAAAGACGGTTTTCAACATTTGCAGTCACATTGCAGAAATAAATAAAGTGACGTCATAGTAAGAATTGTATATTATTTGTGATGTTATTTGATTTTAATTCTTATTGTGTGAGCAGTTAAGTTGGTTTACGCATTGATGGTATGATTCCTAAGGTCGCCTACGTAATGAAGCGATGAGAGAGGCTTAAATATCAGCGATAACTCAAAGGTACAAAGGTAATGTAATGCTTAAAAGGTTTCTCTTATATGCCGCTTGATGGAATAAAATATAATAAATTATTATATTCTATCTAATTATTATTATTAATAATAATTTATTTCTGTGTGCAACATTATGCTATCGGATTCCCTGGCTGGACTGCTTTCAAACAAAAGGATGGTAAGTAAATACGATTACAGTACAAAAAGTGACCTTCACTTATACATTTAACTGTGTTATCTTGTACGATCAATTAAATTTTATACTGATATGCAATATTAATTGATTTTTTTTTATATATATAAATACATTGTGGCGACACGTACAGCGTTTCCTAATTATATTATTTTTAGCAATCTTTGTGTGACTGAGAAGCTCAAAAGTGACTGTCACTTCTATATTTATTTGTTTACCTTCTACGATTAATTAAATTTTATACCGATATGCAATATTAATTGCACAACTTATTAAATATTGCCAAAATACAGCGCGACGGCACGTATAACGTATCTTACTGTAACTAACGACCGTTTGTTAATTGCGGAGCTCAAAAGTGTCTGTCACTTCTATATTTATTTGTTTACCTTTTACGACCAATTAAATTTTATACCAATATGCAAAATTAATTGCATAACATATTAATTAATGCCGATACTCGTACATAAAGCGTGACGGCACGTACGGCGTATCTTTCCCTAATTAGCGATCATAATTATGAACAATGGTCATTTATCAGCGACATTCGGTCTGATTGCGCTTTAATTGTTCACTACAGTGGAGTGGAGTTAAGTAATTTAGACTTTCACATTTTGTCAGACCGCTGCGAAATTTCGCAAAACAAGGAGCTGAAAAGGCAGATGTCGAATTACGACCGAGACAAGGCTGCTTTAGCAGTGAGTGATAGACTACATTACTGTATTGATTGCCCTATTAATAATATAAACGTGAAAGTTTGTACACAAGGATGTGTGGATGTATGTTTGACGTTCTTTCACGGGAAAACTACAGAATGGATTTTAATAAGACTTCACAATAATATAGTTTATGCATCAGAATAACACCTAGGCTGTAAGTTATAAAGATATTGTGTGAATTGTACAAAATGTAACGATAAATATCAAGTAAGTAGGAGAAAATTTTGCCATCTGCGAGCGATTCTGGAAAAGGGAAGTAAAGGGGAACGGGGACAATATTACATGATAATAGAATGTAGTAAATAGTAAGTAACCTAATTTTCGGGCAGGACAACGATCGCAGATGTTTCAATTTTTAGTGTTCCGTAGTACTACAAGGAACCCTTATAATTTCGCTCTGCCCGTCCGTCCGCATATCTGCTCCTAAGGTGATGCCCCCCCACTAACATTTCCAAACTATTAGAAGAAGAAGAAAGACTTTTATTCGGTATAAAGATTAAATATTAGAAATAAAATATTAGACGTAGAAAATTACCATGTTGATAGAACATGCTAAAAACTCATTAAGAAAATTATTTTGAAGTTATTTAACAAATACGTTTATAGCGTATTAGATAGGGAACCCTTCTATGTAAGCGTGTCTTGACACACGTAGCCAATTTCATTATTTCATTAACCTGTTTTGTTCCAATATTCTCCATCCATCTCTGTCCTGTGTTAAGTTAAACTTTCCAAGTTCGTTGCGCCATGAAATAGTGATTTTTAGTTTACAAAATTGCTCAATTTTCATTAAGTGATAGTAGACCATAACGCTTTGCGTTATGACTCCTGCTATTTCGTTTGCTTGCTTAATTTTAACTAAGTAAGCCCTCATTTGCACGAGAGTTTTTTTTTATCGCACGTTAAAAAAGCGTTCAAATAGTACATAGGAACTGCGAGGTTTTTGTTCACACGGCAACGCTTTTATAACGCGACGGTTTTTTTATCGAGCAATGTTTTATTTTCAACTCCATATATATTGTTGTACATATACGCATGTACGCTATATTATTGTACCAACGACGCAAAAAAAGCCCCAAGCCGAAATTTAACGCAACGCTTTTTTAAATCTCGTGCTAATGAGGGCTAAAGCTTGAGTCTATCATAAATATATTTTGTTATGATCTAGTGTGGCCGGGGACTTTGTGTAACTGCACAAAGTTTTTTAGAACTTCAAGGACGAAAATGTACAAACATTTTCAGCTATGCCTGGCTCCGGTATAAGGCCAATAATATAATTGGTATAATATAATTGGCCGGTTGCAATGCTGGCATTAGTAACATATCGTTATAGCAGTTCTACCATGTCATAATAGTATGATCAATTCGTAATTGTGATTTAATGGCGACAATAGAAGCAGGAATGTTTATTGTCCCAAACCCTCGCGCCCAATAGGTCGTCCGACGTTGAGATTCAAGGATTGCGCAAAGCGTGATATGGTCTCCGTCGAAATTGACTTTTATCACTGGGAAGATTTCGCGGAAGGTAAAGACTAATGGAGAAAATCCACGTCGGACGGCTTAATATCTCATAACCAGTTGTATTTAAAATACGATAAAATTGCACCAATAACTGGCTCGCATATCCGTTGCTGGCCTATCTTTAGGTTTCTTGATTCTGTGGAAAGGCACACCAAGGTGGGAGCGTAGGTCGATATGCTCAACCACCGGAAAGGAAGATCTTCGTGTCCGGGCTAGTTGGAGTTGCCCGGGGAGGACGCGCTTCGCCGACAGTTCTATATATAGTAATCGTAAGTAGAAACTTCGTTAGCGTGAGTTGGTTTGTATGAATATTTTCAGTGTTTGTACTGCGATCATCGTCATCTGTACAGCGCCACCTGGTTTGCTTTGGTGTAACCTTTTTCCACTCTACATCATTGCCATCTATGTAGCACAGCGGCTACAAAGGAATATCTTGGGCAGTGAATTTTAAATTGGTTGCATTGAGATTTAGCATTCCCAAAAGAGACAAAAGAGAAACTTAGCACTCCCATGACTCTTTTAAAACCCTTTAAAAAATACTAAGAGACAAAAGATAAATTTTGCATTCCCAAAAGAGACAAAAGAGAAACTTAGCACTCCCATGACTTTTTTAAAACCCTTTAAAAAATACTAAGGGGCAAAAGATAAATTTAGCATTCCCAAAAGAGATAAAAGAGAAACTTAGCACTCCCATGACTCTTTTAAAACCCTTTAAAAAATACTAAGGGACTAGAATATAATACGTAGTAGATATGTACATTTATATATTATTACGTGAAGCAACAACTTTAGGTACTATTTTTGGAAAACTGCGCGGACAAAGGAGTATGAAATTTGGCACAATAACACTTTATATAGAGGATGGTATGCGAGTTATAATCGGTCCATTTTTTAGCTGATAACGTGCGTTGTACGCGATTTTATCAAACCACTGGGCTTACTAGCTGCTTCTTGCACATTTAACAAATTGCTATTTAAATTTTCAAGTGCATTAAAGCATTATAAAACGGCTCCTTATAAATTATTTATATTTTTAGGGTTGATAGTCCAACAAGGAACCCTTATATGTAGTTTCGCTCAGTCCATCCGTTCGTCCATCCATTTGTCCGCCTGCTAGTTGCCCCCCTCCCCCTTCTAGGATTTCCAAACGTTTAGATATAGGGACTTCAATATTTTCATATTGATAGACATCCTAAAAACTCATTTGGAAAATTATTGCGAAGAAATTGAACAACAACTTTTGAAGTTCTTTAACTAATACCTTAAACGCATACCACGCTGAACTATATAAGCGTCAGTTCCTGATGCGGGTATAATTTGCTTTCAACATGATATAAAAAAAATGACAACAGTCAGATAAAATGTAAGTATTGTTTGTATTATTATTGGTAGAATATAATTATTATTGAGCAGATGTGAGTTTTAACTTTTTTTCATGATCTGCTAAACCTACCTATTGCAAACTATTCTTGAAAAAAAGCATGCCCATGTCTTAAAAGCCGATATCTCATGTGAGAGCCTTCTGGTAGTGCAGTTTTCCTTAGGTGTTGGTAGTTTCGCAAGTGAAACGCCTGCTCTTTTGCCTCTTGTAATATCAAAGAAATTCCTCTGTCTGTTTCATTGATTTGGATTAAAATTCCTAACAAACCTCTACTTCATATCAAAACCATTTAATCATTTATTATTATCATTTGTATCATGCGAACTGCGCCTATCAGTTGTATATAAAATGTATACCTATAAGTAATAATATAAATAAATATAAATTATATGATAAAAAAAAATACAGAATAAAAAAGTTAAAGCTTTTAATCGAGAGTTATTTACCTCCAATTAGGTAAGGATATGACTCCCCAAAAAGAATTCTCTTAATTTTCTTTTAAAAGAATTTTTGGAGGGGAGGAGCTCGCGTGATATTGTCAGGTAGGCCGTTCCACACACAAGTAGCCTTTGTAGAAAATGAATGATTAAATGAATTTTTGAATTAAAAAAAATGAAATGATTCTTTGCTTGTAAGAATCATTTCAAGTTTATGCCTAATGCTACATATTATTATATTATTTCCGTCAACCTCAAATGATAGAACTTTATGAATCGGACGTGGGATTTCGCTTAATTGCCATCTATTTTGCCATTGGCTGACCTGGATTTCTCCAGTCTACTCTAGGAGATAATAATGATAAGTAATTATTATCATCAAATAGAACTACACTTAGAATATCATAGATAGAAAGTATATGTAGAAAGAACTAGCTAGCCTTTGACAACTGTATCGGTTTGAAAGGAATGAAGACGACTGCTGATTTCACGCTGATGTTTTGCGAGGCAAAGAATCCTTGCAAATCACATGGTTGCGGATTTTTAGCTTATATTTTAAAATTCCCACTCTCGCTGAGTGGGAATTTTAAAATATAAGCTAAAAATTAATATTAGTATGATATAGCTTCTTTAATTCGAATATTATATTTTGAAGGTTTCTTATGGGATCCAATTCCCAAATTTGTCCGTCAAACCATTCCTTCCTTCCGTTTGGGATGGAGTGAACACCCCCCAGCCCCCCCCCCCCCCTCACGCACAATGGTCACCATAAAGTGACTGAGTGCGGAAAAACAGCCCGCGAAGAAGAAGAAGAAGCCATTCGCAAATTAGCGAATACAGGTGCCACAACCAGGTGACGTTAGATATTACCAATTGATAATAAAATATATACATTTATACAATCACTAACTTGGTCTTGCTTTTGATGTTTCTACTAATTTTATCCAAAGAGTTTGTTCTCATTAATCATCGCTGTATCGTTAATTTATAAAGCTTTTATTTCATACTAGCAGAACCGGCTGACGTTGTTTTGCCCGAATCTTAGCTCGTCAGTTTTTACGGCATTTAGGGAAGTTTTTATCCATATTAGTTGAAATTATTAGGATGAAAATATGTGGCCATGTTAGGTTATTTTGAGTCATACTATCTTTCAGAATTCACCGCAAAATCCCCTTCACGTTTTCTTCATAAAACGTGACACTGGCCGAATGTTTTATAAAATAATAATTTTACATGGCACGTCAGTCTAGTCTTCTAATAGAAGCTGTCCATAGAGAACGTCTTTTAGTAGCGATCATTGCATTTGTCTTTTGTAATAATCGTTTGACTGTTTATTTATTTCTTTTCTTTTAACTCTTTCCATAAATAAGGGAATACAACGAAATAGGCACAATATAAAACGGTCCAGCGCTTTTCGAGTTGGAGCGATTATTTTGTATAAATATATAAAAAAATAGCTTTATTCAGTATCTCAACTTCATAACAACATGTAGTAAGAGCCCCTGCACTAGGCGCAAAGCCCGTATTGCTGGGTGCCCCGATCATCCACCAAGACGTACAGTTACTTATACACTATATTAAAAACTTAAAACTAGACTAAATGCCAAATAAAAAAAAATCAATTTGTATATTTATGTGTGTGTGTGGGTGTTTTGTGTGCGTGTGTGTATGTGCGCGTGTATGTTAATTGAGCTGCTACTGCACTATTCTAATAGATCTGCATTGTGATTTGCGAGCCGTGCTGTCTTCGATTATACCATTCAGTTTCCGTGACTGTCCTGTCCATTATCATTCATTCGTCTTGTGTGAATGCGTTCCTTGATTCCGTAATGGAGGAGTTACATTCGTGACGTCATTGTCCCCCCGCATTGTTGCCATACACCTGCAATCCCTATTGTCCGTCCGATTGATTACAATTCCCATTCACCGAGTATGTACTAATGGCGCAAGTACTGCCCATATGTTGGGGATATATGTAATTACGTAGGCTTTAAGCCGATTAATAATCGCTTATTGTGTTTAATGTCCTATACTATTATTAGCCTATGCGCCCGTGTAATTATATGATTTTTGAATTCGATTTAATCAGTGTTTGCCCATGCGGATAAAGTGCCCAACTAGCTATTAGTGAAATTAATTGTATTAATTGTTTTGCCCAATAAAGTAATGAGTGCGGTTGTTAATAATTAATTAGTCCAATGTATATGTTTATTCGGAATCTATTTACATGTTTGTTTGCAGTTTTAGAATAATTGACCGGCAACAGCGGTGTGTTGTTTGGCTAATAAAATTATTGGCTGTGTAATTAATTTTGGAAAGTTAATCTTATACAATGGTTAATGATGTATTGCAGCAATTATATGGCTTAGGATGATTATCTGTAGAAATATGATATTTCCATTAATTTAAATGAGATTTTTTTCTATTCCACACGCTTTTATTAGTTTCGGGGCACGTTAAACAGTTCTCGATTAATGTGACTGAGTTATATTTGCCGTGAGATTGTGGCAGTCCGGGGATGACGTCAGACGGCATTCGGTCATCTTGCTAGCCTCACAGCTCCATTCTCACAACTTAAGTAGACCCTGGTACTAGACCGGGATAACGCTAGGTAGAAGAAAATGCTTTTATAGCTTCACGATTAATAGAAGTGTTATTGTCAACTTCAGTACTATTTAGACATCCGATTTAATTGAAAATAATTACTTTGTACAAAAGACAATACAATAATAACTGGTATCCTGTATTGAAATAAGTATTGATTAAAGCAGTTAACAATGCTTATATACTACTTTACCGGGCCGTTATATCCGGCTTTAGATACAATCTTTAAACGATGTACAATGATTGAAAAGCTCATAGTCCAAGAATCATCTCACAGACAAGATTTTAATAATTTGTAGATATCTCTTTTTTCAAGCTTAATGAGGTTATCTTCATTCGGTCCAGTTATATCACCAACAACTGCCTAGCTTGCTGATCGATCCACTAACAGTACAGCAAGCTTATTAACCATAATATTCTTGTCAGTGATAATGGATTGATCCCTGTAGAGCAAAGCTTGATTTACTAGAACCGGACCTGGGTTGAATCTAGTAATTTTTATATCGATACTTTGGTTTTTTAGCGCGACAATAAACTTTATTGTTAAGTAATTTCTTCAAAGAATGAAACTAATGCCGCTGCTGCAAAGATCGCATTAGAAGCATCAGAAAATTTTTGCACATGGATTTTTCACATCTTTTTGGAACCAATTGCCATCTCCGATGTTTCTAAACCCATAAGACATCGTGTGGAAAAAGGACATATTCATTTATGAAAGCCTGTGACAACAAATCAGCGAGTCTTCTGTTAGTGCATTTGTCCATAACATTTCGTAGTCCCCTAGTAGTAGTTGGTGGTCCCTCAGGTTGGTCAACTGTCCTACAAATAAAAGGGGCAAGTTAAAGCCACTCTGCTCTCTAAGGGTTTCTTAACATCATCTAACACTTCATCGGGCTATTTTAAGTTTTATACTATTCATAAGGTTTTTTTTTAATTTCACAAAGTTACCGCTTTTCTTTTGTGTTGTAACTACAAATTTACAGTTCTCGGATTCTATAAGGGTTCCTTTTTCCTTTGGAGGAACGGAACTCTAAAAACAACTAATTACTCGATAACACTCGAATCAAAATGAAGTATACCCTAAATAAGATCAGGGCACGAGATAAAAGTGAAGAGGGGGAAGACAAAATTGCCCTTATTTTTCATGAAGCACGAATTTCACTAACTTGTTATGAAGAGTTGGGACCAAGCTCAAAGGATACAAAGCGGATTCTTATTTAGCGTCAAACACTTTTAGTTTGATATCTGTCACATGTTTTTATGACCGATCTTTATAAGTGGGAGCGTTTGTTTTGTATTTTTTTTCAATATAACTACAAGCAAGTTTCAAATATGGTAAACGAAGTTTTGTACTGACAATTTTATATCATTATTTTAATGAAAATATGGGACCTGTCATTTCTTAAGGGCGAAAACAGTTGCAATCTAAAAGTTAAATATTGTGACAAAGTAACGAGCAGTTTAAGTTAGAAAGGATAAAATACTGTTTAAGTGCAAAAAAAAAAAATAATCCCGCAGATATGAGATAAAGTACTAATGCATACTTTATCGCATATTAATATAATATATAATAATACATTTCTTTATTAAAGGTAAATACGCAATATAAAAACAAATGAGTCAAAATTACAGTTAAGTGTAAAATATAAGTGTATGTTTGAGGAGGTCGTGGCCTAATCAGTGGTCGGCATTTGAGTCGATCGCTAAGTTAAGCTGCTCTGGCTGCGACGGCTTTATAACTTTGGTCTGGATGACACCTCAGTATTTCTTGTTCAATTTCAAATTTCTTTCTTACTGGTCAATATATGAAGATGTAAGAATTTCTGAAAACTTCAAGTCATAAATGTGTCAATTTTGGAAAAATATATGTATAGTCGAACAAGAAATTAGTTTGCCACGCTAAGGTCGAATATCGTTTTCACGACAATTACTGAATAGACTTAGTTTTGCTTGTTATGCCTTACGTTAATTTCTAACAATAGCCTCTAGCGAAGTTTTCTTTTAACTAGAAGCTATCATCCAAAATGGTAAAGCACTTTCTTGGTCGACTATACCTGGGTATTCCAAAATATTACATTAATTTTGACATTCACCATTTGAATAAAGTTGATATATTGAATTGAATATTTCACCACGAATGGCAAGTCGCTCCTTTTTTATGTTACAAGGGGCAAACGATCAGGCGGTTCATATAGGTGACTACCGATGCCCATGGACATCTGCATCACCAGGAGGTTAGCAGATGCGTTGCCGGCCTTTAATAACGAGAGTAGGCCACTGAGAAGTCTCATAAAACGGACGAAACGCGACAACAATATCATCATTTCAGCAGCGTGGCAGCATTGCGACCACTTCACGTCCATCTTATATGCTAAAGAGATAGTTGTATCTGGATGCGCTGGTCCATTTCGGCTGCAGACCAAAAGGACTGAAAGCGTGGCGCTACCTCTAATTAAGTTGTAGTGAATTATGATACGGCTCTGTTGAAATATGCTCATATAAATGTGTATATGCTCGCCAATGTGCTGTTTTTGCAATAGCAAAAAAATTAATTTGTGTCTTTCAATTTGTAACAAGCCCTTACACAAATGCCTATTTGTAATTACATACATATATAATTATGTTGTTACAGTAATTTCATTACGTGGTTATTACATTACTTCTTGTCAAGCGTCAGTTATTATAAATAAATTTATAATAATAAAAAATTATGAAAAGGAGCAAGATTATTTCTTTTTATTTATTACAATTTAAAAAAAATTGCCAAATTTTTTGTCGATTATTTCTAAGTAGTAGGTAGTAAATCTTTCTAGCCTTGAGGTCATACCTCAAACTTTTTATTCAGGTCTCAAATCGATGAGGATTGTTTTGGTTTCATTTATATTTGTGTCTTCAACAACCTACCATTTTTGAGCTGTACGTATTAAGTAAACTTACCTTTATTTTTTGGGCTAATTTGACTGGCCTAAAAGATAATTTATTTCATTTCCATACCTTACGTGTACATTTGGTCAGTTTGTGACGCTGATACTTAAAAGGTAGTAAGGTAAAATTTATGCTATAATTATCAGGAAATAGACAAAATTATCAGCACAAAAGAGAGTGCTTGCTTCTTTGAAAGTAGTTTAAGCATTTATCATACATAATATGGTCGTATTTGTAAAAGGAAAATAACAATAAAATTGTCGACGGTCGATGGTCGATGCTAGATATTGAGGAAATGGTCGATTATTTTACGTGAATATGTGTACGTAACGTACGTAATATTTTCTTCGAGAAACGAGTTCAAATTGGCAGCGTATTCAATGGTCGCATTACTGCGTTCAAATCCTTTACTCACGTAGTTATCGAAAGATGTGATTAAATAATAAATACAGGCGATCCTGAGCCACCCCAGTAAGGAAGTATGCACATCAGCGAAATAATATTTAAGTTCTTCATTATAAAGCATATCTAAACTTGTACTAGTAGGGTCGTATAATGCTTGGCTGGCTAGGCAAGAAAAGAAACACCTAGAAGTACCTAGGTCGCTAGTCCTAGACATTGCTACACTGCCGTCCTTTTGCGACGCGATACAATAGGCCAGTTGATTATTCTTGAAACTAATTTATACCTTTCGGTCAACTTAACCGAAAATTAAAATATTTCAGAGAGAGAAAAACTTTTGCCTGGTGAATTTTGCATTTATAAATCCATTTAAATTTTAGCGCCTAAACACTCGGCACAATCATGGCGTGTTTTTGACGTAACGAACTGAGCCAAACAAACTGAGCTGTCCTTGAGCGTGATCGGAGCGTCAGATGTTTCATTTAACGCGGACAACGACTAGTATTTGAGAACCTTAAATGCTAGTCGTTGTCCGCGCGCGAAATAAAAAAACATGCTTTATGTATAAACATATCACGACTTCTTGGATGCGCCAATGGCCGCTGACAACCCGGCAGGCCAAACAAAAGAAGGCGCGATAATTTGGATACCATTGCGGGAAAGTTGTGGAAGTATGGCCCAAGAAAGAGGAAGATGGATTAATAAGGGGGAGGCCTTTGCCTAGCAGTAGAATACAATAGGCTAATTTAAAAAAAAAAACTTAAAGGAACATTTAACTATACTTGTGAAAGCTTTAATAAGTATCATACGGAACCCTAAAAGTAGTTATTGCAACATAGATTGAATCGTCTGATACCTTGATGATTGTCAAAACATTTTCGCTAACATATTAATCTTTATCTTTATCAAAACTGCCATTTTATAAGCAATAAACACGTGTTAAAATATTATATACGTTAGCTTATCTATACTTCTATATCTATACTTATAATATATAAAGCTGAAGATTTTGTTTGGTCGTTTACTTGAACGCGCTAATCTCAGGAACTACTGACCGATTTAAGAAATTCTTTCAGTGTCAGATAGTTTATTTATCGAGGAAGGCTATAAGCTATATATCATCACGGTAAGACTACTAGGAGCGTAGCACTAATGAAGAATGTTTTCAAATCGGGGATAATTTTTTCCCTTTTGAGACCTTCTGCTGCGTGCGTTCCGTGAACGATTAAAGTTCCGTAAAAATCATATATGACAAACTTATTCCCCTTTAAAAGTACTAAATAAAAGTCCGCGTTAAAAATAAATAAATTATTTACCAAGCCAAGTTTTCCCGCGAAACCGCTGCAGATGGCACCGAAATCAAAGCATCAGTAGGTGTCTACTAAATCATGTAAAAGTACCAATTATTTTTTACTCCTTCTATCCTTGACGATTTAAAAAAAAATTATATTACTAAGTTTTTACATATGCTATACGAATATTATAAAGAGGAAAAATTTGATTATTTGTTTGCATTGAATAGGTTCTGAAACTCCTGGATACTCGTAGGAAGCCGGGGCGGGCCGCTAGTTTATCATACACTAATAGTTTATCTAGCGGTATAACTGGCGCTGATATAGTCAGTGAATGGAAAAACTAGTACCAAAGATAGTGATGTTAATGCTAAATCTGTTGCATAGTTTGCAGATTATGGTGCCACTATAGTAGTGTTTCGAAACGGGTACTGTGAATACAATTTTGGACTCTGTTCTATTTTTTATTGTGACATCTGGTGGATTTTCAGTAAAGTAGTTGTGGTCTGAAATAAAAAGAGTTTTAAAAACATAAATACATTCTTTCGAAGACTAAAGATATGCATAAGTACTATGTAGTTATCGTGCATAGTGTTACAACCTAATTCTATTTAGTCTAAGTAACTTTATTGTACACTTTCTATCACTTTCTATTGTATCTCAATATCTAATTTCTAAAATAACTTCATCAAAAAAATATTAGAGCATTAACAAAAAGTATCACAAAATACTTACTAAAAAAGTTTTGCCTACACTTGGCCCCTTCTTTTTGAAAGTCAGTGTTAAAACTCTGAAAGAAAACATTTGTAACGTGTTATTTATATGTATAAAGTTTTAATAAACCAACCCAATCAATTTCCTTAACCATAAATGCATTTTAATTATGATTTCGCTCGTACATATGACTATCATGAATTCATATGTTAAAAGTTCTGTGAAACCGATAACAAACAATCATAGTAATATAGTAATGGTGTATTTTATATCCTTTACTGTCTGTCTAACCATATACATAAGTATATGCACGCGTCGTACTTGGTGAGTTATCTATGCATATATATAAAAATGAACAGCCCTTTTCTTTTACCCATACAAATGTTTTCTAACTAAATGTAGAGTCAATTTGAACTTTATTGCTATTAAATAAAGTTCATTTTAAATTTCAAGCACTCACTGTTGTCTAAGCAATGTAGGTCTGTTCCTAACGTCAAAAAATCAACTTGCACTTCATTGCCGCTGCGGTAGTCACTAGAGTAAACCGCCTGCCCGAATACCCCTTGTTATGGATGTTATGTATCCTCTCTGTATGCCTGTAGCCTCTTTGTATGGATTGACCAGAAGTAACCAGAATCTTTATACAAGGTGACTGGCGAGACACTCACGATACTCGAGGACCTGATATGTGACGATCATATACAACCAGAAAAAATAACATCAAATGTTAATTAACAATTAATATCAATTAACTATTACGTGAGATTAAAGAGAAATTTGTCTAATTATGTACGGAACGCATGGATATAATAGCGTGGACGCAGGATTATAATCTGTTTTCCCTTCATACTATTTCACTCATTCGATGGCACCTATCTCACTAATTTGTATAATAAGTATAGCCAAACATAAATCAAAGTGAACTAAATTAGAATGATATTACGACTGACAGCTTTTTTAAAACTGATCAGTTTTGATAAGCTGGGAAAAGATGCATTTACAGACTAACTTTTTCGAACAGCTAATTAATGACACAAAGAAAGGCCACACACATGACACCACCACCACATCATCTACTATTAAGGAAATTTGGTCAAAAATTAAGTACCAACGTTTATTACATAATTATAAATCGAGTAGTACTCTCCTTAAGTTGCGCGAATAATTCGAAATTTAAGAATATATAATCACAATATTAAATTATTTGTAATGTAACCTAGCTAACTCTAGACAATATAAACGTTTTTTAATGTCACCTTATGGCGTTCGGCATAACATATTATACAAAAAAATATTTTGTTTACAAAATATTTTCTAATTTATTTTTCCATCTATAAATAAATATTATGTGACATTTATACTATTTTTTAAACCACTTGTTAGAGTTTAAGTTTTAACTATCTTTTCATTATCGTATTTATTTTTCTACACACGTGTTCTCGCGGCCATATTTAATAATGCACCGTTAAGTCTAACACCTAAAGCCGTACTATTTTATATGACACAGCAGGCTACGAGTCACCGGCTCTTAAACTAAGTTATGAAACATAATAACTTGGGTGAGCGCATAACCATTACTTAGAAAGCTGTACAAACTTTAGACATACTTGGCTGCGTTAGTGTCTATAGTCTGTCCCAAATAGCTTGGTAAAATCGGATATTGACCCCTCGTAAAGAGACCCTAAGGCATCGTTTCCCAAACTTTTTTCTAAGCCCTGGTTATTGTTACATTTTATCTGCGTGACGTTGAAGTCGAATGGATTATAGACATTATTTATTAAAGTCTACAATCTATGATAAGTCTTAGTTCATAAGATATTCTTTTTCCTTCATCTCTTTATCCCTTTACTTGGGATCGGGTGCGTCAAATATTTCTAAATTAGCTTTTTTTAAATAACAAACGGGCAGGCGATTTACTTGAGAGATTACCGACGTCCATGGACAACTGCAACATCGGGCGGCTCGCGGATATGATGCCAGCCTTTGAACAATGAGTATGCTCTTTTCTTAAAGGGCCCTAAGTCGTATCTCTTAGGAAATGCTGAAGCTGGTAACTGAATTCACAAAGGAATTGTGCGAGGTAAGAAGTTTCTAGAGAATCTGCCTTGTCGTTTCGGGTACTTGGGCCCTTTTTAGATCTTTATTTAAAACACCAAGTCTAGTGTATTGTCACCAATCATCCAGATATATAAGGATTATTAAAAATTATAATATTCTACCATATATAAAATGTAAACTCATTCAAAAATAATGTAAATGTTTATTTTAGTGATGATAATGCTCGGAAATAAATTGCTCTAACCAAATCTGAATTATTGTGAAGTTGTGGTAGTAAAACAAATAATCAAGCTGAATTACTTGTGGGCTCTTCTAAGTGCAGAGCGCGAGGAACCCTTGTGAACTTAACATTTAAATCGTTAATTTTATCATCACATATTACTTTTTGTCACTTATTTTTTGTTGGCACGATGATTCTAGAAATTTGTAACTCTACATTTTTTTGCATAGAGTAAGTTTAAAAAGAAATGTAATTTCAACCGAGCGGAAAGGGAACATTTAATTCTAAAATTCTTTTGTTTATTTCAGTTTTAAAAGCAATTTTTCAATATTTTCGAAGTTACAGGAGGGCACTGCGTGCCCCCGCGTGCAAACCGCGTGCCCCCACAAATAAGACCTGATTATACATGTGACATTCATAAGTACTTAAAAGGTCCATATGAATATACAATTTTTGACTTTGATTATTTATGCCACTAAATAGAAGCAATCTAAGCATTTGCAAGTAATCTTCGTCGCAAGTGTGCACTGCTCACAAATGTGAAAGGTCTGTCTTACGTTTCTTTGCATGCACTTTGGGGATGTTACGAGAATACGATATTCGGTTGTCTCCTTTATGACGCAATAAACTTTAACCATTTACAAGATGTTTTTACTGTTTTGTGTTAACCCAGATCGAAAGGTAAAGGTTGCGATGTATTATGTTTGCTGTTATTTACGTTAGTTAGCTTGCACGCCCGTAACCTTGTCCGCATGGTGTAATAAAACTCTACTTTTCATATTTTAATTAACATCTATAATACAAATTAGAGATAGAATTGAGGAGGAGCTTAATTAGTAGTCAGTATTTGAGTCTATCGTTATTATAAGCAGTTCTTGACTCGACCAGGTCATAGATGAGTGATCTATTTTAACTCTTTTTTACAAATATCCAACCTCCTGTGTTTCCGAAGGTACGTAAAACAGTGGGTCCCGATTAATATCGATGATTGATGTTAGTCGTGAGACTGGAGGTTCCGAGGATGATGTCAGACGGAAATTGGTCATCTTAACGCAACCCAAAGCCACGTCCTCTGCAATCTAAGCGTCCCCTGTCCTAGATAAGGTAGCACTAGGAAGAAGATAGTTGTGTTTAGTATAATGTTATCTTCCGTTTCTTTTTGTCCCCGTAAAAAGAATAGAGATAGAAGATCGCGTTCCTCTGTATCGGTATCGCATATTCGGAGGCAACAATGGATCTGCTCATACATAATATACCAGTTCATTGGTTCCCAATACACGAGTATCACTATCGTTCACGCCTTCGAAAATGCCTATTTTCCAATAGAGCGGACTCGATTTTCGCATAGAACGTGAATAAACGTACGCGATTCTGGTGAGATCGTATTTATCGATGTCCCTTTTAAATCAGACTGGGGAAAACGAATATTTAGCATATTCGTTTTCCCCAGTCTGATTTCGATACAAAGGGTGGACTAAGGTTGTCAAGTATGGGTCTTTCATCGAATTGTCTGAGTCATTGTCGCTTCTATTTACAGAATGAGATCTAGGTTTAATTAGAAGAAAAAAAGGGTTATAGAAGACTGTCGTGTAGACACAATAGGTGCGGAAATTGCTCAGCAGCTGCAGAAGGATCTCGGTGAATAATAAGGCGATGGTTTCGAATTAAATACTTGTATCGTTGTATCGTTGATATTAAGGTTTTAAGTGACGCCAAGCGCTATCTGGATCCCTTTGTCTGCCGTTGTTGCGAATTTTAAATGGCCCATTTGGATTAACCTCCTTGTCACTCAGCAGACTAACCAATCACCAGCGGGGGTTAAAAATGCGTAACGATACTCCTCGACGAATACCTAAATTATTCCTATCGCAGCGTTCCATTGTTACGTACATAGGCTCATTTCACTTCCCTTAAATGACTGTAATTACAATAAGGATTACACATCATAGACCAAATGGCACATTCAAACGGGTACGATTCTAAATTAGTAGTAATAATATCATAAATAAAAAACATAAATCTTTAGCCAAAAAACTTTTGTACCCGGTGACAACTGATAAAGTTAAGATGTATAAGACCTCATTAAATTATATAGGAATAGCATCTGAGCATTGCAGAGACGCTCAGAAAACATCAAATTTACGTTGCATTTAGGACTAATAATAGGCTTAAAAAACTCTGCAATGGTAAAGATAAACCACATAGCCAGTTTAAATCAGGGGTCTATAAAATTAACTGCCCTGAATGCAACAGCAGCTACGTAGGTCAAACGGGCCGCTCAAGAAAATAACAAATACTCTTTGGTGCACCGTTACGCATCTATATAAGCCCCTCCGGCGCATACATCGCTCTCTTACCGCCACATTCATATCAATAAGTCGCAACATACATCAAGGTCTGCAGACCTTGACCTCAGCAGGGGTCAATACCCTCAACATCACCAAAATTACAGTCCACTCAGCAGCAAATCCAGCCAGGTACAATATAGATATAATAACTTAACGAGAGTTCCTCGTGCCCTGTTCTGCAAAGAATCCAAGGCCGACTCAGTCGAGTATATTTTTTGTTAGCACTGTTTCATAACAAATTCAGATAAAATATAATCTAGTTTACATGTATTCAAGCAATTAAATATATTCAAGTCGTGAATCAAGCGGCGCCACGCGCATGTGGCAGTGCAGCGAGTGCTGGTTCTGACGTCATCCTCGGAACCCCCACGATCTCTACAACCTTACGACTAATATCACAAAGTGACATTAATCGGGTCTCAAACTCCTAAGTGGAACTAGCTAAAGTTAGATATATTAAAATGAAGCAACTTTCATATCCTTATGAGATCAACAGTGAAAGACCTACTGCAAAATGATATAGGCCTACTTAGGCTGCGTTCACATGGATTCGTGTCTGGGTTTTAATCGGATCTGTTGATTTCAGATCCGGTTTAATCGCTCTAGTATTTCAATACGAAAGTTCACACGAGCATTCGGTTTTACGACACGACAAAAAAACCGAATCTAACCGAAAGGCAGATCCGATTTGGCAACTGCAAACCGATCCGACAAATGTAGATTCGGTTCAGTGGTATAGGGCATTTCATATCGCATGTAGTATAACTTTTTATTTCTGTCGTCAGTCCTCATTACTGCTTTGTGGTTTTGACGTGATATCGTCTTATAAATTTACAATCGCGGCCTGCACGCTCTTAAAAGCATGACTCATCGTTACGTTCCGTCTGAGCCAATCGGACAAGCGGCACGATAGGTTTGCGTTCAGCCTTATCACGTAAAATTATCGTTTTATATAAGTAACTTTACTTGAAAATTGGAAGTCGTCTGTATACAGAGGCATATATATAATATATCTGACATCGTTTTAAACTACGGCCTTTATTCCGCTGATGACAAGCTTATATATATTATTTGAAAGCAAGATACTAATAATAATTGAATAGCGAACTGGCGTCGTTCCATATAATGTGGACATAGGAAATGAACTGAATTAATGCCACTAAAAAGTTAATGAATTTTTAATAAATAAGGATTAAGGACTAATCCTGTAAATAAAGGATATAAGAGGGCGGGGTCACTACCCACTGCGCCAACGGGCCAGTCATAAATATAGGTACTTAATTTTTGACCAAATTTCCTTAAAATTAAACGAAGCGTAACGTTGTGTTTGCTGTTCGAAAAAGTTAGTCCGTATATGCAATTACCAACGTGAAATAATCTGGTCACTCGTAAAAAAAGATTTTTTGACGGCTGTCAGTCGAAACAAAATTATAATTCAGTTCATTTTGCTTTACGATGGGATCTACTTATTAAACAAATTAGTGATTCGAATGAGTGAAATAGATCCTTGCCTGTTTAAGACATGCCGGGACTAAAGTATGAAGGGAAAACGGATCAACATCGTGCGTCCACGCTAGTATGTCTAATTTTAACTATTCTAAACCCCACCGCCGTTGGGATAATGTCGCACCCACTCCTGATACGAGCTTTTAATTTAAGCTTAGTAGGAATATTAGACATACCTAAAAAGTATACCTAATATTATTTTAAAAAAAGAGTTGTTCTTTTTTTGAAGGTCCCTAATTCATATCGGTTCGGAAAACGGAGCTGGCAAATGTTTCCACTGTGTTGTGCGCGGTAAACATTTTGGATTTGGATCAGGAATTGAACCATGTACCACATTTTCGAAATCACTCCGACACCGTATCGAGCTGTGGAGGCTTAAAAGTTACTTAAATCTTATATATAAAATTCTCGTGACACAATGTTAGTTACCGTACTCCTCCGAGACGGCTTGACCGATTTTTATGAAATTTTATATGCTTATTCAGTAGGTATTGAATTTCTAAAGAACTACGTTTGCACGTATCCTCTTGTGACATTTTATAACCATCCTTCTGAACTTTGCCCGTGAATCGAATAGAGTTCAACTTTACATATCTATCTTATTTTCTATTGAACCAAACTACGAAATTTGGACCAAACTCTATGGATTTCCGTATCTCTTACCTCTTATTATATCAACATGACAATTCCTCTTTTTACTAATGAATTTATAGAGGTGTTGTACATTAAAATAGTGGTTTATTTTTCATACGAAGCGCTTTGACTTACAATACAAATTTGTTATTACTATTTAGAAATTATAGATAGATATTTAATACTCGACTGGCCTATTGGCGCAATTGGCATCGCCTTGCCCTACACCCCATATACCCTGCCTTTTGCTCCGAGGTTATGGGCTCGAATCCTAATTAACCGAGCAAGGTACACGAAAATTTGGATGTTGTTTGGGTCGCTTGAACAATTTCTACACCTGTAGTGTAGGAGACCTGCACGTATATAGTTAATGTGTTTTATATTTAATATAAAAATTTGAGTTTAGGGAATGGTTCATTTTCTTAACCTTTGATCATATAGGTAGAAAAATCCTTTGTTGCATTTGCGGACTCATTGAATAACTTCATGCGTGTATCAAGGCGGGCGTAGCATTTTTGCGCATTCTGCTTATGCCGTTGTCTATGGACATCGGTTGTTAATTAAAACAAGGTGAATAACGTGTACATTTTTCCTAGTCATATAAAAAAGGGGGCACCGAAACAAATTTTCATATGTACAGCACAACACAACAAAAAGTGTCTGTAAGTTGTATCCACATCTATAATTCCTTAGTCCTACAAGAAACCCTCATAGATTCGCATTTCCCCTTTACGTCCGCAAGGTGGAATTTTTTGCTTCTCCCAGGGTTTCCAAAGTATTAAATGTAGAGAGTGACTTGAAATTTTCCATATTGATAGGACATGTTAAAAATCAGGAAAATTATTTTGAAGGGAAATAGGACAGTAACTTTTGAAGTTATTTAACAAATAACTTTATTGCATCGCACGCATCAGACACGGAGACTTCTATATAAGCGTGTCCTGACATGGTTATAGATAAATAACATATGATAGAAATATATGTTTTATGTCTGTCATATGTTATCTATCTACAAAACACAGTAACGTTAAGCTACATTACTTGTATTTTTCGTTAGTTATAGAAACTTACTGAAGTAGGCTATAATAAATTTATGGAAGTTAATGGACGGTCCATGCATAATTTTGGGAACGGCACACAAAAGGGTTAAACAAAGGTGTTGCGATAAAAAGGTATATTAATGCGATAGATGAATCATCGGGTCCGTTAGACCGGTCTTTTATAAGTCTATTAAAGTGTTAGTTTTGATGCCAATGCTGGTAGATTTATGTTTTCACGTCGATTTGGAACCTTAATAAAGTACTTGTAAAAGTAGAAAATATATCTTCTCCTTCTTTCTAGCCTTAGATGTAGTAACAAGGGCCGCTTAAATTGCAGAAGATGTGGTTGTGGGCGAGTTAAAACGACCAACTGTCGTCTAGCCTGACTTTAGCCTATTTAACCCCACTTACTGCAACACATTATTTATGTATGTTGCATTATCTTTTATATATGTGTCACTTTTATTTTGAATGGTGTCTAAACCTCTAAATTTGACAAAGGTTGGATGCGGACCAAGTTATACGTTTTGGCTAGTATGCTATATATTTAAAGAGCGGTATACAGGGAGAGACCTATACCCAGCTGTGGGATAGAAGCGGTTAAAATGATGATAATGTGTATTTTTTTATACGTGCAAAAGTCATGTATGACAAAATTGTTCCTCTTCAAAGGTTCTAAAGAAAATTCCGTTACAGCATATGTCTATCTTTTAAGGTTGGCTCAGTATAACCTTTTTTATACTAATCAAATTTGTTCTATAATAATGCAATATTTGTGAGGGTCTTTTTATAAACATAATAATAGTAATCCTTATCCAAAAACTATGTTTAAACCTCTAAGTGATACGAGTGGCACACGTGGACGAAGTTATGGGGTACAGCTAGTATAGTATATTAGGAGAGAACATTAAGTCGTACCTCACGATGCTAACTGTAGTGTGTTATTAGTCACGTCCTATATGTAAAATATAGGAGGAAAATATGCAGTGCAAATGCAGCAGCCATTTGTATGTTGGCAATGATAAAGTAAATTACGAGGTCAATGCGTCTTATTCATAATATCGAATTTGCCTATTCCCGCAACTTACAAGGCAGAACATTTTCTGCCTCCCTAGTCAGATCTAAAAAGACTTTTTAAGATCTTATTTTACATGGACTTTTACAATTTAAATTCGCTTTTGAGTTTTACCAAGCGAGAATTGCCTAAACTCAAGCTTACGTGTCGAAGGTCTGTATTGCAGCGGAAGGTCAAAAAAATAACACGAAAGCCGTTGAACTTGTAATTTGTACAAAGATTATGTAGTTTGTCAATGCAAACAGTTACTATGGCAGCTAGTGAAAGGCATAATTCACTGGTATCTTTGCGCTAGTCACGTAAATGCGTTTTTAAAAAAAGGTGCGGTCCTAAGTCTCGGTTCATATCTTCTTACGCTTTGCTGATTTATTGTGATGTCCATATTATTAACCGACTTTCGAAAAGCCACGGAAGGGCATGTATCTATGTATTCTAGACATCACCGGCTGCTCGAAGTTAGACCGCAAATCTAAAGATTTGCCAAACATGTGCTTATTTTAAGCCATGTATAGTCCACCATGAAATTGGCTTTCCATGCTAAGGTCAAATGTCGTTTGCACGTCATTTAGTTAAAAAGGGTCATTTTTGCTTATTATACATAACGTTACTTTCTAATAACCCTTAGTAAAATTTTCTTTAACTAGGAGCTGTCAACCAAAATGGTTTCAAAATTTCTTGGTCGACTATATAATATTGCATTCTTAGCAAACAGACATCTATTTGATAGTTTAATCACACAAAATATCACAATTAAAAAAATACATTGTTATTTTGCTACGGTTGTTATGATTACGCTTTGACACCATTCAATCATAAAATGTATACATGTGTGTTTAAATCGTTTTGCATTAGTGTATGTGAGGTACTATTTTAATCATTTAATATATTTTTAATGCATATTTTATAAAAATATTAAGATTCACGCAACATCCTTGACATTAGCTATAATTGTGCATTTCATACTATTCCGTGCGCGCAATTTTCGTAAAGTGGTACCGCAAGTTTTTGCTTCACGTCTTCATATATAGAGTATTTTTATTTTACTGAGCTCTGTGCATGCAGTTTTTATATTAATTTGTAAATTGCAGCTATTTTTTATCATTAATCATATTCGTGATGGTATGAAATAGATGATTGACGTCTTGCTAATTTTATTAGTAGCTTTAATTACAAATTATTTACTTTGTATTAGCAATGCATTACATTTATATTTTTTGTAATAAATGCAACTGTGCAAATATAACTGTATGAAATACACGAAGCATAGAACCTTTAACCAAAAAATAACAAACACTGGTTTTCTCTTATTTTATTCCGCAATCTTAGCAAAGATCTTCCTGCTCGTTCTGAATTTGTGTAACGTCTGCTTGAGTATA
>JANCMC010026410.1:5647353-5745681 GCA_024363005.1 Charaxes varanes
GATATAAAAAAGCGATCATCATAAGTCCTAGCCCAGAGCGGTTCGAATCGAACAACACGTAGGTATCATATGTGTAACGCACAACGCTGCGTTGTGCGGCATTTTGTTTCGGACACATACCTAATGGTAACATTTACGTCTAGAATGGTCTCTTGTGTCGTCGCTGTGTACGTCAGCGGTGAAAGGCATGAGCACGCTGCGTCGTGACGCGCATCGCAACGTTCTGCGCTATGATCAAGAGACCAAAGCTTTAAATAGATTCGAATCTAATTTCGAACAATAAAATCTTACCCTCAAGTCTTGCCGTAGAGAAACGAAAAAAAACGTGGTTCACATATTTGTCTCGAAAAACCGATTCTGAAAAGCGACCTTGGCTGAAAAAGTTCCTTTTATATCAAACACTAAAGTAATAAGAATGCTGAGAGCTGAGAGCCACACGCGACACACTTTAATACTGTATTAAATTTATTTACCACACGCTACAGGCATATAAATTTAAAACGAATACTAGCATGAAGAATATAGTCTTAAGAAACATGTAAGATGAATATTTAGTGAGGTAGAGTTTGATGAGTGTTTTCGTTAAAAATGTAGAGTCGTCTAAAGAATACACTCCATCCCTTTTGAAATTTTATTTATAAACGATACCAGGGGATAAATTGTTAACGGGCAAGTAATGCATTGTCTATACTACAATGGGTGTAAATATGTTTTACGTATGTTATGCCAAATTACTTACATGTATAAAATAGGCTATTTTTCAAATTACCTAGGTTTTTCTAAAATATGATTGAGCGCTTCATATAGTATTTGAATTTATAGAGAATGTTGTTCTAAGTATATATGTAAAGACCGTAATAAATTGTAGTTTTTCTAATCTTGACCTTGACTGAAAACCGAGAGTTATTTAAATCAAGACCTAGAACGGTAAGTGAACTTGAAAAGTTTTACCGCACACGCAAGACTGGTAAAAGTTCAATTAAGCTTAGAACGCACAATATTAATGCTTACAATAATATTTATTTGAACGTGTATTTGACAATTAAATTGAAAACTCTCTTACTTAATTATCCAAAACCGTTAGAAAGAATTGAATGAAATGTAAATTACATGAATGTTTTTTATGAAATAAATAACCGATTTTTATCTCTACTAACTAGCATCGTATTGCTTGCCACATTTATAACCTTCAATTTATATCAACCGACTGCTTGGTATCTCTTCTTTCTCATACCTTAGATTTCTGTTCCGGGCCAATTTCGTCTGGAATAGAACTATTCCGCTCTATTCCAGGAATACGTCTTAGAACGTTTTTACGATTACGGCCGTTCTTGCGATTAAATCAGTTTACTGTCTGTAATTTGGTATCAAAAGACCCTCCTATTTTTTGCATGTTGGCTTTGTGTTGGCTGCTACGTCATCTATGGAAGTACAGGAGGGTCCTCGTGAATCTGACGATAGCCCAATTCAATAGCGGTATTGTAGTGAGATTTAAATGCCCTCTAAGTGTTTTCGTTCAGCCCGATATCATATTTACTAACGAATTTAATATAACAAAATGAAGTATCTATATTAAATAATTCATTGAGAGGAAATTAATATCTTTCACAATATTTCCTTTAATAATAAAAATAAATTCCTATCGTCCTATGTTGCTCCATAACTTGAGAACGGCTGGACCAATTTTTTGGAAATATTCTTTGAAGTTCGAAGTGGAAGAGTTTAAAAATTTATTGCGGGAGGATAACGGCTGACTAACAGTAATAAATCTAAATGTTTCATGTAAGATATATAATATATGTTAGCTACATATAAACGTATCTATTTCTGCGAGTGAGTATTGTAAGCTCATGGTAGGCAGGTGGTCAATGACCGAGTTATTTTTACGTTAGTATTATTTTTTCGCGCAGAATTCGTGCGCTCGAATAGTTGATAGAACAGGAATTTGCATTTTTTTTAGTTACGCTTAATATCTCGTTTTTGTTCTCACTAGTCATAAAGCTTGTGTAAATCTATATCTATACGAATATATAATACCTAATTAATTTATTCTTTACCACTTATTATGAGTTTGAAAAAAATATATTATCGGTAAATGGGTTTTAAATGTGCCATGAAAAAAAAAGCATGGTTTAATGAAGGAAAGTTTTATCGAACAATAAGGTACTAGCATGCATAAGTTACACACCCATTTAATAAATAGGGCCTTTGTTTTGTCTCAATTTTGTCAAGTAGGTCAAAACGATCCGTTTCGAGTACAGTAAAGTTCTTTGACAGAGACGTACTTGTAATTCGGGTAATAGAGAAATAGGTCAAATGCAGTATGTGTCAACGTCGTTTTACGACTAGACGCCACAAGAGTGCCATTCATGTATTGCTTTCAAAATATTTACATACTCTATCTTAAGTGGGCGCCAGACTATAGCTTCAAATATTTGAACACTTGTGTGATTACTATGTATAATCATCGTCAAGTGCCTTTTTCAAAATAAAGTTTGGCGGTTAGCTGGTAATACCCTACAATCCTCAGCAATTCTTTTTAATTGATAAGATTTAAGACGAGTCCACTCTTGTATTATTATCGAACCACTTATTACATATAACTTTAAATATGTGCTTAGAGTATGTTAAACACTGTTATAAATATATGCCTAAATTTATGTATATAAAAATCAATAAAAAAATCGCGAACACTGAATAAAATTGGAATATAAGGTTCTCAAACTTTTCCCATTAGCCATAATATTTGAATAGCGAATGCGTTTGGATGGTTGTCGCGGTCTGTAGAGCGTGCCAACCCAAATTCAATGCGGGCTTTTCGTGGGTTAGATGTTTCCTAATAAAGTTTTTTTTAACATTTCGTATGAGAACCTGGCTTTTGTTTTTCTTTCTTTAAATTAATACTTTAGGAATTCGTAAAATAAAGAGGTAAAATTAGTGAGTTTTTAGTTATGTCAAAGTCTAAAATGTTTTATTCATAAAGACTTTACAGTACTAATCACCGTAATCAAGTGGGTGCGACAATACCCCAACGGCGGTGGGGTATTGTCGCACCCACTCCTTATACAAGCTTTTAATTTAAGCTTAGTAGGAAGGGAAAAAGGGAATATTAGATATACTTAATATGTATTCCTAATATGCTTTTTTTTAAATAATAAAAAAAATTTTTTGTTATCACCATTTCCTTGCTCTGTTATCATCAAATGTTCCGCGTAATCTCAGGTTCTACTGATTTTGAAAATTATTTTAATGTTAGAAAGCTATATTATGCTTGAGTGACTGCTTTTTATTATGGAAAATAAATATTTCAACTAGCTGTTTTCTTTGGTTTCGTCCGCGTTTAGTGAAACTTGCGAGAGCCCTTAGAATTCCTGAACTTAATCTGTCCTTATTGTAAAATTCGTTCCTAGCGGTTGACTACTAACTATAACCTACTTCCTTGTCAAATCTCATCTTTGTACGTACCGTGGTTTTCGATATATCTTGTTATTTGACCTAATTTTTTATTTATATAGATTGTACTCGTATGAAGCCGGGGCGGGTGGCTAGTATATCATAAAGAGTTATAAACTCGGTTATAAAAATTGTGCATTGAGAAAAACATATCTACATAAATAATTATTAGAATCGGGCGTTACTTTGCGGAAATCCATGACATGATAATCTAAACTATATTTCTTCAATCCGTCAATGAATACGAGGGAAAATCAAAGCAATGCAAATGCAATCCGAAAGCCATACCATTAAAAATCTACCAAAGCGCAGCACTGACTTTCCGATGTGCCTCAACGTACATTTAGCTTAAACACCGAATCATCATCAGAAGATAGACTCTACAAAGGTTAGTCATAAAGTCTATAGAGTAAAGTCATAAAGTCTATAGAGAAAAGTCGTAAAGTCTATATCAACACAACTCTATACAGTTCGCTAGCTCTGTGCATCAATTGGTCTATGGTAGCGAGTGACCGTTGCTTGCCGCGGCAGTTTGCGCAACTCGGTGCAACCGCCCCCCCCGTCCCAACCACTCAGTACGCGTGCGCGTGTGCTGCATTCCCGAACCGGGTCGCAGCCGAAATTCCGCTCCCACCAACGTTACCTGGTCTCCTCCCCAAGCGCTTACCTCACACAAATAATAGGGCCCACCAGATCAGCTTACTCTGGTCGGGTATACGTGCACGCATGCAAATGTACAGTTACTCTGTAACGGAGTGCTTGGGAATCAAATCGATACCGTATCGACTCGTGCTGGCTGACATTTTGGGCCGAATGGGCCTAAATTATATACTCGGGCCGGATTTACGAGGGTCCCGGCCCAACAGGTAACTTTATTAGCATTTTGGCATCGCTATCACCTTTGTATTGTGTTTGATGTTGCATGCGATCACATAAAGTAGATTATAAAATCATTAAAGTTCCAAAGTTTTTTAAAAATCGATAGCCTACTGGTCGAAATTTGGCCACAAATGCTTAGATTCGTGTACTACATTGTTTTTGTGCTCCATACAACAGCATTGTTTTATTTGACAATTAAAACAGAATTTGTCACAATCTTAAAAAAGTTTACGTGGGAGTATAAATCGTCTGGCATTGGTGTGCGTGACGTTTCATTTTCATGATTTTATGTATAAATGATACATATTTTATAAAAATATTAGTATTCGCACACCATCCTCTGTTTATAATATCATTGTGCCAAATTTAATACACCTCCGTCCGCACAATTTTACATAGCTTTTTGTATGGGTACCATTTTCCAGTAATTGTCTTTTAAAGTGTTTTTGCATAGTGCTCCCCCCCCAGGATTTCCCAACGATTAGATGTAGAGATTTCAAATTTTCCTTGTGAATAGGACTAAAAACTCATTAGGCCAATTAATTGGAGCGAAGTCGGTCAACAACTTCTGAAGTTATTTAACAAATACGTTTATCACGTATCAGATACGGAACCCTTATATTTCTGTATAAGCGTGTCTTAACACGGGATGGGCCACTTCTTTTTTAATTTAGCTATGCTTTTATGTTATTTTTTGTTGTCTATTTAAATATTAAATATAAGGCAATTAAATATACCCTAAGAAAGGAAAATTATTGTCCGTATTATACAGATAATATGAAACAATTAAATATAATTTTTTATTATATAAATACATAATATATATCGAATGATATCGATTCGCAATTCTGAAGCAGAAGACTGATGTATATTTATAAATACAGTAAATTGATTGTGAATTCGGTTGTAAAATCGGGTTAAAAGTATACAATCCTTTGCTGCTTACCGATTGCTGTATGCGATAAAAAGTTTCCTACAATATTACGGAAAACAATTCTATGAAAGGAAAACAACAGTTTGGTTTTGAATTTACAAGCTTTAATTTTGATTGTTGCTCCGAAACAATAAAAACTTTTTAACATAAACGAACTCCGCTTACTGAATTCCAACTTTAGTAGGTTTATGCGTTTTAATTTTGACTTTAATGTTTATTGCTTTGATTTATTTTATATTAGCATAATTCGTAGTGCCGCCCGTATAAAATACAAGCGGTCTTTTCGACTTTTTATGTATAAAATTAAATTTCCCCTCAGACCTTTTTGGGAATTATATAAATAAATGCAGTCCCTTCTACAATATTTCATAGTTATCAGCAAATTACATTAAGTATCTTTTTTTATTTCGACACCAAATAGGTTACATCACCGTCTACTAAAAAGAAAAACCCAAACAAAAAATATACAAAGTAAAATAGCAATATTTTCAGAAAATATTTTAAATGAATTAAATTTCTCTATAAATCTAAGATTTCTCTAACTTGTATAAATAAAAGCAGTCCCGTCTAAAATATTTAGTAGTTTATAGCAAAGTACATTATATAGTTTAATTACTGTAATTATAACTTATCACTGTTTGTATACACGTGTGATATTAACATTGAGTACAATGTGCTTAGATAGTTGTTAGTCCGTCTCAGTCCACGGTTGCAACACGACTGACCCGTTTACCTGGGGGTCCCTGTATTTATACTCTTATGAACAACTACCCACTTTTATCTATACATTACAGTGACCTTCTGCTTTTATACACTATATGGATGCGGGATTGTATTTTAAATGCCCTCGATATCTCAACCGCGCGGCACGAGAACAGCCTAAAATCCGTGACTAATAATACAGCCAGTCAGCTGTATATGAAGTCTCATACGCATATTGATTAAAAATATGGCATGAATTTACTTTTTTGACAAGAGGCAAACGGACAGGTGGTTCGTGTGTACAGTAATCTCCCCTCTAACACCGTAGGTTTATTCTACATTACAGGAAAACGCGTTGGAGGATTATTCTCGTACAACGCGCTTTTACGGCCCCGAACACGCTTAATATAATATTATATATATTATAATATTATATATTATAGAATAATGTCAATGCGTTATAAGAGCATCGTGTTATAGGGGCGATACGTGAAGCTTAAACTTTCGGTACCATTTTACGAAAATTGCGCGGACAGAGGGTTTTGGGAACACTTACTGCTTATCTGTGGAGGGTGGTGTGCAAGTTCCATTCCTAATAAACTGTGCATTAATAATATATTAAAATAAAACCTCACGCACACCAAACGAATTAAACGCACATGCATAGATTATACTATAAGATAGTGCCAAAGCGTAGTCATGACGATCGTATGTCGTGTGTGTGTGAGTATAGTTGCGCTCTCAAGTTTTCGTGGACGAAATCGCGTGAAACAGCTAGTACTCTACATAATCATTGTATAACGACATGAACCGAAGAAGTTCAACAATAAGTATGTTACATACAAATATTGGGAGCACATATTGCCGGATTATAGGCCTCATTACAGAAAATGATGCCTAAATGAGAAACTAATCGTGAGGAAATATTATCTTAGCTATATAAATAAAAATGAATGTAGCTAAGCGGAAAACTCGAGAAAGACTTGACCAATTCGGTAAGATTTTTTTTCGTTTGTTCCTAGATACACGGACCGTTTTGATTTAGAGAAAAAGGAGATCAAGAAAAAAAAATTTCAACAGAACGAAGTCTGTCCGGGCAGCTCGTATTCAGAAAAAAATATCTTGACTTTCGTTTCTCGAAGAATTTTCTTTATTATATATTGCACACTCATTGCCTCCCACACGGTGGATCAATGATATAGTTTGGGTCGCAGGAAACCGTTGGATATCGTTGAGACAATACCCATCACTGTGGAAGTCAATGGAGGAGGCCTTTGTTCAGCAGTGGACAATGTCGGGGCTGAAGGAAGAAACGATATATTGCACAAGTAGTATTGCAACTTATACATAGTTAGATTGTCAACATTCGCTATAAAGTAGATATGACAATAATAAATAATTAGTATTAATGATAGCTTATTATTCAAATAGCAATTTTATAAATAGTTTCTGCAGTATAGTAAATCTATGTCTATAGCTTGTTTAGTGTCACAGTGTAAAACAATTATTATTATTGTTATTTAATACTAGCTGTTTCCCGCAACTTCGTCAGCGTAAAATGTATTTTGGTCTTATGTCTCCTTAATCCGGTCTTAGAGAATGTGTTCAATAACTTTAAACTACATCTCTATCAAATTTAGTCTTTGTACGTCCCGCGGTTTTCGAAATTTATTGCTAGGTGAATTTTCGCTTTTCCACATGCTAGAGATCGTCCTCTGGTCGGAAATCGGCCTTAAAAAATTAAATTCAAAATATTAGATATGTTTATGTAAAGCTATGTACAGAATTTTTATTTTTAGTACGACATTGTTAGTGCAGCTGTCAATTAATATCAGACATAAAATGAACCGCCTGCTCGTTGCCCCCTTGTTATTAAAAAAAAACTAGCGGTCCGCCCCGGCTTCGCCCGAATATTTACACTATAAAACATTTCATATGGATCCCTAACTTCATTGTGAGTATTATCTTGTCTATGTTCATCATGGATGTAGGGATTCTAATTTTGAAAGAATTTTCCAAATAATTCCAGTAGCTCCAGAGGCAATACAATGCAAATAAAAAATCAAATATTCCCTCTTTATTATATTACTAACTGTGCCCGCGACATTGTCTGCGTAAAATAAGGCAAAAAGTTCAGGTTCTATTTTAGCGTGAAGATATATAGCGTATAATCTTCCCCGATAAATGGTCTATTTTACACTGAAAGAATTTTTTATTTCGAATCAGTAGTTCCTGAGATTAGCTCGTTCAAACAAACACACAAACAAAGTTTTCAGCTTTATATATTAGGTATAGATACCTCCACAAATTTCTGAGCATTGACCATAAAAAATTCCTGGGCGATTAATAAAAAAATTAGTTTGATTAAGACGTCCGTTATACACCGTTGCATACAATACTTTATCAACGACTAGACGACGTATTTGAAATAGAACACAGAAAAAGAAGAGATATTTTGTCGTAAGCCTTGATATACATGTGCCGAGATTTTGATGGTAACAAATTTTCCGTAACTTTTTGAACTATGGCCAAAATTCCTTCAGGTATTCTAGTAAATTCGTTGTCATCAAATTTTATTCAATGAATTAAGTATAGAAAATAGTATTCGTTTTCGACACCTAAATTTTAACTAAAATTTTTATTCAGCAAATATTAGCAAATATTTGTATGTATAGATTAAGAAAATAAACGCACGGGAAAAGTAAATGTGTTTTTTTTTGTAGTGTCAACTGCCTCTTTTATAGTTTTCATATGTTTCACAGTCTATGGTACTATAAGTGCGTTATTATTGGCATATTAATTTTAATTATTGGGGTATTAATTGGTGCGTTCTATTCCATTTGATAATAGCTGCACCGACCTCTAGCACATGCTTAAGAGAGAAAATTGGGGTATGAGCCATATAAAAATACTTTAAAAGAGTAGGTCGTAACTTAATCTAAGTTAAGCAGTTCTTACCACGGCCGCGTGACACGGTGATATAGATGGGTGATCCAGTCTAACAATGATTTTCAAATATCAAACGAAACGAATGGGAGCATGTGTTTCGTTTTTTTTTCGATTTTCCAAATTAGCAAGAGAACTTTTTTATCGCGCGTTAAAAAAACGTTAAAAGAAGTTTGTGTTCACAAAGCAGCGCTTTTATAACGCGAAGCTTTTTTATCGAACTTTAAAAAACAAATATTTAAAATAATTAAAAAGAAGGATGACCGACTACAGTCTGACATAATCCCCGGAAGCCCCACAATCTCGGCGAGGGCTAATATCACTCAGTTATAATAATAGTATCTTTTTCCTAGCGTTATCCCGGTCTAGAGCTAAGATGACCGATTGCCTTCTGACGTCATCCCCTGAACTCCCACGATCTCTACAACCTCACGACTAATATCACTCAGTTACACTAATCGGGTGCCACTGTTTTACGTTCCTTTCGAAACACGGAGGAGGTCGGATATCAAATATAAACCAGTGCTAGAAATGGGTCACTCATCTATCAAAATTAAAAATCACTATACCATTGGTAGGACTTCAGTAACGTGAAGTGGCTGCAAGGCTGTCACGTCAAGTGGTGGTATTTTGTCGAATGCATGCTTTGGTAATCCACCTGCGAGCCTGTAGATGGATGAGAACCTTAAATTCTGCTCAAACGTTTTGCCAATCTCATCATTTTTGGAAGGCTTGCTCATTTGTATATCAATACGTGATGCGAAAACTTTAGGAACCATTTTCTGAAAATTGCGTGGACGGAGGAGTATGAAATTTGGCACAGTTATAGTTCATATAGAGGAAGGTGTAAGAATGAATCTAAGTGCCAGATAATCATACTGCTGTTGCGCAAATTTATTTTAAACTTTATTTAGTAGAAATTTTATATACCTACTAGCTGCGCCTCGCGACTCCGTCCGCATGTGCCACCCTTATCACTAAGGGGGATGAATAATAGATGTCGACCGATTCTCAGACCTACTGAATAAGCACGTAAAATTTCATGAAAATAAGTCGAGCCGTTTCGGAGAAGTTTGGCAACGTAATTTAGTGTGGGCATAAAAGGCATACGTGGGCGGAGGGTATATTGTTGAACTGTAATGCGCATTTTACTGTAGTCATTTCCTGTTAGTGTAATTATAACTTCCTTTGATTGTATAACATGTTTTGGTTTTGGATATTTTGTAAAAAAAATATTTTAACAATGCAGTAATCTTATCATTATCATCATCACCATCATCATCAGCAGCAGCAGCAACATCATCATTGACCCTTACATCTTTTACAAATGATTGTTTTTGTACGCAGTGTACACTTCCGTCGTTCGTTGTGCAAACCATTCCTAGATGTGCAAATAATCTTCTCATTAATGACTATGTACAAACCCGATCACAAAAGACGTATTATCTGCTTATAGCCCAAAACGGTGAAGAAATGTTGTGTGAAATTTCATTGTTCCACCTGAGTTTTACGATCGCAACACTCGCAAGTAAGTGGAACGAGAAAAGTTGCTGATGCGAGCGTGGGCGTTGCGATCGCATAGTGGAACATAGCAAAATATGTACGATAACTACCACAAAACATTATTTGACAAACACCTTCGAAACGGCTGAACTAATTTTTTCTACTTTAAAGCTACTTTAATTCTACTTAAAAACTAAAACTCGAAAAATTAAACAAGATCACTGAATTTAACATAAACCAAAATCCTATAGCTATTGAATTTAACATACTAGAGCAGCTAATATATTCATTAAAATATTTATCTATTTAATATATTAGCGGACCCGGCAGACGTTGTCCTGTCTGAACGTAAAAATCGATAACAAGATAACCTAGATACTGACTGCAGCGCCATCTGCCGGACTCTACCATAAGATAATCCTACTAATATTATAAACGCGAAAGTTCGTACATATAGATGTATGTCTGGATGTATGTTTGATGCTCTTTCACGTAAAAACTACTAAACGGATTTTAATAAAACTTTGCAATAATACAGTTTATATATAAGAATAACATATAGGCTATAATTTATAAAAATATTGTGTGAATTGTCCAAAATATAACGATAAATGTCAAGTAAGTAGGAGAAAATTCTGGCATCTGCGAGCTATTTTGGAGTGCGTTTCAAAAACCGCTAGAGTTACACGTATATAATGTATACAGGAACTGTTTATCTTAAATAGTTATACGAAAAAGTCATAACGTGAAAACTACTAACTAGATGAATCTTTCTTTTTATTATTATAGAAACATTATCTGTTAAATAAACTTAGCATTTTCTATTAAAATCGTATCAGTCAATCAAGTGTACATATATTCCTATCATATTCATTACCACTCGTGTTGTGAATACTATCAATCAAATCATGTCTATATAAAGGAAAATAACGATATAAGTTCATTAGGAATTTTATATTCAATCTCAGACTGTTCTGATTTGGGTATGTATTATTATTAAATATTTTTATATTTATATAAATAAGTGTGCACTCTTAGTTTACACGTTGCAATTTCACTGAGTTAGTTAAAATACGCAGCGTGGCTGTTTTTTTTTATAATAGGAACGATTGTATAATTGAAAAGTAATGAACAGTGAATAAATTTGGCTTAGCCACATATTGTGACTAAAGTGTATAGTCAGTGGAGTTATGACGTGTAGAGTTAAAGGCGCGAGCTCTAAAATATATCCTGAAGAGTTTCTTTACTTGCACGCGCTAATCTCAGGAACTACAAGTTCAATATGAAAAATTCTTTCAGTGTTAGATGGCCCATTTATCGAGGAAGGTTTACATGTCATCTGGCTAAAATTCGTCACCTAATTTTACGCGGACGAAATTGCGGGTAACATCTAGTAATACATATAAATATAAATATATAAAGGACTATGTGACACACGAGCGCCTGTTCCTAAGGTAGACAACTTAATGCCTGTGTTATAGGTAACAGATGCCTGTTATACACAAATGTATTATTTTTAGAGATATATAAATACATACATATAGATAATAGACCCAGACTTGAGGTGGAAATCGAACCCACGACCCCGGGGGTGGTGAGTTCAATTCACGCCAAGAGTCTGAGTGTATTATTTTTGTATAAAAGGGTAAAGCCAAATTTAAATTAGTCTCGTTTGCGCCCGAATTTAATTTACTCGTACCTAATTAGCTATTGTTTCCAAATGTATTGTACCTTTTATTATTCTTATCCAATTTAATTGGAATATATCCCGAAGAAAATGTATATTACTTTTGAATCCTCGATAACTTAACGGTAAGAAGATGGGCCAAAATCTGTAGAGTGCTTGGTTCAGTCCCCGGCGGGGGTCGAGGATGGAAGGCTATCATCGTGTCCACTGTCTATTGCACACAACATTTTGAAACGAATACCCTCAAAATGACCCTACCTTTTTTAAAAGGACGCTACATCTTAAACGTAGTTTTTCAATCTCAAATAGTTCCAATACTCGACTGAACATCCTTAAAGGTCCTACGATGTCAGCATCACATAACATGTCAGCTAGGGACTGTTTTTCCTGTACAGGCAATTCAAGAGAAGTCATACAAGTTACTGTTGATAGAATGTGACCTTACATGTAACAAAATAAAAATATTTCTTTGTAAGAAATGGTGTATTGGAGCTTACTTCATTCTGGTTTCTCGAGGAATTTATATGGTCATACACACACCGGCGGAATTAGTAAAACACAAAAAAGGGGAAAATACAAAATAGTTACTTTTATTTTTAAACAAATAATAATTAAACATGAAACAACAATCAAACCAACATGTTTTGACATTAATTTGCAAAACCATACTTAAAGTTTCATGAAAAACAAAACTAAATTAAACAAAATGCATTTTTTTAGATCTTGTAATGACAGAGAAACAGTTGAAAGTTTTGGATTTTGTGGCTTATAATTAATTAAATGAATGTTTAATATCAATATGAACCAACCATCAGAAAATCTAAAATTTTCAACCATTTCTCCGTCATTACAAAATCTAAGAAAAATGCTCTTTTTTTTCATTAAACTTTACGTGTGGTGTTGGAAATTAAAAGCAAACTACATTAATGTAATTGCTGTTTCATGTCTAATTATTATTTGTTTAAAAAAAAAAAAAAAACTAACAATTTTATGTTCCCTCTCCCTTCCATGTTCCACTAATTCTGTCTGTTTATATTAGTGTTTTTAACTGTAAAACAAACCATTGAATGGTGAATATTTTAGCTATCTAATTACTGATATGTTGAGTTCTAAACATTGTCAATGATTAAATTGTTATCTCAGGAAGTCGCCGGGTGTATTTGCGCTTTATTTATCAAAGATTATTGTATTATAAGCACAGAAATAAAATTGCAAACATGACTGAAGAATTACAGATAAAGTATACTAAGGACTTTATGCAAAAGAAAAGAAGTACGCTGAGTTTTTGCCACATTTCAGTGCACCGAATAGACAAATAGGAATTATGAATGCATAAATCTGACGTCAGTTGTTTAATCCGCATATGATGTCACTTTTTGGTGTTTACCTGTTTAAATGATAGATTTTACTATTTTAGCTACCCAAATAAAATATTGCGCATTAGTTAAAGACTTAAGTTGGTCTTCCAGAAATAATATTTTATTGATTCTACATTTAATGCGGCAATTCGAACAATAAGAAATATGCTTACCTGAAATTTAAAGATTAGCGTTTCTTTTGGGAAAATCCTCTTGAAGCCACTTAGCACACACACTGAGCACCACAATACAGCACAATGATGAAGTGAAAGGCTTTCTCTTCTGTACCACAAACCCTCGGTCGATCGACTCGATGAGGTTAGCCAACGAAATGCGCAATGTTTTGACTATGCGCAATGAATTTTGCTGTGATTGTCATGCGCGTATGTAAACTTCTTCGGTTTTTTGCAAGTACCTAAACAATCTTTCAAAACTCACCTCGTATATGACGAATTCATTGCTATATTTGGTAAACGCCTACTAAATACTAATTAAATGTATTTAATTAAACAGTTATTTGTAGCGACATCTAGTGTCTAAAAGCCTGAACTAAAATGACACGAGCCGCTAGAGTTGTCAACATTCACAATGTTTCTCCCAAAATTTTGTGTCTCTAGTAGTATAGTAAAAAATGATCTTGTACCACGAATTGTAATTAGGCCGACGAAAATATCATAAATACATTTAAACTTTTCTAATTAACAGAATATAAAATGAACGTTAATTCTGAAAACACATTTTTTCATCACAAAAAAAGAATATATATATTTTTTAATACAATTACCATTAAATAAGATAAAACGTGGAAGCTGGTAAGAATTTATCATACAGCTACTTGACGGTAGGTGGCGGTATTTCTCAATGTGTTTAAATGATATTTTGGATTATTAACTATTCACTGGTGTTGTACATTTATTGCTATGCTATATTTATCCAATATAAAGAATTGTTATGCTGGAGCTTGCTCCGGCATAACAATGAGCTATGTCTGGACATAGTTCAAAGGGTTTGTACATTTTTGTCCTTAAAGACTACAAAGTTCTACAAAACTTTGCGCAGCTACACAAATTCCCCTGGCTGGTCTGGCTGTAGCATTACTTTTACCTTTGGTCTATTTATTATTGATTAAGTTTTTTATAGAAGTGTAAATAGGCCCTAAAGACGATATTTGATTTATCTCCATAATTACCCATTTAATTTTTGGTTCAAGGATTACTTACAACTCAATTGATTATTAACAGTACTTACTGTTTTTTTTTTAGTAGCGGTAAGTTAGTTAGTATTATCACGCGAAGGTCTACAAAGATGTAATAATTAACGGACAATATTATACCGATTCTTGATTCTTTGTTGATTTGTGGGTACCGTAAATATCGACGCCCTCATATAACTACCCAGTAATCCTCATTAAAAATCCTATTGCTGGATTTTTTACCACAAATTTATAATCTACGAGTTGGGATACAAGTTTGCTAATTTTTTTTTAGATTTTCTATGTGTGTTATATAATGTGTTAATTTTTTATAGAATAAAAATTTTGGATGCTAAGTTTATTGCACGGAACGGTTATAACTTTTTTTAAAGATACGAATAAAGTAATTCAATGTTACGTTTTAAAATTCGTTTTTGTTATTTGGTAAAGTACGTTTGTTGTAGTAAATTGTGAAAGTGATTACAAGTTTATTGTAGTAAATTATGAAAATAAAAGGAAACAGAAAATTTCCGTAACAGTTTATTAACAGTAAAAATGTTAATCAAAAAATAAGTATTCTTTTATGTGGGCTCTTCGCAGGTTAAGGCTTATAGAAACCCTCGTAAACTTAGATTTAAGATGACGAATACCCTTCTAATGAATTTAGAATGAATTAGTACAGTTTACTTGAACTTCGGCTTTACGTCCTGTAGTTAGCTTTACATATTTAAGGCTTAATCTAAGCTCAACTTAAATTTGTTTTTTGAGTATCGAGACGTAAGGTGGAGAATTTCTTTTTAAAAATCTGCTGCACAGGATCTCTTAATCGTGTCTGATCTCTTATGCGTGCATCTATATATACGTGAAGCGAAAACTCAGTGGCATTTTATGAAAATTGCGCCGACAGAGGAGTATGGAATTTGGCACAACTATAGTTTATATAGAGGAGAGTGTGCGATATTAACATATGAAATTATTAAAATAAAACCATACGCATATCAATGCCAAACGATTTACACACACTTGTATACATTTTACTATGCTGATGAGATGCTGTCAAAGTGTAGTCATGGCGATCGTATTTTAGATTAATCAACGTTAGTAGTCAAACATTAAAATGTAGTTAAAAAAATAATTAAATATGGTTCGCGAATCTAAAGATTTGTGGCCGAAGTATTAATCTAAGCTACCTACCAAACCAAACATGTATATGAACTAACAAACATATTTTGCATATCTTATGAGTGAATGAATGAATGAAAAGTGCCTCTTATGAGGAACAATTGAGTTTGGTTATGCGTACGCACAGACGTCATTATAAGACATATTAATCCTCTGTGTTGTGGTTACACTGTTTAGGGTTGCTAAAAGTGTTTTCTGTGACATCAATGGAGTCTCTCTTGACTGGGGAATAGTTGCCAGTATCGAAAAATTATAAGAAAATATACGAACAGTCCCATACCTGAAATCCTGCGAAAGTTTAACAACACATGAGAGGTTTTTTGAAGTGATAACGTCTAATGGGAGGGTAACCAGCTTCTTTACCAGCTTCTCAACTTTTATTGCGCAACGGCGCCAATTTATATGACAGCAGACAGACTCCTTCCCTCTAACTCTCACCCACAAAGCTAGCCGTTCAACAAAGATTAGTTTATCATTTCTGTCGGGCGTTCTGTGAAGCACACGTTAGCTTTTTTTTTTTAAATGATAATGATAAATAAGGAAATTTTAATTTTTCCTTCATTATAATTAACATTATTTCAGCACGGCGAGGTCCACTGCTGGACAAAGGTCTCCCTAGACCATTTTATAAACATAATATCCTTATCCAAATAATATTTTTAAACCTCCATGGATAACTGCAACACCGGGGGGATCGCAGATGCGTTGCTGGCCTTTGAGAAATGAGTATGTTCTTGAACGTCCCTTTTTCCCGTGACTTCATCCGCGTAATATTGCGAAAGCCCTTAGAAAGCCTCAATCAGGCCTTATCGACAATTCTTTCTTGGCAGATTTCTACTAACTATTAAGTACCTCCTTGCAAAATTGCATCATTAAACGTCCCGCGATTTTCGAGATTACATGTTAAGTCACTTTTATATATAGACTAGCTGTGCCTGCGGCATTGTCTGCGTAAAATTAGGTAAAAAAACAACATTCAATTTTAGCATGATGATCTATAGCCTATAGCCTTCCTCGACAAATGGGCTATCTGACATTGAAAGAATTTATCAAATCCGACCACTAGTTTCTGAGATTAGTGCACTAGAAAAAATAGTTTCAGCGAAACGGACAACAAGTTGAAGCGTGTTATAAACAACTTTTCTAGTGAAAAAAGTGAAATGTTATTTTTTATATGGAGAAAACTTTCAAATGTTAATATTTTTCTCGTAAACACAAAGGATCTCAATATTGATTTGTAAAAATGATTAGGTGTATTGTGCATAAATGACATCGACACTTAATTCTATCTGGAAATTTCTTTTTTAACACATACTTATAACAAAACGTAGGCGATTTTTCCAAACCTCACGTAGCGGTCGTTTCGCCGCCCACGCTCAGAATATTTACATGAATGTGAAAGCGTCTTAAAGTATGCAAACATCAGATATATAAAAAAATTGATGTAGTGGAACGTAAAAACTACTCGCATCAACTTAATATGGTTAATGATACTTTAGAAATATATAAATACATACATATGGATAATACACCCAGACTGGAGGTGGGAATCGAACCCACGACCCCCGGAGCAGAAAGCAGGGTCACTGCCCACTGCGCCAACGGGCCAGCCTAATAAATAAGTAATAAATTTTAGTTCCTCATGATAATTTTAAAATTTTAATTTTAGTAATTCTCAGCTTTCTAATGTTTATTTTTGCAATGTATTTTAGGGTCTGAAATACATTACTTAGCTTCAGGGAGTCAGCTACTATGCTGACTTTTTATTTTATTCTCCCTCTATGTTACTTTTACAATTCTTGTCATCATGTCGGACCATTTGTTATCTAGCAAGTTGTGGCAAATTGTAAGTGGGACTGATAGATCTGGTGGGATAGAGAAGATAAGTGCCGCCATTTGTTAAACATGTGGGTATTCTGGCATTTAGCTAGCGAATCCCACACTCCTGGTCTCCGCGGGGTGCGTAAAGGCATTTTCCAAGGAGAAAAAAAAAAGTTATCGAGGTAGAATCCTTGTCTACGTAAATAACCTCAACCGACAGTAAAGTCCACGAAATACAATCGAATGTAAGAAATAGTAACTTCTTAAATTAAAAAAAAATGATTCGGGCAAATGCGAGTCCGACTCCGTACTGAGGGTTCCGTATCGTCACGTAATAATTTATTTTAAGATTTATATTTTTTCTTTTAATTATGTTATGTTATGTTAATTTTGACATAGTCACTGCAATTTTTTTTGTGATGTAATTTCAAATTTACGGTTTTCGGAATTTTTCGTGTACTTGTGCTCTTAAACCTACACTTGGGTCACAAGTCCCGGGGACGTCATATGTCTATCTCGTGTTAGTAAGAATACAGTATTAATCCTTATCCATTTAAGTACGCTAGATACTTTGTTTATTTTATGCAGATCAAAATTGACCTTTACAGCATATCATTAAAATAAATATCTTAGAAGAAGTAAAACATTTAAGAAACGGTGGTAGAGCGGGTGGGCGGTGGCTTTAGGACCAATAGATGGCGCTATAATTTAGTATTAAAAAATAAGTTAACGTTCGGGCAGGACAACTTTTGCCAGGTCCGCTAGTATAAAATAAATAATAACTTATGGATGACCTCATATGTGGTTAACTAAATAATCGTAAGTTTATTCCTCGGGAACCATACGGATTTTTTATTGACTTCAAAATTAAGAAAAAAAGAAAGAGGTTCTCACATTGACTGTAAGTTTACCTATATTAGGGTACGCCATCTCAATGCCAGTGGGATACAGAATTCACCCATAGTCAGCCATTCACTTTGTGTTTCCAGGTCCATTGTGTGAAGCTTATAAAGGTTGTTTAGATCCTGTTTAAGGAAAGATTTGATTACATCCCTGTCCTCCGTTTTCTCTATTGAACCCAACCTAACTCTGATTGAGCTCTTGCTCCTGATATAAATAATAAGATATTTTCTGCGAATAATCATATGCAAAATTTAAGTTATTGGGTTATCCATAAATGATGTCACATAATTGTTGCATTTTAACTCTCCTTGTCGCATTCACAACATTGATATTTTCTACAACACGTTAAATTCTTTTAAAAAACATTTCAAGGGCTAATAACTAACATTTTTGTTTTTATTTGTCTTAGTTTTTATTTACTTGCCCTGCGTGCCCTAATACCTGCACGCAAGAGGACTTGATGGCTGCCACTCATAACGCAGTTGATGTGGCTAAGTTCCGGGACGGAACTGTTTGATGCACCATCGACACGAGAGGAAGAAGTGTTCTTTGTAAAAATTTGGGTTCAAAAAACCTTTAACAGTGTTGCGCGGCCGAATTTGCAGGTACTGCTAGTAATTTATGGTATCAAAGACACCTGAAGCTGTTCATGGCAGCGTGAAACACATACAAGAAACAACTGATGTATAAAATCAACCTAAGACGGTTGACTCTCGTTAGTTTGAACTTCAAATAGACGAGTATCAAATGAAATGTAAATTTATACATCTCCGAGGTACAGAGGTAATTTTGGGGGCTTACTAGCTTCACTGCTTCACTTGATAGGCCTCGCTCTTTTTGTTTTAAATACTTTTTTTGTGACATTTTTCCAAGTTAAAGGAGTTCCGCTTACTGCGTTCAGCAATTTAAATTAAAAAAAAAGAGTTCTCTATTAGGTTTACTACGAGATGTGGTGGATGCCAAAAATATATGACAAGTCAAAACAATTAATAAACATCAGCACGAATAAATCATTTATAAAATTTGTGACTTTGGTGAAACCTATGTACATAGAGTTTCCCCTAAAAATGGGGTATTTTCCCTATAAGTTGGGGAAATTTCTGATTATGTCAACGAAGTTAAAGTAGTTTTTAAATATGGCAATAAAATTGTTTCTTTTTTAAAGTCAAACGATTATGGCCCACCGCGTTCAGCACGATCGGAAATACGCGTGTCCGAGGAGGTCACGTTGGTCATTCGGTTTCGTCATTTATATTTGATATCCGACCTCCTCCGTGTTTCGGAAGGCACGTAAAACAGTGGGACCCGACTAATGTCACTTTGTGTTATTAATCGTAAGGTTGTAGAGATCGTGGAGGTTCCGAGGATGACGTCAGATGGCAGTCGGTCATCCTAACTCGTCCCACAGCCAAACCTTCTGCAATCTAAGCGGACCCTGGTACTAATAAAGCGGAATAACGCTAGGAAGAAGAAGAATTAATTTATACTATAATTTCAGTGTTAGATAGCACATTTATCGGGGAAGGCTATATATCACGACGCTACAATTGAACCTTTCGTTTTTACTAATTTTACCCAGACGTCGCGGGTAACAACCGGTAAACTAGAATTTTTGTAAAACGTTAACGAATATTTTCGCTTCATGTATTAATATCAAGAACTACTACTTTTAAAACATAATTATTAATAATTGTTCTATACTAGCGGACCCGGCAGATGTTGTCTTGCTTGAACTTTGTCTTGTCTGCTATTAGACAGTTAACCAATCTCCTCTATGTCTTTTCCATAAAACGTGACATAGGCCGAATGCTTTGTCACATAATAATTTTACCTAATTTGCATTTTTTGTATTTTTTATTAATTTTTTAAGTTTTCAATTTTTTTTAGCTTTTAAACTTACCCTGAAATAATGTGACGGAAAAAAACAAAGAAAATTCAAATGTTAATGCTGTTTTCGAGTTTCAGCGAGACTAACAAGCAACAGTTGATTTTTATTGATAATCAATGTGATTTCAGAAACATCACTTCCCAACCAGGCACCGCTTTGTAGCAAGCCAATGAAATCAAAACTATACTCTACACGTGAGTAAAAAGCTGTTTTTATATTAACTATGAATTTTGTTCACGAAAGTCTAAACATCAATAACTTATTGGTAGAAGAGATGGCTTGTAAGGTTCTCAGTTCAAACTCTATACATAAGGCTATCATAGTACCCACTACTAACAAAAGCTTTTAAAAAAGCTTAACTAGAATTGTATAGAGGATATTAGACATTTCTCTAAATATTCAATACTCTTTTTTTCAAAATTTAAAAGTAAATTAAATTAATTGCACAAAATTGCGGGTCCCACTGGATATCTCAGCACAGGTTATCCTAGTGAGATATCCAGGAATACATAAATTCAAAGTGTTTCACATAATTTGTTTGTAATTCATATTGAACTAAATTGAATTTGTATTTAAAATTTGTATTTGTGAATAAATAAACTTTTGAATTTGAATTCATAATATTTCTTCTTGATCAAAGTCAAAATGTTTTAGTCATATACACTTAACAGTACTTATGAACATCATGCCTATAATTTTTTTTTTTAAATGATTATTATAACATTGGGTGATAAATTTTACAAATTAAAAGCTAAGTTTACAAAGGTTCTGACACACCCTGGACGGAGGAGAGCATGCAACAAACTCAGTCAGCTAATTTTTTGTTTTAAGTATTTCACATTAATTCATACAACCGTGACTATACAGAGCAATTTACTCCCTAGCTTTTTCATCATTCAAATAATCTTTTCCAACAAAAAAAAAATTTAAATATTATTAAAATCTAGATACATACCCAAGTTGTCTGGAAAGACAATCTAATCTTTCAATTAGACTCTGCAGTGAGCTTACTTTAATGCAGTGCTGTAAGCTGTCCAAACATTTCTGTAGAATCATGCGATCTGCACTGTCTACTGCCCATCTTTTATCCTATGAATAAAAATGAAATAATAGAGCATGTACTTATAATTAGACTGTATTTATGCTATGTCCAAATTGTAGGTACTATTCCATAAATCTTATTAAAATGTTAATAAAAGAAGATATTATGGTAATTATGCAGTTATATTTTATATAAAATTCTTGTGTCACAATGTTAGTTACCATACTCCTCCAAGATGGCTCGACCGATATTTATGACATTTTTTATGCATATTCAGAAGGTCTGAGAATCGGCTACTATCTATTTTTCATACTCCTAAGTGATATGGGTGGCCCACGAGGACAACTATTGAATAAAATTGGCTGATTAAAATATAAAGAAAAATACAGGCAAGGCTTTTTAGGTGTTACTAGAATTTTGGCCTAATGTTTTCATTTAAAGATTCTACAATTATTATTTTGAATTTATGCAAGGAAGTTAAACATGATGTTGGTAAATTAACATTAATGTTCTAAATTTAATTTATTTGCATATAATTTAAACATATTGTTCAAGGGCAAAAAATCGACTGAGGTTTATTTAATAACGATTGAAGGGCTTGATTCTTCACATAGAGGGATCTCATCGATGCAATTAACTCACCAACATTGCCATGCGAACAGCTTTTGAAGTTTCACTTAAATTTTTATATTGTGATGTCTTTGATCTTAACTTCTCCATCAAAATTTCTTTTTGCAGTTCTTTAGATTTCTCCATCATTCCATATGCGGATGCCATCACCAAAGCTTTATTATCCGTCATGATATAAAACAACTTTTATCTTCTTTTAACTATTAACAACAAACACTTAAGTGATAACACAATTTTGCAAATATCAGTCTCTTTTCGTTTCTTTCTTATTAATTGATATGAGATAGCATTATGTAATGTAGATTGCTTCTATTTTGTATTTTAAATAATTAAGAATAAATTAAGGCAAATAATTAGTATATATCTTATGATTTCTTAATTTTTATGCAATTAAACGAAACCTACGAACCAGCAACTAACTGTCAATTGTCAGTTTCTCAGATGCCATTTGCTATAATACTATCCAATGAAATTTTTCCAAATTCCGTCGAAGTTTCAAACATTTCAAAACTTTTCTTAATATGGGTGGATAATACTTCACAGATAATACGATAACAACTAATCTGATATCATTCTGTACAGCTCAGATTAGTGTAAAATAAATATCACGTTTACTTTTATTATCTTAGCTAGCCGTATTCCACGGTTTTTATTTTTTTGTGCGGAAGCCTAATTATTTTTCTAAAACTAATATAGTCGTGTTATTCCCCGTAATAACATGTATCTGCCAGTAAAAGACACGTTGAAATCGGCCGAACCAATGCGGACATAACCCGGAATAAACAGACAGACAAAATTACCGAAGTATAGATAAATAGCAAATAATTTCGACCTTACAAACAAGACTCTTCAATTTTATTTATATGCATAGATTAGGTCAAATCCTTATGCCGGTGTCAGAGATAGCTTTATTTGAATGATCGTGTGGTGTGACCGGGAACTGTGTGTAGCTGCGCAAAGTTTTGTAGACCTTTGTGGTCTTCTTATTTGTTTTATACGTAAATTGGTGTCGATAAATAAATTAATACAGCGTTCATCTAGCATTATGTCAATGTGTGAAGCTAATGCGTATTAATGGCTAAGATTGAAAATTGATCCCAGTAGGTGGCAATGTCATCAATTTTGTTTTATCATTTATTTATTAATTTTTTCATTAAGACTTCCTCCACCACGATGAAGGAGAATATCCAGTTTAAATTGCAAATGAACCCAAACTATGGAAAGATGAAGGCCCTGAAGGTAAGGCAGTTCAACTGACAGATGATGCAGGTAATGACGTACTTCCTGATGTTACTTCATCTTATTGGCGTTCGCTGCGCACTACAGCTTGAATTCTAAGGTTTAAAGATCTAAGATCATCGGTTCGTTTCTGGAGAGCTACAAGACGAAGAGAGTAAATCAGCAGAACTGCTTTTGTTGAATACTAGACATATTAGATATATTCGTAAACTTAAAGTTCACCGCTAAAAAATAATGAAGAATCTGCACTTAAGAAAATCTAATTTTTTTTTATTTTTTTTTTAAATGTTACAAGGGGGCAGACGAGCAGGCAGCAGGCACCGAAGTGCCTACTGGCGCCCATGGACATCGGCACGACCAGAAGGCTAGCAGATGCGCTGCCGGCCCTTAATGACGGGTTTAAGCCACCGGGAAGTCTCACAAACCGAACGAAACGCGACAACAACACCATCACTAGACGTGACAGCATTGCCGCCACTTGACATCTAATCGCCACGCTTAATGCGAAAGTAAGTTTTCAATTGTAGTGATTAACACTTATACAGATCTACAATGTTACGATGTCTCTTTGTCATATTTGCCACATTAACAGCTTGTCTATTCCAAATACTACTATCAATAACCACCCATTGCTTTATGTGTATTTATTTAAGAAAGGATTACCTTTGACATATCATAAAATATATGATATGTATCTATAAATATATTCATTTATTTATTTTTATTTATTTAAAATGATTGAAGTTTTATAGCTAAACTGCTGTTTTAATTAAATTTCTAATGTAAAATTTAATATATATACTTTTTTATTGTTAAGCTGTGACGCCACTTGGGTCTCAGCTGAAAATCAGCGTCGTGTGTTATAAGCGTTATGCTGAGCTGTACGCCCTTTCATACGAGATTTCTCGTTCCTAACGTTTGGGTAAGTACTTTTATTCTAAACTATGAGGATCTTCGGAGAGGCGATAAAAGTACAGTTACTACACGCAGCTACACAGCTAACAAATATATTTTAATTAGCTCAATTTAATCGAAGATTTATCAATTTTGATAAAGGCGGCCGTAGCATTTTCAGGATAAAAGTGTCCTTTATGTAGCCGTAATAATGACTTTAATAATCACATACTTTCAGTTAATGGTCTCATAGCAAAGAGTCTCGACTGTCATCTTAAGAGGCTCTCGCTTGATGGTTGGATCAAAAGTTGGATACAGAAGGCGGTATTGCTTGCGACGGCACGTATAGTGAGGAGGTTCCTCTCTCTGGATCCCTGACCACCGGTGGCTTGAGGTCTTGCCCCACTGCCGGCTTGCGACCCAGGTGTTTCCTCCCCTGCCTATCTATTAGAGGAAAAAATCTACGAAAATATATGTGATGTAAAATCTACATGGAGCGAAAATAAACGGGCACCTGAAACACAGTTTTGTATGTAAATTGCTGGTTAGAATCGAATTTGCCTCATATCATTATTTATATGATACGGTTAGCGGCGTGTGAAATGAACGGAAATTTGATGATACGGCTCTGTGGCTTCGTGAATATACCCTCACTAATTCACTGTACAGCATTTTTACAGGTCTTGACTTAGGATTTTTTTAATGCAAAATAGACATAATAATAATAATAATAATAATAATAATAATAAAAATACCATGGCAACCTTCAAACTAACATGTCTAAAATTTTCCTGTCTATAAAATATATTTGTGTTTTAATACAAACTTATGTAACATTAATCGTGACCCACTGTTTTACGGGTCTTCCGAAACACTCAGGAGATTGGGTATTTGAGAACCAGTTCTTTGATGAGTCTCCTATTGCATCACCTAGCCGCGGTAAGAACTGCTTAATTTAGCCCTATCTAAAAATTCACTCTTGGCGGGTATCTACTAACTATAAACTGAACAATGAACTAACTAAATAGTTTGTGAAACTGAGGTATGCAAAGGTTGTTCGTAAAGTTAAAGTATAATTTACATTTAGTAAAACAACTGTGTAATTAAGGTCCCAATAAATTATAGGCAAGTGGTAGTAAATGTAGAAATTTTATAGAAATCACACACTTTAATGGATATTTATTATTGGCTAGAAAAAATTGAATCTCTTTAAAAACTTTGATATTTTGTAAATGACTCCAAAAGGACTGCAAGTGTGACGCTACCTTTAGTAGTGCTTTTACAATATATTTAAACTAACTTTGTTTTCGTACACTACAATCTCGGAAACTGACGATAAAATTTTAATTATTGGAACTTGGTAAATATTTATGGGTAATTCGTTTCATTCATCTCAATTGCTTCAACCGTTTAGGTTAGGTTTTTTTATAATATACATACATGCATAAAAGAATTATAATAATGCACCGACATTGCACAAGTACGTACATATCTAATATATAAAATTCTCGTGTCACAGTGTTGCAAACTCCTCCGAATCGGCTTAAGTTTATGAAAATTTTTATGCATATTTGATCTCAATTGCTTCAACCGTTTAGGTTAGGTTTTTTTATAATATACATACATGCATAAAAGAATTATAATAATGCACCCTTTAACGTGTGACGTAATTTATAAGACCCCTTAGTAGTGAGGTATAGACTAAAGGTTATGTATATTGTCTTCACATGTGTTTTACGTCTGAACAAATTTGTCTTGTTCGTTTATAATTTTCAAATAAATATCACCATTAATTCACATTACTTATGTGAATTAATAAATAAATAAAAAAAATAAAAATAAGTTTATTGATACATTACAACATACAGTTATACAATTCGATGACTCGCACCATCAAAATGCTATCTGATCTCTTTCAGCACAACGCCTCTTACTCTACACGTCGTAACTTCATTGACCCTACAACTTAGTCACTCAGTCACCTTTGGGCGAGCACGCCACAATAACAGCTAGCTGTTTCTATTTGACCGCATTCAACGTAGAGCGACCCCAACAGTTGGCAACATAACTTTAGTTACAGGATTAGTTAAATGATTCCATAATTCTTGAAACGAAGCTGCCTGTGTCATTAACTCACTTTAGACCTAAAACCTAATCGGTCAGCTTACTGTAACTAAGCGTGCGAAATACCTTCAAAGTTGTTATCCGATTTCGTTCAAAATAATTTTCCTATTGAGATTGTAGGATCTCTTTTCAACAAGGAAAATTTCAAGTCTCTACGTCTAATGTATATTTTGTATGTTTTATGTTAGTTTTAAGTCTATAGTTTAATTCAGGAAGTTAGTTTTCGAATGGCCCGTTGGCGCAGTGGGCAGTGACCTGCCTTCAGCTCCGGGGTCGTGGGCTGTTGCATAAAATACTATTAGTGATGCCATTTTAAACATATTCATATTTGTCATTCTCTATATTTCAATCCTCTTCTTAAAGTTTGAATTGAGATGGTGCTGGTGTACTCAATCTTGTAGCTACTTTAATAATATGGAAGGTCGTTTTTATCTTTCCGATAACCGTTCAGTTCCACTACGGGTACGACACCCTAGACTATCCTAGTTGCGACTGTCATTGCTTCTATACTCTCTGTTACAGTAGTAGCAGCGTCGCTATTCTCCTTTCCCTACATGCCTTTATATTCCTTTATTGCCCCCTTCATTTACTGCTATGTATGTATTTATCTAATTAGAGGTAGCGGCACACTTGCAGTCCTTTTTTGAATTTCTACCAGCTGGAGTTTTTAATTATTCATTGTCAAATCTGAAATCATAACCAAAAGAGCCTAACTAATTTAACAGGAGATAAAGGATAGACCGTTATATTCATTTTGGCTATTATAAATTTTCAAGAAAATGTAGCTTCCCCCATGTAAACTTGCGAGAGCCCTTGGGCTTCCTTAATCTGGCCCTATCGTCAAATCCGTTCTTAGCGGATGTCTACTAACTATAAACTACCTTCTTGCCAAATTTCAGCTTTGTACATCTCGTGGTTTGCGAAATTTCGTGTTAGGTGATCTTTAAATTTTATATACATAGATATCTACAATGTAGAAGACTAATATTCTCAAAAAAAAATTCACCTGTCACCTAGCAACTAACATGAATATTTATGACTAGCTGTGCCTGCGTCTTCATCCGCTTAAAATTAGGTAAAAGAATGGATTAAATTTTAGCGTGATAATATGTAGCCAGAAAGAATTTTTCAAATCGAACCAGTAGTTTCTGAGACTATTGAGTTCAAGCAAGCAAACAACCTAATCTCGTCATTAAAGACTGGCAACGCCTCTGCTAGCCTTCTGGTGGTGCAGATATTCATGGAAGTTGGAAGTCACTTATTTGAACCGTCTGCTCGTTTCCCCCTTGTTACATATAAAAAATAAAAAAATTAAAAATAAATTTGGAATGCAGAAGGTTTTACCAGTTTTCGCTGTGCTCCCACTCTATTAGATGAGATATCATTGGGGTTCCCTGAGACACGGGGAACTGCACGTGCGGATAAATATTAGCGAGATGTGGATTTAACCCAGCTTCATAGAGCCTGAAACAGGAGAGAAAAATATGATTTGATTGAAAAATATCTTATATTTTTGAGGAATAAGAAGTTAGATTCATACAAATGAAGCTATTAAAATTGTCCTTCCTAAAGATAAAAAATTAATTATAATAAGGAAAGAATAGCTGAAATGGGACTAGAAGAATTTAATAAATTTTACCAAGGTATGTCTTAACTATTCTTCTTCTTCCTAACTTTAACTCGGTCTATATCTCCCTGGAACCCTCGCAATTACTATAATCTTACGACTATTATCACTCTGTGACATTGATTGCGGCTCACTGTTTTAAGTGCCTTCCGAAACATGGAGTTCAGAGGTTTTTGAAAACCAGTGTTAGAATTGATCACCCGGCTGTGGTCAGAACTACTTAATGTAGCATTTGACTCAAATGTCTGGTACTGATTAAGCTACAACCTCCCCGTATATTTTAAGTAAAAAAATGTATTTATACAATTAAATTTTTTATATTGAGATGTTTTAATACAATTCCAATTTTTTATACGTCCCTTATTGAGTATGCTAAAACAGCTAGACTTTGTCATCAAAAGAATCATAATTAATTTATATCTCAAAAATTTATTGTTTAAAGTTTGTTTTTTGATTATGAGTTTATTTTTAAATTTTTTTCTTCATGTTATGCTTAATGAATGATAATAATTGTGACAAAAAAAAATATTACATTCAAACACAATACATTCACACACAATTTTGTTCAATGTCAAAAATGTACAAATCTTTTTCAAAGTGCAATATTATTTAACAATAATGTTTGTTAATTTTGGATAGGCATTCAATTTGAATATACAAAATTTGCAAAATGTTTCAATGACATGTATTTAGTGTGTATTTCTATATGCTGAGCTTCCAAATAGTTTATTAATTAGTTGAGCCTTTTGTGGTAAATTGTTTTTTATCAAATATTATTCAAAAATTATTGATAATTTTTTTTTTAAAATTTAGCTGAAGCTCAAATATATGAAAAATAATCTATTATAGCTCTTTTAGTAGATATAGATATAATCTAAAATCTAAATCTTTTAGTAGATATAATATATTTTTTATAGAATTTAAAATTAAGTACTAGGCTATTAGGTCACTACTTTTGTATGTTAAAACCTTTAATGAGTTCACAAAGGACATTGCTCTGTGCATCACTTGGCAAGGTGACTTCACGCAAGTTTATAAATAGCATTTGTTTACGGATGACATTCCGTTTTATTGTTCACGAAGTTATAACATATTTTTACATATCTCAATATTTTAAAATCCAGAATCACTGTGTATGTTCCCGGTGAACTCCTTACCAAGTGAACCGATAGGATATGTTTGTTTTTTTATTTTATAGGTAGATACTTGAAATGTTCCATGTTGATAGGACATGTTAAAAACTCATTAGGGAAATTATTTTCAGTGAAATGGGACAATAACTTTTGAAGTTATTCAACAAATTCCTTTATCGCGTTTCCTATACGGAACCCTGTAAGCGTGCTTAGATACGTTCTTAGCTATTTTATTTATGCATTATCGCGTCATACGCGTTTCACGCATCGTACACGTTTCTATAACAAACTCCCCTATGACATTCGGGAGAAGTCTAAAAATAAATTTAAACCTTTTATAAAACGTAAACTCACTCAGAAATGCTATTTTAATGTACAGGATTATTTGAATGATGTTAATGCCTGGGAATAAAATGCACTAACCAAATCTGAATTATTGTTAAAATGGTGATAACGAAACATTACCTGACTGAGTTTGTTGCGGGCTCTTCTAAGTGCAGGGCGCGAGGAACCCTTGTAAACTTAGCTTTTAAGTAGTAAATATAATTACCAAATTCTTGAATGTTTAAAAGAATATATTATATATATTATTGTACATATGACGTTCATAAGTGTTTCTAAAACAAGTCTATATGAATACATGATTTTGACTTTGATTTAACTAATTTACTGCGCATTGCATACTGTACTGCATACTGCAGTGCATTGCATGTGCATAACATACTGTTCATCGCAGTGCATTAGATCATCGAAAATATTATTTGTATAATTTAAGTTGCATATTTTCAGTTATCCATCAATATATCAATTAATATTATAATATGGTTATTTCACAATATTACATCAATACCTCACCTTAATTAAACAACTTTCACCACTGGAATGCCAACCCAGAACACTCCAAGACTGGTTGTCCAGAAATAGACACATTTACCTTCAAATCCTACGATTTAATTTCAGTTTACCCTTTCTACTGTTAAATTGGCTCTGATGATATTAACGAACCAATATATCATAATATCGTAAAATATCGCATTCATGAATTTACGTGGTTTATAGTTAGTTATATATTCACTGGCGGACACGACAGACGCGGTCCTACCCGAATGTTGGGTTACTTACTTTTTTACTACATTCCAATTTCGTCCTCGTAAATTGGGGAAAGTGCAAAGGTTACATTAGAAAAAAATTAATATGTAATTAGATAAATATATACAGGACTATGACACACGGACGTCTGTTCCTAAGGTAGACAACTTAATGCCAGTTTTATAGGTAACAGACGCCTGTTTTACAATTTTTTTTTTTTCGTAGAAATATATAAATACATAATATATCAACATCATACATCGCGCGAACTTTAATTAGGTAACTTCTTGGACATCAATATGTTTGATCGCATATTCGTACGAATTAATTTCGCTCACATCGCGATCTATTAGGACGACGCCTAAGGGCCTTCGCAAGTTTTCGCTTACGATGTCGCGGGAATCAGCTAGTATAAGATAACCATGTGCAATTCTTTCGTTACAGCACAATTAGCCGTCGGCACCAAATTCCATAACACCCTCAAAACCTACTTCACGCAGCCGCGAACGCAGCTCCGTATAGAGAAAGACGTCGAGGGCGTCTGGGTGTCCGTCGCTCAGGTATTGAAAAGTATATCGTCACCGAAGGCGATAGAGTCCAATGTCGTGCATCCGGTCCTGAGGTACAGAGGGATTTTTGATGCTATCGCTGATTACGAGTGAGTTTTTTTTACATATTTCTTTACCAATTTTATTTAATTGGGAAATTTTTCAAACATCCCAAATCCAATGTTGTATCTGTCTATAAAGGCTTTCGTTATAGAAAAATTAAAAATATTTATTTGCACTTTACTATTATGCTAATCCCAAATTAGGTGTTATGTAAGCAAATTTCGTTAATTTTGTAAAAACTAATGCCACAACTATTGCAAAATAGTTCATGTACTCTATATGGTATAAAAATAGAATCTCATCAAAACCATATCGATCGGTCCAAAAAACCGTTCTAAACTATACTTTTTATGTCCACATTTATTGTGATGTGTGATTTTCAACAAATTTAAATTAACACGTTAACGATGGGGAACGAACAATGAACGAAATGTGACATAGCGTGACAACAGGCGGGGGGGATGGGGTTTGGCAAAAAGATTTGTGACGTCACAAACCAATTTTTTTTCCCTTTATTAACATGCTACATAAAAGAAACGTAAGGGTTTTCTGATTATGTGATGTAATAAAAACGGGAGGTGTTTCAAAGTGTGACAACCTGTGACTGGGGTTTGGGCAGTTGAAACGCGTAAAATTCGTGTGAGGTTATATTTGTATGACCCCCTAATTCTAGTGTTAGGAACAGAACAAAAGTGTTACCTAAAAATATTCAATGTAATTTTAAATCACATATAATGTGTTAATAGTATTTTATCGGGCCAGACAACGTCTGTCTGTCCGCCCTAGAGGTAGACCACCAGCCAGATGGGCCAAGGACATCCGATTCACAGTAGGTACGCGATGGATCAGGTTAGCCCAGGATCGACGACTACGGCGTAAGGGGGAGGAGACCTATACTCAACAGTGGGGGAGATACGAGCATATTATAAAGTACCTATGGTCGGGTCGTTCCTCTAAATTAATTAAAAAAAATAAGGAATGTTTATCTATATATTTTTGCGTTAATACATTATTACAAATTGAAATGCGAAGCTGTAAATGCAATTGGCGGAATTTAAACGACAATTTTTCTTAGATTTTGTAAATAAGAGAAAATTAAAATTAGTACCGCATTTTGGAAATGTGACCAGGAAGATATCATCCGATCTCAAAGGAAGATTGTAGCACCCTCTCCTAATACAAGCTTTTCATTTAAGCTTAGCTGGAGGGGAATAAGGGAATATTAGACATACCTTAAAAATATTCCTAATATTTTTTTATATTAAAAAAATAATATATACATCTTTTTTATATTACAAGAGGCAAACGAGCAGGCTGTTTATCACCTAAGTGACTACCGGCGCCCATGGACAATCTGCACCGCTAGAAGGCTCCCAGATGCGTTGCCGGCCTTTAAAGCCGGTTTAGGCCACCAGGAACTCTCAATAACCGAACGAACCGCGGCATTAACACCATCACTTGACGTGACAGTATAGCCGCCACTTTACGCTAATGTTATGTGAGAAAGAGGGGTACAGCTAGTATTACAATAAAACGGAATTTAATTACTTTTAACTCTGCTTAATTGTAAAAACACTGCCACTCTCCCCTATCTCTTGCCAGTCGCATCCAGCTACCTTCTTTCACCCTCTTTATGTCGTCCATCCATCTTGCCATTGGAAGATCTGGATTCCTCCAGCCCATTCTAAGCCACCACTCAGTTATTGCACTAGACCCTCTGCCATCACCACGTTTAGCCATATACTCTGCCCAGCTCCATTTGCAATTGGTAAAAAAAAATCATTTCGACGTTGCAAACAGACCTTTCAATTTTAGTTATATGTATATATATAGATTACTTTGTTTAAGGAGGTGGTGGCCTAATCAGTGGTCGGCATTTGAGTCGTTCACTAGGTTAAGTTGCTTTTGCTGCGATCGGATGATAGGTGGGCCATTTTAATACTTGTTTATATTTGATATTCTCCGTGTTTCGGAAGGCACGTAAAACAGCTATTCGACCCCGTGCTTTCGTGGGTCCCGATTAATGTCACTGAGTACTATTAATCGAATGTAGAGATTGTGGGGTTTCTGGGGATGACGTCTGACGATTATCGACTATCTCAATTTGTCCCACAGCCACAGCCACAGCCATACCCTAAAGGGTAAGCTTAAAATGCAGGGGTTATAATATAGGTAAAAGAAGAAGAACTATGGATGTATTTATCATCTTAAACAAAATTGAAGCCGCTATCGTTCTAAAAAAACTGTATAGTTTAAACTGAGGCCCAAGCACGAACATTTCGAACCGCTCGAATTCGAAGATTCGACAATTTTTAGGATGAAAATATTCTAAGCCCACAGGAGGCAAGTCTTTATCGTCCTACAACCATGTAATGACAATTAAACTGAAATTTAATAACCAGTAGAGATCGTAGGGATTCCGAGGACGATAGGTTATCCTAGGCTTCACAGCCACATCCCCTATAATCTAAGCAAACCCTGGTATTTAACCGGGATAACGCTAGGAAGAAGAAGAAGAATACATAGAAAACAATGCACAAAAAGATTAGAAATCATTTTCTGGCTGAATTATTGTTGATTAATAGCGCACCGCCGGCGTTCGCTAGTCAATGCTCAAAGGTCTGACGAGACTTGGCTCAATGTTGGGGTACTTACAAATTACTACATTTTATTATCCTCTAATATTATTTCCGTACCGGTTCACGTTCCCGTTCCTGTTACATTAGATATAATTAAATATTCATTATATAAAATTCAAATTTAGTATTTACAAATTTTCTCATTTACCGCGCATTTTTCTTTAATACGAATCTTCTTTTCATATATCTGAACTCCTTCGAATTTTGTAGGGCACGTAATAATGATATTATTTGTGATTTGAGTCGATCGCTACGTTAAGCGGTTTTTACCGCGGCCGATAATTAGATGAGTGACCCATTCTAACACTGGTTTTCGAATATCCGATCTCCTTCGTATTTTGGACGGCACGTAATAATGATATTATATGTGATTGGAGTCGATCGCTACGTTAAGCGGTTTTTACCGCTGCCGATTATTAGATGGGTGACCCATTCTAACACTGGTTTTCGAATATCCGATCTCCTTCGTATTCTGGACGGCACGTAATAATGATATTATATGTGATTTGAGTCGATCACTACGTTAAGCGGTTTTTACCCCGGCCGATTATTAGATGGGTGACCCATTCTAAAACTGGTTTTAAACATCGATGACGTCAGGTGGCAGTCGGTTATCTTAATTCGCCCCACAGCCATGTCCTCTGCAACTTTAGTGGATCCTAGTGCTAGACCAGGATAACGCCGCAAAGATTGACAATGTTCCTAACGTCATTTTATTTTAACAGTGAGTTTCGCTAGGCGTCACCTCGAGGTTTTCACTGCGACCATAACGATCGCAGTCGTCAAATGTCGAATACCAATAAGTACTTTAAAACGTTGCAATCTTTTCTTGGATCGCATTATAACATACAGTACCGGCATGCGCTCTGCTGGGTGTTTGAGCTGTCATGACGGATTGTTGTATTTTGTACTTTCCTTTTCTTCTTAATCCCTATTAATCTCATTCGCAATATAAAAATAAATACATTTGTGAAGTTTTATGCATCTTATTTTATCAGATAACTATATAAAATCCGGGTTCGTCTTTGAGGCAGCCATTTCCGCAACGAGATGTGCGTCACAGTGGTACAATATATATTTGAGACTTAAATATAATATTTTATGTTATGTAATATAAACGTAGACACTAATATATTATATTAGCGGAGGTCATCTTCGGACGTGGACAAAAATTGAAACAACTATCCTGGAATCCCATCACAGCCGAGACTAACGGTTAAACATAACTAATATATATTTAATATCATCCTTCGATCATAGGAGGTCGTAGCATTATCAGTGACCGGTATTAGAGTCGATCGCGTCGTTAAGTAGTTCTTACCACGGCCGGATTATAGATAGACAACCCACTCTCACATTAGTTTTGAAATATCCCACCCTCTCCGTGTTTCGTAAGACACGTAAAACAGTGAGTCCCCCCATACATTCCGGCACGTATAGTACCGCGCTACCAGCTTTCTGCCCCTTTCTTTTGTACAATTTTCTTAAAATGTGGACTTGTTCAAAATTAATTAATTTGATTTTTATAACAACATGTTTATTACTAATAGATTACGTCGCGGCTATCAGCCAGTTTATTAATATTTTGTTTTATTATCGAGTGACACAATAAAGTACTGTTTCTTGGTTTTACTTTCTTATATTTTTTCAAAATTTCAATTTATTTCTTTTGACTTCAGTCTCTGTGACTAAAGTGCAGTCAATAGCTATCGTATGTTCATATTATTTAAAGGCAAATTTGACCGAATCATCTCAGGCGGTTGGTTACGGGGGAAAATTTACGTCAACTACTGTTTCCTCTGTGGTAAATTTGTAATTTGTTCTATTTGAGAGAGGCATTTTAATACAAATTTTAGAGAGCACGTATAGGTTCACGCTCGGCTCTATAGCTGGTGGTAAGTACAGAATTTAGGTAATTTGTGTTAGGACCAGTAGAAGGGCAGTGACCCTGCCCTACTGCTGGTCCGATTTGAAAAAATATTTCAGTGTTAGATAGCCCATTTATCGATGAAGGTTGTATATCATCTAAAACTGAATCTTTTTTTTTATAATTTTACGCGGACGGCACAGCTATGAGTAGTATCTTATATAATGTGGAATTTTGTAATTTATTCTAAGCATATAATATCTGAGTATGTATTGCATACTTGTATGTTAGATCTGCACGGATACAACATATACGACTGGCCCTTTGGCCTTATGCGAACCATTTTATAAAGATATAATACAAATTATAATGACACGCATAGTAACAACTTGTTAAATTACGACTCTGTTGCTATGAGAATTTGATAAAAGAGTCAAGCGATAACATAATACAATATTTATCCGCAAAACGACCTTCCTGAACACGTGTTATAATCTCAAAGGAGCCGGCACAAATGCAACGACGCCATATTTTTCCAATGTTGAGTTAAGAGTAAATGACTTTAGAACTAACTTAGTCTATTAAAAAATTATAATTTTAATCTAGAAGTATAAATATTTTTAAATAGAAAAGTCGTCTTTCTCTTTAACCGATTTGGAAAAAGGAGGAGGTTCTCAATTCGAGTATGTTTACTTTTGTATGTATGTTACGCGATTACTTCGCCATTTATGAACCGATTTTGATGATTCTTTTTTAGTTGGGTAGACCATACTTCAGAGGAGGTGACATGTAAATTTTACCGAAATCGGCAAAGCGATTTTTGAGAAATCAACAAAATTCTAAAAATTTATTTACATATAACATCGATGAGGTTTTCGTTTATTCCGCAACTTCATGTGTCATTGAAGCATTGCGGTTAGTTGGCTTAACCATATCATATATAGACGAAATATATTATCTACTTTGCACTAAAAATTGAAAAAAAAAGCATTATTAAATAAAAAGAAAACCGCCTTCAAAACACTCTAAGAAACTAAAAAGCAAAAACTAATTAGTAATGTCTCACGATTACTTACCTACCTACTTCACCTACTCATTCGTTTATGTCGGTGCTATCTGCATCAGTTTAGTGGGGAAACTTGTTGGCTTGGTACGGACTTCAACGCATGGGTAGGTTTAGTTAGAAAGTACAAATTACTTTTTGCTTTTTAGTTCCTTAGAGTGTTTTGAAGGGGGTTTTTTTTATTTAAAAATCCTATTTATCTATTTGATGTACTTAGTAGGAAAACGTTTATGTTGCTTGACACGTTTTTAAAATGACTCGTAATTAATAGAGTAAAACCTGGATTGTAACCACCACAAGTATTATTTTTATTTTTATCAACAAGGAAAAATTACAGCTAATATAGGAAAGTAGGTGATGTTGCAGTTTGGTTACTTTTTCCAAAAATGCATATATATTTTTTTTCTTCTCGAAGATGTTGTTTGTACTCTAATGAGGAATATTCCGCGGGAGCGGCTGACTTTTTTTGTAAAGTTTTCGAGTTATGAATGCTTAGAACAGAGCATTTTAGAGCATTTCTACGCCTATACATGCATTTCTGTGATAAAAGAAAAAAATAACCGCAAACCAAGAGCGATCGCTGCACGATCACTCGCCCTATTCGAATCTATTCACAACAGAGTTACGTTTCGAGCGCAATTAGTGATATTGAATGGGAGGCTGAAATTCCACGCGAAACGTAACACTGTTGTAGATAAGTTAGAAGCGGAAGGCCGATCGCTTATATATTCTAGCATTACAAATTTCCTCTTTTTAGCATTCATAACTCATAAACAAAATGTCAGCGTCCCCAGATGGAATATCACTCATTAGAGTGTAAACAACAACTTCGAAAAGGAAAAAAATATATATACGCATTTTTGGGAAATTAACCTAATTGCATAATTACCTTAAAGTATAGCTAATTACAAGTTGTCATAAATAATTTTTAAGAAATTTTTAGCAAAATCAGGCTCTTGTGTATTTTAGTCTTGGACCAATAACCCAGCACTGATTGCATATCAATTTAATACTAAATGCCCACCAGGTATATTGTTTTGCTACGAACGTTCGGCATTCTCATCCTACTCCCACTTGACCACTTTCATAGCATATAATACGGTTCTTAATTCTTAAAAAGGCCAACTCTTTACCAAAATGTCGACAATCTGTATCACACTCTAAGAAGTTTTAAATTAAGTTATATATGATTTTCAACACAGAAACACTTTCCGTACATATGCACAATGAGCAGAGAATGCTGGAACTAGATAATAATTAATTGACATGACTTCATCTGTTTAATGCGTTGAGATCATAGATAATATTTGAGAGGTTTCACTCTGCTACCACTCATTTCTTCGATTTAAAGTACCAGAAGTTTACATGTGACAGACCCATCAAAATCGGACGAACCGCCTTGATGTTTTCTGAACGTAAGGGTACAGTATGGCAGACATGGCTTGTATTACGTATTGATTTTACGACAGTAACATTTTCGACACATCAAAGACGTTAAATATCTAATGAAAGTATTTTCCTTATCAACAAATAATAAATTATTCATAACTAGCGGATCCGCCCCGACTTCGCGTGTGTTGGCTTAAGGTGATATATTCATCCGTTCTTATAATTTAGTCTCTTATTATATATAGTATATGTAATGCAACGGTTTAATTACAAGAATAAAAACATAAATAACAATAATAACATAAACGGAGTGTAGGACGCCTTGGTACTAGATGGAGCGACGATGTGCGAAGAGTGGCAGGCACACGCTGGATGAGAATAGTTGAGGGTCGTTTGAAGCCGCGCGCCTTAGTAGAGGCCTACCTATATCCAGCGATGGATGTCAAACGGATGATATGATGATGATGAAACGTAAATTGATAGATGAAGATCTAAGGTAGCTTGACAAATCCGGCCTCAACTCTCGTAGATGACGTAAAAAGGATTTTTTTTCCATCTTTGTCATATTCACTCTGCTTGGTGACTCTGGCAAAGACAGATTGTAGAAGTTTTTGATGAAATACGTTCAGCAATACTTCTTCTAATGGTGTAAAAAGTCACCTTACTATAAATAGATTTATTCAGATTTTTTTTATGAGGGCACGCGGGGGCACGCAATGCCCGCAAAGGAAATTTCGAAGATATCGAAAGATGGCCATAATAATTTAAAAAATGAAAGAAATTCAAAATGCTATAAACGCGTTAAACACTATCCACTTCAGGCCCGCCGCGTGCAGGGATGTAGGGTGTGTGGCGCACACGGGCGCCATTTCAAAAGGGATGTCAAAATCATCAATTTCAGACAGCAAAAACGTTCAAAAAATTTATTTACAACAGGAAATGTGTCAAACGGATTTTAAGGTTTCCACCGACGATAAAACACGAAACGATAAGGATATTTTTTCTTTTCCTTTACAAGTACAGTGAATACAATATTCTAAGCGTATCAAAATAATTTTCGCCTATTCTAGATTTTTGAAACGAAGTTCCTTAACGCGGCTTACCGAAATTACAGGTAGTGTGACAGAATGCTGTATGTGTGTGTTCACATGAGCAATTGAATGCACAGCCGGGTGTGCAACTATCTCTCTCTGACCCTGTCTTTTCTTAGGTATGTTTGCTATACGGCGTATAATTACTTTGCTGATCTCAACTGACTTCGGCTGATATCAGAAAGTTTCCGGCTGGTTTCGATGGGTTACACCCAAATAAATCATTTTCTTTTTACCTCGACTAAAACTTGAAATTATTATATTTATATAATAAGGAACTTCGTTCTTATTTGATGTTCAACGACACCACACGGAATTTCTTTTGGAATTTTCTGCATTGTACTGCTAGAAAAGCCGCCCCATCTAACTCAACCCCACCCCCCTCCTCTTTATACCTCTCACTTGCCAAAAAATAGACTTCAAACACTTATTACACCACAGAACACAGCTTTTGACCTTGAGAACTACAAACTTCTATAAAACTTCGCGCAGCTACACAAAGTCCCCGGCCACACTCCATGATTTTATTTTAATAATTTAATATATTTTATTAAAATATTACCACTCGCATATTCTCTTCCTTTCGCCTTCGCCTTCGCCTTTCCTCCGTTCGCGCAATTTTAAGTTATAGTTTCGCGTATATAAACATATTATTCTGTCATAAACTTACATAGCTTATATACATACATAGCACCTTAAAACCTCAACAACCTCACTTCTAGTATAAATTTGTATATCAGAGTTAACTTGTGGCTTTAATGCCGGAGCCAGACATAGGCTTCATTTGACTGATCATCTCAATGACCATATAATGTGGCCGGGGACTTTGTGTAGCTGCTCAAAGTTTTGTAGAACTTTGTAGACCCATCAGTCAGATATTATACAGACATATCATTAGTAGGAATGTGATATATCGATCTTGAGCAAGTTTATACGCCACGCCGAGAAGCCAGTTAATTTTTTTTTTTAATATTTCACCTTATTTAAAGCGATTACTGAAATCTCTAGACAATTGGACTGCCAAAAGGTTGTCAAATGGGTTAACTACCTTTAAGAAATGAATTGTCTCGGCTTGTTGAGTCAAAGTCAGAAGCTGGAAACTGGTGCCAGGAATGTGCGACGCAGAAAATTGGTTACAAATCTCACTGATGTGGATTTTGAAGTCATATAATTTTTTTTAACTAATATTAGCAATATTTTTTAGATTTGTCTAATATTCCCGTTTCCCCTCCTACTCATCTTAAATGAGAAGCTTGTGTGGGTGCGACAATACTCATGTCTACGTAATTCGCTAATTTTGGTGTGGATTCCAGTGATTCCAGTCCCAATAGCTCAACGGTAAAAGGGACGTAATGAATCCGCACGGTAACCGGTCCAAAACACATATTTTATTTTAGTAGACTTTTACAAACTCTCTCTAATCGTTAATAATGGTGTAAACTCTTTATAACGAAAAACTCTCTATTACGTACAAATTAGATCAATTTGGTTCACTCAATACATTAGTGCACTGTTTACAGCGCTTCAGCCAATCTCTATACCGAAAACATATGTCTATATTTCGATGTCAACAAACACTGACGAAAGTATTTAAGAGTGTGTTTTTGTTTATAATAAGTTTATTACCCGCAAAGGTGGGCCAATGTCGCGACAGTATGGGCTCCCACCAGTTGCCGCCGACGATCAGGTCAAAACATATAGTATACAGCAAGAAGTGGATGAGGGCAATCTGACAGCTGGCTGTTTTAATAGAGATTTGTGGTATAATGTAGTATATACTATGTATAAGTATTGTGTTGCATAAGAATAGTATATACTATATGACACACTGACGTCTGTTCATAAGGTAGACAACTTAATGCCTGTGTTATAGATATATACGCCTGGTATACACAAATATATATATTTTGCAGTAATATATAAATACATACATATAGTGAATACACCCAGACTCGAGGCGGGAGTCGAACCCAAGTTTATTAGGTGGCTTTTATAAACTCGGAAATTTAAGACGACTTACGAAGGAAGCAAGCGACACCGATGAATAGGGAGGGCGGGGCGTACGTAGCGGCAAAAGCCATCGGAAGGAGCAGTAGTGTACTTAAGGAATCTCTCTCTCTCTCTAATTGTATCTGGAGGATGTATGACTTACGTTAGCCTGAGACCGAATGACGATGTTAATTTTTTACTTATTAGTTACTATTTCTCATGTTAGATTTACAATTTTTTTTTAGGACAAGGGGCAAACTAGCCGGCGGCATTCACATAAGTGACAGCTGCAACACCAGAGGGGTTGAAGATACGTTGCCGGCCTTTTAGAAATGAGTATGCTCTTTTCCTGAAGGTCCCTAAGTCGTATCCGTTCGGAAATACCGAAGCTTTTATCAGGCAGCTTATCAGCAATCAGCGTTGGAGCGTGCCCTTAAATTACTCACTAGATAGAATTTCAGGTCGTTTAAGTCATGACACGCATGCTCCGATTTTCGGACAAGGATAAATGATCATTTTCTCGTAGTTGTGGGTTCGATTCGCGCCTCGAGTGTATTATCAATAGGTACGTTTTTATATATTTTTTTAAATTAGCATATACTGTCCCACTGCTGGGCAAAGGCCTCCCCCTTTAATAACCACATCTATCCATTGTGTATAATAGGCGACTGATACCTATGACACATCAAATTATGGCCCTAGGAACAGACGTCCGTGTCTCATATAGTCCTATATATAATTATATTATATTCTACATAAAAACGAATATAATATACGTATATTGTACATAAAAATACAAGGTTAGAAATATAAAAATATTGCCAATGCACGATGGCGATATTGATGCTTACTGAAAAAAATGTAAAAAAAAAAAACGAAAAATCTTTTACGTGCCAAGCACAGTGTAGAGAGCGAAGACGGAGTATGACGTAGTTTCCTATATGTCACTGAGACTTTTCAGTAAAGTATATTAGGGAAAAAAAATCCTTACCTATTCCCATATCTGTTGTCGTGTTTTGGTGCGAGGTGTCCCCTAGTTGGTAACTGGAATTTCTTTTTTCTGAAAACCAAAAAAAACATTAACCAATTTTATACTTAGAGATTTTTTCTATTATAAATAAATAAATATATACAGGACTATATGACACACGGACGTCTGTTCCTAAGGGAGACAACTTAACGCCTGTGCTAACAAAGGCCTGTTATACAACAATATATATTTTTTGTAGAAATATATAAATACATGCATATAGATAATACAGCCAGACTCGAGGCGAAAATCGAACTCAATAACCCCCGAAGCGGAAAGCATCCGGCCAAAGCAAGAGCTACTAAACCTAGTGATCGCCTCACCCTGCTTTCTGCTCCGGGGGTCGTGGGTTCGATACCCACCTCGAGTCTGGGCGTATTATCCATATGTATGTATTTATATATTTCAAAAAAATATGTATTTGTGTATAACAGGCGGCTGTTACCTATAACACAGGCATTAAGTTGTCTACCTTAGGAACAAGAAGACCGACAGAGTGCATAAACCCTGCAATAGTTTGAGGCGTGAGTGTTCTAATTCCTCCTGTGGTTAAAGTATACTGCCCCCAGTACGATTTACGCTTGAAGAATAGGGTTGGCCAATCACATAATATGTGCTTGGGCGTTTCCAAGACCTTGTGGCAAAACCTGGTTGATGATATGTAAATCTACTTCTTTTTTTATCGCTATCAGTAAAACTAAATTATTTTGTACAATGCAAAACAAATAAAAATCTATTTATGACAAAATTCTCCTGTACTTAGGTTTATGTAATTAAATTGCTTGTAGATCTGTTAGTTAATCTGTATAATAAAAAAGGTGTATTGCCATAGTTATGGATACTGGAAAGATCCCGCAGATTTATTGAGTATGTGTATTGAGCAGCCTTGCAGGTTGAAGAAGGTTCAGTTCGCTGAGGAAAGTTTGCTAAGAAAAGTTCGCTCAGATCGCAGAGGACGCTGCAGTAGGTCAAGTTAAGATGATCAACTACCGTCTGAAGTCATCCCCACAATTGGACGACTGATATAACTCAGAGATATTAATCAGGACCTGCTGGTTCACGTGCCTTCCGAAACTCTGAGGAGGTCGGATGTAAAATAAAATATAAAGTTCCAATATCTTTATGATTAGTAGAAAAAAGTCATTTTATATATTTGAAAGAAAGAAAAAAAACTTATTTGCAACAAAACGCCGCACTGTACTTAATATATAATGTCATTGAGAGATATTACTCGTCAGATTGTTGAGTTTGTGAGGGTGCCACGTTCTCCGCAATTAAAGTGGTCCTTGGTGCTAACCTTAAATTACTGAGAAGGAGAATAATAAAACCTGGATTACGCAAGCTTGAAGAAGGATGTACATGTCATCGTCTGCAATTTAAGTGGTCTCTGTTGTTAGACCGGTATCACGCAAGGTAGAAGAAGAATGTACGCATATATCATGGACATTTATTTAAGGTGCTAGCAGCTCTAGGGCTGGAAGATCCAGGCGACATTGCCATAGACTACATCGGAGATAACATCTACTTCAGCGATGCGGAACGAGGGGTCATATCGGTCTGCATTAGATACTATTTTAGATGGTTCCGATGAAGATTTGTTAAAAGAAGTTATTGTTCAATCAGTAGGTCTCGCGAAAATACTTGGTTTGACGGATGTGGCGAAGAACTTACTGTCTGTTATAAAGAATGAACAAAATATAACAAAAATAGTAAATGATGAAATGAGTTTAAATATACTTAAAAGACTGACTGTTATGAGAAAACTAGCTGAACAGACTCCAAGCTTACACTCAGCACTTCGCAAATTAGAATCAGATTCAGAACTAGCTCGCACAGATCCTAAGCTTAGGGATTTGGTTCGAGAAAGTGCAGCACTAATGATTATTCCTGACGCACCGCCTTTAATGACATCTGAAGATATTCCTTTAAGTTTACTTCAACCAGAAAACAGTTTAGCAATGGAAGATTTTCTGTTTCAACGTAAAAAACATCCTGGTGCGTTGTTAATAATGAAAAAAGGTTTGCAGGCGGTCGTTCCACGAGAAGCGAGTCGTGCTGTGTTAACTGGTCAAGTAGCATATACTGTATTAGATGAAAATGGCATAAGACATTTTGAGCCATTACATGTTTTTTCTGCATTAAATCTAAGTCAGCCTACAGCTCATCGCTTTAGTATGTACAGCTGTCCTGTATTAGATGATGATGAAGAAGACATCCAAACTTTTACCGGATACTGTAATATAAGCCATAATCAGAGGATCACAAAATTGACAAACAGCTCAAGGAACAGGCACTATAACGGAGTGCTTCTAGATAGGGAGAATACAAGGTCCAGAATGAACAGTCTTGATAATACACCTAGTTACAAAAGATATCATTCCCCATCATTATCAAGTACGAGATCTAGATCTACTTGTAGCAGAAGTCCACCGAAGGTAAATTTACGATCGCATAAAATCGACCCAAATTTTATAAATATTATATAATAATTTATAAAATACATATTACCAAATGTGATATTCTTAAAACTACAATATTATTTTACTCTATCTCTCATTGTCATATTATTTCATTACTATCAATAATACTCTAACTATATTACACTTATATTTGATTGAAAATCTTGTACTTGCCAGGAAACACTCCAACGCTTCAAGTTTCTTATAGGTTGAAAATCATGTTGTATGCTTAAACTTGAATATGTTTAAAATTATTTTCTGATGACTGGAACTTTCGAGAAATAAAAATAACTCCTGTAATTTGTACCCATTCTGTGATGATTATTATTTATTTCTTATTGTTTCAGGTGGATGATATAGTAGTAGCCACAGCTGATTATACAGCTTCAGCTGATGACGAAGTTTCATTAAAAGCTGGAGATATTGTAGAGGTTCTCGACACCAAAGCTGCCGCCGGATCCAAGTGAGTTATTTCTTTTTTTTATTACAATTACGTATGTGCATTGCCTAATCACGAACGCTAGCGCTGTTTTTACGACGGTTGTTAATACTATGTGCATGATCCTTGCACAATCGTGCCCCCATTGATGTAGTTCATAAATGTATATTTAACCCGGCGGACGTTCGTTGTGAAACTTCAGTAACTTATGCTTTTTAACTACACACCGAGAATAGCTCACGTGGCCTTAAGACATTATAAATTTTTAAACACGAAATACAGACTATTTCATTTACTTGATTCTGGCATTAATAAAAATAAGGTAACATTTATGTACTTAACCGAGATTTGTTATTAAATACTTATAGTATCATGATTGGTACTATCATAAATTATTAATCATTGAAACTAAACCAGCAGAAATAGCTCGTAATCCTCCAATACTAAATTCTCTCCAACCAGAATACAAATAGACATGGGATATGCATTTTAATAAAACGATGCGCTGGACAACGATACGAGGATATATTTAAACGAGGTCGATGCACTGCGTTGCGTAACTTTCGCATCATTCTCTATTTATAACATTTTAACACCGACTCACTTCATCAAACTCTAATATCCTCTCTTGTACAGGAGATTTAGCAAATTGCCTTAGTCTAAATCGATCTTGTTTTTGATACTCAAAATTTTAACCCCATCATCATCGTATAGTAACAATGTAGATAGTACAATATTTTCATCATATAGTTCATTAAACTCATAAAATGTTCATGAAACTCGATAACGTAATGAGATATTGTTGATGCAGGTACAGAGGCCGCGTGTATAAATACGAGAATCATTTCTTCCAGTCGAGAGGTTCCTCACTGGACTATGTCTTTAGTGTCCCTACCTACAAAATGTACTATTACTGATCATTAGAATTATTTAAGAAGATATATGAAACTGAAGGAAGAAAGAAGACTCATGCTATCATTGTATATATCTCGCTTAGCGGCTAAATTATGTTCGGTCTTTGTTGTATTCACCATTTAAGTGTTGTGATTTCAATATTTACCATGTGATAACTATCCATTATGTCTTTCATTATGATTATATTACGTGCTTTTTGAATGTATTCAACAGTTGTATAATAACTAAAGTCATAAAGCAAATGTATCTAATAAAGACAATTAAAGTTTTGTAGTTTCGTTTTAATTGAACTCGATGTCGATACAGTTGCAGATCATCGTGAATACTTGCAATTTTAAATGTGCTTTTGGAGAATGCGACATAGAAATACGTACATATTTTTAATTTCAGTGATAAAATAAGAAAACTCGCTTAGCTTTCCATCTATTTCATTGAAGGTCAACCATAGATATGAATTAAATTTAAGAGGTTTCTGGTTAGATCACCTACTCTCTGGGGCTCCTGATACAGAAATGGCAATTCTAGGCATAGGTGAGAAAAGTTAATTGATTGTTTTTGAAAATCCAATGACAGAACATTATCTGTTATTTTGTCTCACAGAAGGATTTCAATTACTGACTGTGGACGTAGGTACATAAAAATGTCTGGGAGATAATTCTGAGAGCTATTATACTACAGCACCTGTTTTAAATTAAATTAAAAAGTATTTTAATTGTAGATTGAGCTTGAAACTAGTTAAATTGCTTTACATTCCGTTTTATACAATTATTGTAGAAGAAGAGCTGTTAGCACGGCATTACAGAGGGCCTAGCACGAATCTTTAGAACTGACTTCAAGGGTGAAAATGTTCGTGCTACGCCTGCAGGAGGCAAGTCTTAATCAAGTCACGTTTTAATCAATGCTAATGCAACCCGCGTTAACACAAGAAGGTTCGGCTGTGGGTCTAGCATGACCATTCTCACCTTAAGTAAAGTCGACTCGTCGACTTACATCGGTTCGAAAAGATCATGCTAGGGCCTCGGGACTGGTAATTTATTCAAAAAAAACTAGCGGGCGCGAAAAACGTCTTCCTGCCCAAACGTTGGCTTACTCTTTGCTCTTGATCAAAACATAGAGCATCTATTGGTAGAGACAGATGCGGTGGAGGTCTTTGTTTTATAATTTGTAAGGATAAAGTTACCCTTACGGGTTCATTTATTCATTTATTTATTTAAATGAATAAATGACTAAATTAGGGTTACAAACCCTAAAGGAGTTCTATGTCCGTGTGTTGCAATTCTTTACATAGTACAAAACAGAGTCGCGTCCTATTCTTGTAAGCTAAGATCTGTTAAACTACGCAACAGATTTTAATGCGGTTTTCATGTTTTCAGTCCATACCTTATACCGTTGAACTATTGAGGCTCTATTGCTCTCTCTCTCTCTCTCTATATATATATATATATATATATATATATATATATATAAAAGCCAAAGGTCACCTAACACTCATTTAAAGAAAAGAGCATACTCATATCTCAAAGGCCGGTTATGCATCCGCGATCTCTCCGGTGTTGCAGTTGTCCATGGGCATCGGTAGTCACTTAGGTGAGTGCCGGCTGCTCGTTTGCCCCTTGTTATAAATATAAAAAAACACGAAATTTTGAAAACCGCGGGACAGACATACATGAAATATGGCAAGGTGGTAGTTTAAAATTAGTAAACATCCGCTCAGTAAGGATTTTTCGATATAACCACATTAAGAAGGTTTTCGCAGACGAAGTAGCGGTAAACTGCTAATAATCATATTAAAATATTGCTAGTGTTTAGTTTTTTTACATTGTTGTTATGTAATATGGATTGTTTAAATTCATACGTAGACATGCAAAAGTATTGGCGACATAAAAATTGCAGTTGGACCTCGTTCGCACGGATATCAATCGTACATCTTTGTGAAATCTGTTGTCAGATCTGGTATTTACCAGCTGATATAGGCATCCTCCAACACCAGCATTGCATCTGCGCGCGGGAGCTATCTTTGAGCAATGAGTTTGCTATTATTATGGTTCCGTAGACCTACAAGGAACCCTATTAGAGATTTACTCTGTCAGTCCGCCTTTCCGCCCGCAAGAAGTTTCACCACTAATATTTCCAAAAGTCATTAGTATTTCTGAAATGAATAAATGTCTATGGCCAGCTTCAAGAGGTCGCCATGTGTCATCACTATTGGTTATATATATTGAATAGCCCACAGCTGGGCCTTCCTTAAGTGTCATCCCGAAATTTCGTCACAAGACACAAAAGGGGAGGGGGAATGGTATCACCAAAATGTGATATTGTATGACAACGAGCAGGGGAGAATGAAAAGCTATGACATCACATGTCAAAATTTAAAAAAAATTGACGTCATATGTCAAAATTGAATTGGCATGTGACGTCACATGTCAAAATTTAAATATTTTGTGTTTTATTAACATACTTATTTATTATACGAAAATGTGACAAGCTTTGACAAGACGGGTGGAGTAGTTGAGAAAATCGTGAAGTTCGTGAATAACCCCATAGTTTCCATCAGTCTCCCCAGTTCCTACGCTATATGAAAGGGTCCACACTTTAAGACCACTTTTCCGATCTGCGAACCTCTTCAAAAATATTGCTGAAAAGAAAAAAGTACCTGAAACATGAGCCAGAGGTATACTTTATAAGTTAGTATTCGAGAGCCGCCCGTCGGGTCCGAACAGCAGCAGGAACGCGTCTATCAGCTCCCGCGACTTCTCCTCCCACTTCGTCAGTATGTCCACCCGCTTCTCGCCGATGTTTGTCATCACCTGTAGAGAATAAATCCTACGTTATTACACTTCTAATGCTTGATTAGAACATCAGTGAAATTTGCAGACAACTTAAACTAAGACACGTTTTGGGTGTGGCCCAGAGGCTCTAGCCTTCTGAGCTGGGCTGCTTACAACATATAAGTACCTATTTACAGGCCTCTTTCACAAGCTATTGGTTGGTCACTCTGGGCAGAAATGGCCGCGAGGAGGACCTTGCATTGCACTCATGCTTTAGGAAATCTTCGACCTTGGCGCTGCAGGGGCCTGACGTTCCCGCACAATGAGGACAGTCCTGTAGCATCGAGATCTACGACGTTACACCTCTAAGGTGGAGGACTACTAAGTGAGGTAATCTGCCTCCACTCCTCCCGGTGATGCTGTCGAGGCCATTAAGGCCAATACCGAATTGGGCCGGGTTGTCCGGGTACCAGTACCTATTTCTCACATAAGATCGACGTGAAGTGGCGGCAATGCTGTTACGTAAAGTGATGGTATTGTTGTCGCGTTTCGTTCGTTGGGTTTGTGAGATGTTCCGGTGGCCTAAGCTCGTCATTATAGGCTGGCAACGCATCTGTATATATTATTATTTCAATAAAATCATACGTGAGATCTATATAGTACTTGCTGCGACCAGATGATAGATGGGTGACCCATCCTAGCACTGCTTTCTATTTGATATCCTTGTTTTCGTAATATTGAATTAATACAAGCAACTAGTAAACAATTTGCTAAGTGGCTAAAGTCGCCTCGTGCAAGTCGTTAGGTTTATTTTATGGTGCTATTGTGACGAAAGGATAACTTTAGCCTGGCTGACCGTGGGATGGAATGTTAGAAATTTTTAGTGTTGCTTGTCAAGAGATGGCTGGCTTGCTGGTGATTGTCACCTATAACTTTTAAAGTGATTTACGGGCGTACACTTGCAGTACAGTTCTTATTTATATTATATAGACTTCTTAAATAAATACTAGCCACCCACCCTGGCTCCGCACGGGTTCAATTGAAAAACTAATTTGGTAAAGACACGTCTATCGAGCACGTCAAGTGATTGAATTGTTGTCACGTTTCGTTCGATTTGTGAGAGTTTCGGATGACCCAATAAGTACTTGTAATAAAGCGGAATAAAGATATAAATAATATACAAAAGTGGATAACTACAAGTTCTAGACGAATACATCTAACCTAAATTTGTCAACGTAGAGTCGGATGATGAAGACTTTTAAAAACTTAACAACTATATAAATCAAGAGAAGTTAAAATATTCCCCAGAAATGCTTGCAGTCTGTCGTATAGTCATTATAAAATATGGGATATAATATTATACTGTGCCGTCTTTTGTTGCAATCTTGCCCGCCAACATGCAGCACTAGGGTGTGTTCATACCACACTGTTTTCTTTTTATGTCGCAGTTGCAAAGGAATTCTTTGAAGCTTTGCCTTACCAGAATAAATGACATTTTACTATAACGAAAGTTGCAGCCGTGCTACTGTCAATCCCGGCAGGTTGGGGCAGAAAACGACTGAAATGAAACTTCTAAATCTATATTTTTCTAAATTGCAGTGCCCATATGTAGGAAGATTAAATCGGAGCTCTTCAAGCAAACCGATTTCTTTCATACTGCAGTTGTTGTTAGGCTTTGGATCGCTCGCGCTGTAGAAAATAGGTGCATTGCAGCGTAAAACTAGTATTATCTACAACTAGTTGTTACCCGCGGCTTCGTCCGCGTTATGTGTCCGCGTTATGTGTGCAATTGGGTGAAAAATTTTAGCGTGATGATATACAGACCATAGTGTCGATAAATGGGCAATCTAACACTGAAAGGATTAACAATTATGACAATGAGTGCAAGAGTTTGGAGAGTTGAAGAAAGGGTCACTGCCCACTGCGCCAACGGGCCAGCCATGTAGTGTGAGGTGATGGGATGCGATGCGATGTGATGTGATGTTATATAATGTGATGTGATGTGATTTTATGCCATGTGATGTGATGTAATTATGATGGGGTTGAGCGTATTGTTATGCTCTACTGTGAAGTTGGGAATTTGGAGTTACAACAATTTACGTGGGAGGTATCGATGTATTGGATAGTGTCAAAGCGTAATCGTGACTACCGTATGCTATATAAATTGTCAAATTTTATTTTACAACAGTAGATGAACAGTAGAAGAACAGTATATGTCGTACGATCGATAGTTTGGCAATTTTAAGGGGGGGGGGGGGGGGGGCACGGGCCCCCCCCCTTTCGGGCGGGGGGACGGGAAAAGGGAAGGAGCCCGGGGCTGTGGATGATGATGATGAATACTTCCAACGATTTAAGGAAAACACTTTCGACGCTAACTCGTTTGTTAATACGTTTAGCGCTCCCTCTAATGGACGCCACAAAATAACTAACTTAGAAGCCAGCCAAATTAGTTCAAAACTTAGTTCCCACTGACGGAATAAATTATGGTAATAGGATACGGAGGCATCGATGCGTATCCGGCAAACTGCCAAAATATATTATGTGGTTTTTCTCTAACGCAGTTTGAGTAATTCAATTTCTGTGGCAAATTTATGGAAAAGTGCGCCCCATAAAAGTTATTTGGGAGAACTTACGTAATATTTTATTCACTTTCGTAATGTTATTTGCACAATATACAGGCGATAAAGCTACACAATAAACCCAAAATCTGATATATAATCTATAACCTACAATATGATTATCTCAAAGTGTAGTCGTGACGACCGTATACGAATATTAATTGACAAATATAACAATGTCGTTGTATATAAGTACGCAAATACAAAGATTTGTGGCGCAATTTCGACTACTAAGCGATCTCTAGCTATATATATTTTAAAAAGGATATATAACTGTGATCGCAATCGGAATCTTCTGATTTAAAAAAAAAGCACCATGTTGCCAGCCTTGCTACTACGCACTTCCATAATCGTTTGTGCGTCCATTGCTTGTGGTCCTCTTACCAGACGGACAACTATTTAGCAACAGTTGACGCAATGGGTTTGTTATTGTCGCGCTTTTATTGTGCTCATGATGTCGTGTCGTATTGAAATACTTGAAAACTAATTTCAACGGATTTAGTTCGCTTTTCTTGTTGCTAATAACGTTTCAGTTAAAGAAATTTTAGGCAAACAGGCAGGCGGTTTACCTAAGTGACTACCGACGCCCATTGACAACTGTAACACCAGAAGGCTCGCAGATGCGTTGCAGGCCTTTGAGCTATGAGTATGCTCTTTTCTTGAAGGTCCCTAAGTCGTTTTCGTTCGGAAATGCCGAAGCTGGCTGAACTGTTTCCACAGATAAATTGTGCGAGGTAGAAGTTTCTAGCAAAGCCCTTTAATCGTAAAAGTGCTTTAATCAGTACCATACCTACTTGTAAAAGTTTATTAAGGGCAAGTTAAATTCGAGTATCGATAGTTCCGTCATATTTTTATATACCTACAAATGACAAGGAGCAAAGAGTTAAGGTGATATTACTGATCTAGACGGAGGAAATTCATAACTTAGCAACTTGGAGAGACGCATTATTTTGGATTTTCGTATTAATTAATAGTGGATTTTTGTTTGCCACCATCAAAAATATAACTGTCTTTTGAGGGTTTTATTAGGAAAAGCAATGGATTCGTCGAATATCTATTGCTTTTATAATGGTTTCTTTGTATTTCTGATACAATACAATTTTTTTCTGAATCTAATGCTAAAAGCATTTTCTGTCAGCTTTTCTAACCATGGACGTACAGGAAGAAAAAAGTGCAACAAAATATTTAAGAAAAAAAAAACTATACCTACCTGAGGTAATAAACATAAAACACAGCATATAAAAACATAATATATGAAATTAATTTAACTCCAGTTGAGTGCTCTAATTTTCTAAAGGGTTTTGAAAAATACTCGCAATACGGAACCCCAGAAACTGATAACAGCTTTGGGCTCTCGAGTTTTGTCACCAAATTGGCCATGGATAATCCAATATTAATCTATTAGATCGCTTGCAATTTTTTCACTGATAATGGATAACGGTGTGATATTGAAACTGTTCCATTTAGTCGATAAAGTGATGAAAATGAATGTTAAATTTAACGAAACTGAATTGCGACATAGTATTGATAATGTTAGTGCTTGTTACATTGCAATATAATGTACGACAATGTTAAAAAATGCCGTAAAAATATTGACTACCATAGGGTTCCAATCTGCATCTTTAGGGAAAGTCTCTCAAAAGCCCAAACCATCAAACAATTTTAACTCACCCTTTTTTACCATCCACTGATAATCTTCCATCTGGGCTTTTTTTACTAACCTGATGGTCACTAAATTGAATTCGAACACAGGTTGGTGCAGGTGTAAGGAAAATGTGTCCAGGTGGAGATTCAAATTGACACCAATCTGAGCTGTTTATGCGGTGCAACGCAAACGATGTCCCATCTCCTATCGTTCCCTAATACCGCACGCAAGAGGACTTAATGGCTGCCAATGATAAGGGAGTAGATGTGGCTACGTTCTGGGAAATATAGTGTTTGCCAACGAAAAACTATGAAGAACAACAACGTACCTACTAAATTAAAAGTCAAAATCATCTTTTATATCACAAAAGACTTTTTTTTCTATAACAAGGAAAAATAAGCAACAACCGATTATAAGTGAATTTCAACGTTCATGAACAACTACACTACCAGCAAGATGGTACATGCATTGTCTGCGATGCTCTTTTTCTAGTCGTCCTTAGCCACATCGGATCGGTTTAAAAATTACGGCGGTAGTAGATAACTATAAGTACCGTTACAGTTTATACGCGGTAGAGCTGTGAGCAAGGGGTATACCAGCAAAATCTCTCTACAATCTACTAAAAGACCTTGGCTTGTCCAGAACTATCCTAAGTTCTTTATTAGAAAGAACAAGTAAAATCGCACTAGTAGGACCATACCAGATTTGGCTAGGTCTTCCCCTGCCTAGGAGACACTTGCAGTTAAGGTAAGTGCTAGTGACTGCTTTAAAGAATACTCTTAAAGCCACACCTAGGTCATAAGTCTCAGGCACTCCTATGGTTTCTTCTGCTGCAACAAGATGGATGTATGAGGCACGGTGAATACATGGAATTCGTCCCTCTCTCCATAGGGATATTGTTCTACGTAGGCAAATAGCACAATTGTGGATTTTCGGACATCGATTTGATGTGGGCGGAATTTCTAGTATTAACGCGATGCTATCTTCGTTGGTGAAATTCAGCTGTCTAAACAATTACTAGTACGTACAAACAATTCCTCCGAATTTCCTGTGATTTATGCGATATTTACAGTTTATGTAATTTTAGTAAAAACATTTAGTAAAGGCTTGACCATTTGTCGAACTCGCATCTAATTTTAATTCGATTATGATGCTAATTGAAACGAGAGATTTGGCCTTCTGGTAAGTGAATGATAATTAATTATTTTCATTATAAAGTACTAAACCAGCACTAAAGAAATTAAATTGTGAATGATGTGAATCTAAACGTTCTTAATAGCTTCTTCTTCACAAAGAAATTAAACAATAAATTACGTATAAGCCCAAGGCCCTACAGTCTAGAAAAACAGAATGATATCGAGGCAGACAAAACTTTAAAAATTTTGTTGTTTTAAGTTACATATCTTAATAATATTAAAATGTATCGCTAAATGTGTTGCTAAACACAAATCTTAAGAACAGCTGAACCGATTTCGTAAATTTTTTTTTTTGTTTTGTTTGTTATTGCCAGGAGAAGGTTATTATGAAAGAAAAAGAAAACGAAATTCAAGAATACCTAACCACGATATTAATGGAACGGGAACGGGTATAATATATTATAGGACGATAGAATGTAGTGAAAAGTAAGTAACCTAACGTTCGGGCATGACAACGTCTGTCGGGTCCGCTGGTAGTCGATATTTAGAAACCACAGACAGACTATCTAAGTTGCCTATGTACTGACAAATGTATAAATCAATCGCTGCTAAAGGTATCGCAATTACCGCATTATCGTTTCATCAATCAACCACCTGTTGATTTCTAAATAGGTACCCGATGATATCGTTTATTGCTAACTAAATAAGTGCCCTTCAATTGAAATGGTATTGAAGGAAATGTAACGTGAAAGTTATTTTCTCAGGCCCGCGGCCCGCGCCTCGCACGAAACTACTTTCGCTATGCCCCATGTTGCTACTGCGCCGTCCAAGGTTTGAATCATAGCGGCCTAGGTTACCGCAGATAATAGTATTACTAAACGTTCCCCTTTAACTTTTGACTTTTGTCTTTACGAACGAGAGCGTAGGACCATTTTGGGAACTGACATTGACCGTGCTTTTGCTTTCTTGTGTCCCACTGGTTGACCTGATATCCCTGGTGTCTTAAGTCCCAGGTCGTCTTTCGCAACTGGCAAGACCTGACTTATCTTCCTGCCCATGGTGTAGATCGTCTTTATTTCATATTTTTTCTATTTTCTCCGTAGTTCCCTTGACATATGGGATCACCGCTTTCTTTATTACATTTCTTTCTTCTTTTCTTCCCCGCGGACTTGTCTTTTGCGCTTTCTTGATTTCTCTCTTGATCGTCTCTTCTTGAAAACCATTCTTCATGAGGGCTTTCTTCAGAAGTCTTTCATCTTTCTTCAAGTACGCCGATTCTGAAATTTTGATGGCTCTTTTCATCAAGGTTCTGTTGATCACCTGTTTCTGTGACGGAGGAGGTATTCACATACCGGTCAGTAAAATATTTAAATAATATTGAAAAATATTTATCATAATAAAATTTAATAATTAAACTAAGCAGAATTTGTAAGTCGGAATACATTATAAGAAGCCATTTATTTTATTTGCTTTGAACATTGGACTCTACAGGTCCGTGCAGGTTCGTACGCAGTACTACGTTCCGTTCTTAGTGTTGGCCGAGCTTTGAACCGAGGCATATGGAAGTATTTCTTACAGTCATTGGTTATATATCGAGTTTACTTAATCTAGATTCAATTATTATAGTTAATAGTCAAATAAATCTCTGCAGTTTACATCATAATAGCAGAAATGAGATAATAATTCATGTCTAAAATTATTAATACTTCCTGTTAGATAAATCAACTTTTGACAGACACTAGGTCATGTATTTAAACGGTTTCTTTTTTGCTGCTACGCCCATGGCTGTGGGATATGTACAGGCCGTTACTTCACTACTTTACTTTATACAAGAGCCTATGTTAATAAATTGTTAACAAGGGTTAAGTCTTATATTATGATAATAGCCTTGCGTAATATACAGTTCACTGTGATATTCAAATTCAATATAATATAAAGACTGTTAAAATAACCCTAATGGTCGCATGTGCGATGTTCGCTTATGATATATCTGGGTCATACACATAGCGCTGTTCGGATAAAATAACTTACTTTTTTGAGTTAAGATATACTGATTTTTAATTTTAATTATAGCTTTGGGAAATATTCTGCTATAGTGACTAATTATTTTCTTTATATATATTATATATAACGAAAAATAAATAAAGTAAGAGTCGTCTGTCCCCTCCTGTGGACTGTTCAGATTGCAAAGCAAATCTTGCACGGAAGGTATTTTCCCGATCCTTGTGACAGGTTTAGGTTTGATATCTATTACTTGGCGTTGTCTTAAAAGCCACCTAAGTTCTTGTTTTGGTATTTCTGTGTCCGGTGTGTGCATTCTAAGTCCGTGCATTACTACTTTGTTTCTTTTCTTTTCTTTTTCCATGATGTCCAAAGACTTTCCCATTTCCTTTATTTCTTTTTTTATTGTTAAGTTTTCTTCTTTAATCGCTTTATTCTCTTTTTTCAAGTTCTGGTTTTCAATCTGCAATTTCAATATTTCCTCCCTAGATACCCGCGGTCTTTCCTTTATCCCAAAACGATCCTCCTCCGTTCCATTTTTACGAATATACATCTCGTTAAGGTCGCTCTAAAATACTCGATTACTCCCCAAAGGTGACGTTATAAGTCTGCCGATCTTTTGAAATGTGAGACTCTGAAATAAAGAATAACATACAATCAAATGAGATAACAGTTTTACATAGTGTAATATTGAAATATTGTTGTGAAATACATCATGTAAATGATATCCCTAAGAAACAATGACTAACCATGACTTTCTTTGACTCTAAAGAATTATTCATTTTGTGCAAATTGAAGATTACTAATATTTACTGCGTAATTTACGAAGGTAGATAAGCTTTTATGGAAGATCATCATTAAAATGAAATAGTAAATATTATTTATAAGACGAATCCACATACAAATAAGAAGAGTTTTTATCAATTAGTGATCCAAAAGCTCGTTACCAGCAAACAATTCTTCACTCCACTCAAACATCAAACCATGTCTATCCATAGAATACGGCCGTGAATGGGCCACTTTTAGCTAATTGGCATTTTTAGAGGTTAATGTTTTTTTTATCTATAAAGTTTTGCAATTTTCAAAATGTTTATAATTAATATTGATTTAGGTAGTTGTTGTCTAGTCTAAGAAAAATTGTCACAAGATGACGCTGTAAACTACAAAAATGTTATTGTAATGTAATGTTATGAAATTTTTGTGGGTTAGGCCACTATTGCTCTCATAGCCTCAATTAAAGAGAAAGAGGTTTCATTTGATCTGGAAAGGTTACCATTAAAATAGAAAAAGTTACATTTTATTTGAAAAAGTTTAAATTTAATTGGAAATGCTTTTTAATTTCCGGAGTTTTCTATTAAAACATAACGAAATTAAATTCTATACCTAAAATTCAATTTATTTTAACTCTTAAATTTTTTCTTACGCGTGATCGGGACAAATCACCTCCCTGCACAACTGTTGTCCTTGAAACACTACAGTCTCTAGCATGTACTGAACCCAAGACCCTTCATGGGTTGCAGTGGTACAGGATTTTTTTTTTATAATTCATATTTCAAAAATATCTACAACAATATAAATACCTATAATAAATTATTATAATGTAGAAATAGGTATAATTTTAATAATTTTATATTGAAGAGAAAAGATTTGTCCTGGCCGGGAATCGAACCCGGGTCCTTTGCATCTCTAGCGCGGTACTTTACCAACTAAGCTACCAAGCTTGTAACCAGACCAGACAAATTGATTCTCTTCACTGATCCTACATAGATATATGCAAATTGTGCGATGTATAATATATCTGGGGATGAATAGTTCGTTGAACATTGCTTACTTTTTTACCACTTTATAATACTAGTACAGATTTATTTTCCAAAGTTTGTTTTTATGTTTATTTTTTAGGTTTCACTTTTTTACATAAAAATTGCAGGCAAGCGAGTAGTCGGGTCACGTGATGTTAAGTAATCACCGCTATACGAGAATATTTGCACCGGAGTGCTACAAACGCGTTGCCAGTTTAAAAAGGAATAAGGGAAAAGTAAAAAAAAAGTAAGAAATAGGAATAGGGTTAGGCTTCTGGCACTTACTGTACGAACTGCATATTAGCTACTTTACGCCGATCTTCTGTTAGAGTTAGGTACTGTTCTATAATCGTTGATTAGATACCTGGACCCCCTACTCCATTCCTTTTCTTATTTCTCATTCGCTTTATTCCTTTTTTAACTGGCAGCAGGCAATTATATTATAAAAAAAAATTATGTCTTGCAAATTTCAATATGCTATTTTAAAAATTAGTTAGTAATTGTTTTAAATGTGGGACAATATGGAATACAATAGTGACGTCACATAGCTATAGGCTATTATTGATAGTTAAATGGTATTTGTTATATGAATTAGCGAATGACTTAAAGCGGATTTATATGTGACTGACGTGATGGCTGGCGTTTACATTGTTATGTCGTGTTCTACCGCATCAGGACAATATTTTGAATCAATACAGCCGCAGCTCTAGAAAATGTCAAACGTTTGAAATATTCTTCTATGAGTCATCGAATTTCAGCAACCTCGTCTGACGCGAATCGGGATCGGTTCTGATGCGACACATTGGAAGTCATCACGACATGTCACAACACGTCAATGTAAACGTTCTCATACAAAATGTATGCAGGAAATCAATGAACATATAGAGACATAACAGAATATACAAAAGGAGATATGATTGGTAATGAAAAGAAGCTACAACAAACAACGTAGGAGATCTCGTTAAAGTTTTTAAGAACTTAACGATGGTAAAAGTGGTGAACTTCTTGCGTAAGAATATGGGTTTATTTAAAATAATAACTAGCGTTTTTAGGAAAAAAGAGGTACGATGTTTCTAACATTCCTAGTTCAAATATTGTTAGGGGAACATTTTATAATGGTTGGCCTGTTGACCTTATACAGCCAGTGATACTTCAGATCGTGAGATTGGATCTTTAAAAGATTACCTATTGTTACTAAAGTGTTGATTAACTATTGGTTTAATAAGAGTAATATGGCAATTTTAACTTTTTGGATACTGTATATGAAGTTCAAATATCTGGACTTGCATCGATGGCTCGAATCTACGCAAAGCAATGTGTGGTAAACATATAAAGTATAGTCAAAATGTTGTTGTCGCGTTTCGTTCGATTTGTGAGACTCCCCGGTGGCCTAATCCCGTCATTAAAGGCCAGCAAGGTATCTAGCTAGCCTTCTGTTGATGCAGATGTCCATGGGCGTCGGTAGTCACTTAGCTACGTGGTTCACCTTAGTGACAACATTTGTACTCAACACATGTTGTCACTAAGGTGAACCACCTTGTTAAGCGAGCTTCGAATGAGCCCGTTTGCTCCTTGTTATAAAATAAACCGGGCAAGGGCGAGTTTCACACGCGCACGTAAGGTTCCGTTCAGTCACGTAATGCTTTACCAGGTTATTTTAAGATTTGTACTTTTCATAACATTTCTTTGACTTTGACAAAGTGACCACAATTTCTTTTTTTTTTTATGTAACTATAAATTTACGGTTTTCGTAGTTTTTCCTATACTTGTACTTCAAGACATAGCTTCTTGCCAAATTTCAAGGTCCACGGGAAGTAATGGGAGGGCCATTGCAAATGTTTGGGAAATGGGAAATATACGAACATATCTTTAGATTACCAACACTTAGAAAGTTGATTTTATTCACCGTTTCAAGGAACTGCAGGCTTTAATATGTGGTATTAATTTCAAGTTTATAGCTCGACAATTTCATGAGAAAAGTCTTGAAAAACAGACGTACAAACAACGAAGTTATAGTACGAGGGTCCTTTTTTTTCTTTGAAGGTACGGAACCCTAAAACTATCAGCTTTTGAGAAGTGACACCCCAATTTATTTAAAAAGATATCAACAAAGTTTGTATTTATAAAATATACATTCAAGCTATACTACATAAGTTATAACAAGATCAGCACAACTGTATAAGGAGATTCGGTGAGTACAGCGGAAGATGGTTCTTTGTTTTGGTACAAAGGTATTCATTTAAGATATAAGAAATTCGTTCAACAATACCCAAGAAGAAAACAATCGTGGATATTTAGTAAACATCGCATTAATTAATTGCTTACCACACCTTTCAGGAATTATCTCTTCATTTGGTCGTGATCTCCAGGCCTGCGGGGAGTGTCAGTATTATTTTAATTTCGCAATGAGGAATTTTATTGTGATTGTGTTGTGTTTGGGTAAGTTATCTTCTTCTCCAATTGCCTCTCCATTACTGGAGGTTGTCTGTCAGCTTTTAAAATGCCTCTTCGTCTCTGGCTAAATGGCAGAGCTCATGGACAGTCTTTATTAAGGTTCATGCTCGAACGTTATGGAATCTTCTCGTACTTCCCACCCCTAGTTTCTCAGCTAAACCGCTTACCCGTTTGCCCCTTGTAATATATAAAAAAATCTAATATGTTAAAAATAGAAAACCGCTGTACAAAGATAAAATTCGTCTCAGTTTTGTAAGAACGCCGGCGCGGGCAATTAGCAGAAGAGCTCTTGCCTTTTAGCTGGGTCAAGTGCAAGGTCGAAATGAAAACGTTTTAAAACCGTCGCATATAAACATTCTCTCTGACATTTACTCAAGTAAAATGAAAACATGTACCATATACACGTATTAACTTCAATAGCTTAACCGCTTAAAGGGTGGACTAAACTGAGTAAGGAGGTTCCACCCCTAATCAAATTGAGCTGTTGTCGCGGGCAGATACGGATACGAAAGAATGCTTAGTTACCACAGTCAAAGATTAAGGATATGTTCCAATATACACTGCGAGCGCCCGCGCTGGTGATAAAATTGCCAGTAGGTATACAGTCGCATTACCTTATAAAAATATATGACGTCTTTAATAGTCGCCATATTTGAACAGTGAGCACTGTCGCTTACGAACTTCAGAGCTATCAGTACTTTGATCACGTGATCCATCAAAAACAAAGCGGCTCTTGTTAAAAAAATTAACAGTTAAATTTAATAATTTAAGAGTATTATTTTACAAAAAAATCGGGGGTGTAGACAAAATGTGGATTTGTAAAATTAAAAAATTAAATGGGTATGTCAGACCACGGACCACGCTCCACTTTAAACTGAAACCAGTATATCAAACGAAACCAATATAGAAACACCTTTACAGTATACAAAATTGACTTCACAGCTTACAGTGTTCGCAGTATATATCGGAACACGCACTAAATTTCAAAAAGAAATGTCAGAAGTCAATAAAACAAAATTAATCTATGAAAATAAATGTCGTGTAATTATTAATATTAGAAGTCAAGATCAAGTCAAATATTTGATCACCAAGATGTCAAGATGTCAGGTTATAAACACAAAGCAGTCATGGCGACTATCGAAAGCAATGAAAACTTAAAACTATCAACAAAAAACATAGGTCGATGACGACTTGCGTGAATCTACTCTCCGTAAAAACAAGCTCGTATTAGTTTTCACTTTAAAAATGTACACTTTAGAACGATCGTGAGCGCTTCTTAAGAAATCTATGTGAATAAAGAAAATTGACTTAACATTCCTAACAGCATTACGGGTAGTTAAATGGAAAATATTAAACAAACTTAAATGTAGTTCACATTCAGAGTTTATGGATATCTTTTTACCTCTTTCAGATTCTGCCCTATCAGTGACATACTATGGACCGGTGTGGAGTTATGATGGTGCGTTAATCTTATGTATAACTAGCTGTTTGCCGCGACTTCGTCCGTGTAAAATTAAAGTTGCGAGAATCCTTGACCTCCTTAATCCGGCCCTTTCAAGAAATCCGTTCTAAGTGGACATCTGCTACGTATAAACTACTTCCCTGCCAAATTTCTTCTTTGTACGTCCCGAGGTTTTCAAGATTTCGTGATTGGTGACCATTCACTTTCATACTATACATGTTATATAATAATAATATATGTATTATTATTCTTTTTAGGGGTTCGCTCTGTCCATCTTTCTGACCGCAAGATGGTCCCCTCCCAAGGTTTCCAAAATATTAGATGAAATTTTCCATGTTGATAGGACATACTCAAACTGATTAGAAAATTATTTTGAGCGAAATTGGACCATTAATTTTGAAATTTTTTAACAAATATCTTTATCGTGCATCAGATACGGATTTCTTCTATATAAAGGTGCAAGTTCGTTACGAGCACCCGCGACGCGCGACCGCCAATAGGGTCGAGCGGAGTTTTGCTAATTTAGACTATTTCATTCCAGATTTAAACATATGTATAAATGGAGCTATATTTGACTCTAAAAAAGTGGTAACATTATTTGGTACAAAAGTGCGAGAGTTAGGTGATATAAAATTGTTCGCGATATAATTTTGGTAAAATTCCAACTACAGTTTAGCATATTTTACAATTGCCTCGGTAGCAATATTGGACGCACATCATATTGATGTGCGTTTCGAAGGCACTGCTTCGGGAACGACCAGGTCGCGGTGCCACGTGGCGCTCTGGCCACGCCCATCGATCGCGCATCGCAGTCGCAGGGTTTGTTCTGTGCTCCATACAAGTTACATTACTAAGTAGTGCAGCCGCGCGACCAGTGTTACCTACATAATTATCACATAATATACTATATTTGCATCACTGCGCCCAATCAGAGCGCGGTAGGTCACGGTCGCGCGTCGCTGTCTTTAGGAACGAACATGCGATTTATGTATTTCAGAAATAAAGCGGTATCTCAACGATAAAGGAACTACGATCCTATAGCCACGCATGATACAACCACTTTCATATGCTAAATCGTATCTAGAAAGGAAATAAGGCCGAACCTCAACGTCATTTAATTTAGACGGCCAGCCGTTTAAAATGAATTGTTTTACTTGACAAAGTATTCTATCTTTAGCAGTTTCTTTACATAATTCTGCACGAGTAACTGGTAAGCTTGAATCGGTGACAAAATTCACATAAGAGGCGCGATCCTCTATAACACAATCGGAACTATCGGTGTCCATAATTTCCGATGACGATACGCCTGAACGAAACAGATAATCAGCATTAGCTTTATCTCTTAAAGCGTAAGGCACGGGACGCGCTTTTCTAAAAATCGGACATGCAAGGCCACGACATTTACTACGACGATGTCGATGATTGAGGCTACGACGTAGGCTATGGACTACGATGTAGGCCACGACATTTACTACGACGATGTCGATGATTGAGGCTACGACGTAGGCTATGGACTACGATGTAGGCCACGACGTTTACTACGACGATGTCGATGATTGAGGCTACGACGTAGGCTATGGACTACGATGTAGGCCACGACGTTTACTACGACGATGTCGATGATTGAGGCTACGACGTAGGCTATGGACTACGATGTAGGCCACGACATTTACTACGACGATGTCGATGATTGAGGCTACGACGTAGGCTATGGACTACGATGTAGGCCACGACGTTTACTACGACGATGTCGATGATTGAGGCTACGACGTAGGCTATGGACTACGATGTAGGCCACGACCAGTGTGCAAGAGCACATGATGCGATTTATTACATAAGAGACATTTATACTCGCTAGTACATTCTTTAGAAGTATGGGTTGGTTTTAAACAATTAAAACATAATTTTAAATGATCAGCACGGCTGACTCGCTGTGAAGCGCTCAATTTACGAAATTGATCACAGCGATAAATCATGTGGGCTCCTCCACAGTTCGAACAATTAACTTTACCTAAATATGACTTAGATGTAGCAAGCGAGTAATTTTTCAATGATCTCTTAGCACTATTTGAAAATTGTTTTTTAATATTAGATTCCTGTTTATTTTGATTATTAGAATATGACGCAGAATGTTCTAAAACTTTTATTTGATTTTGTATAAATGTCATTAGTGTATAAAAATCAGGTATCGAACTTTGATCCAATTGTTGCTCGTTTAACCCAAACACGACGTAACATTAAATTAAAGAAAAAGGAAGAATTTAAAAAACACTAAAATACATTATAAGATTGAGACAAAAACATAAAATTTAACTTAAAAAATACATAAACTACAATATTATTTATAAATTTCATAGCTACTAATAAAAAAAATATATGGACTACTTAATTACTAAATTAAAAAGTTACAATATAATTTAGGATTCTATTTGAATTTTTAATATGATCTAAAATTACAATAAATTAAAATTCAGCTAAAATAAGTTAAATAATAATTATTCGTTAGTCGAAACAGTTTATTTCAAATCATTATCTATATTAATAATGTTCAAGAGTTTGTATATGATAAACGGCCTAATCTCAACGAGTACCTGTCAAATTTGAGAATATCTTTTTAAACATAAAGAAAATAATATAAAAGAACACCGATCTTAATAAACAATTTCAAATGACACTAAGTCGGACTGTCTATTTATAGTACACATACAATAATATGTAATTAGGTACCATCTATTTTTTTTTTATTTATTTCGAACACACAAACAGAATATGACAACACTTAAATTTACATTAAAAAATACTAAACTTATGGACATGCCATATTCCATAAACAAGTGTTTACGACTATAACTTTATGATAAACGTGCTTACAGTAATATATTATTTAATTCCATTAAAGTAAAAACATTTTTTTTAAACAATAAAGTAAAATAAAAACAACTTATTAATTAAACTTGTTAAAGAGGCCCAAGTCCAATCGAAATTGTCTTTAAAAATAAATTAAATTTACTGTTAAATATGCACTAATCTTTTTGTACATAAATTATCAGAAATATTCCATTACACAACCACTAAAGGTTTTGAATATACGATTGTAAGTTGTTTATCAATATTTAGCCTACAGTAAAACCTTTAAAGTATTTGTGTCATATTAAGCTGTAATAAGGTGGGAATTTAATAATTGTTCACATATCTCTTTATAGAAAATATTGAAAATCGCTATATAAATTCATTGCCAAACTTCCAATCTTTTTCAAGGGAATAAAAGTAACTTACTGTAATAACAGAAATAAGAATATGAATTTTCAGACCAGTTTAAATAAATTTACCTTGAGGGTAAAATTATTCAAACGGTATGAGCTTAAGAGATACGGAAGGTATGACATATGTGGTTTTAAAATTTGCGGAACAAATGCGCAACATAAGTTAAAGAAAATTCTTCTTTTTCTTTTTTTTTTCTCATTTGTCTAATAAAGGCTTGCATGAGTAGATGCTTTAAAATAATTGAATTGAATATAATTTACATCTCAAGTAAAGTAGATTACAAATGGCCTAGTTTTAGATGACTGCTTCTCTTATCTTAACAGACATTAAGGGGCATGTTTCACAGCATTTTGTTAAACTGCTTGCCATCTTATTCACTATGTTTCTTATGATAATATTAAAATTAGTGTTTAATACTGCCAGCCTAAGAATTCTAATGTTTTTACAAATAACATAATCTTAATATATAATAATGTGTCACATTGTTTGTCCTTGATGGACTCCTAAAGTAATTAACCAATTTTAATCAAATTTGCACACCATGTTCAGTTTAAGCCAATTTGAAAGATAGGATAGCTTACATTTGGGCAAGACAACGCAATTTTATGCCAAAGAATAGGCTAGCATTTTGTAGGTTCAAATAAAAAGGAATTTATTTCTTTATTGTTTATTATTTAATCAGAAGCTACATTAAAATATGCTAAGTTGGCAACACAGCGCGCGATCCGATCACGGTTGCTGGTTGCGGTCGCGTATCGCGGTCGCTATGAACGGAATCTTACAGACTTTGCGATTTTAAAGGATGACTTCACACATTCAATTATTGTTTTTGTTTTGCCAAAATATAACAGTAATAGTGTACTTTAAGTTTGTAACCATAAACAGTATATTACTAGAAGATGCCCGCGAGAGGTCATCCGCGTTGAATTCGTAGAAATCACGAAATTTATAATAATTTATATTACTTAATAACTTTGGTTGATTTATTTAACTGATTTACGTAATTATATTATATACTACATTCTATTATCCTATAACATTCCCCGTTCCCGTTTTCATTCCGTTTCCGTTCCACTTCCATTTCGCTTTGCCATTCCTTTTTCATTATACTAATCCTGTCCTAAATATAACGAACACAACAGAAAGGCACGTGCGTACATTTCATTTCATTGACTCATTTTTATTTGCGACTATAAATTAAGTTGTAAGCTATCCTATCCTTCAAGTTGGATCAAACTGCACACGGTGTGCAAATTTGATTAAAATCGGTTAAGTGGTTTAGGAGTCCATCTCAGACAAACGAGACGCCTAATTTATATACCTATATTTATATTAAAATGGGCAAATGCTGTCACGTCTAGTTATGGTGTTGTTGTCGCGTTTCGTTCGGTTTGTGAGACTTCCCGGTGGCCTAAACTCGTGTTTTTAGAAAGCATCGTTTTATCTGAGTAAAGCTTGGTTATCCAGGTATTAGTACTATGTTATATGTATTCTTTGGAACTACGGAGCCAATTTTGATCAAATGGATTATTTAATTTAATTAAATGCAAAATAAAATTGAAAAATGACTAAATACATTTAGGAATATATTCTGAAAGCTGTGTTAGGGCTACACAGCATTTTTTAAAATATTTTTTTACGTTTTAGAATATGTCACGAGAACATTTTTGACATCGGTATACTTTTCCGATATTGTCTAATGTGCGATTGTACTGATTGTCTGCGCCATAAATAGTACGACAAATTAATCTATACTGATATATAAAGCTGACGAGTTTGTCTGTTTGTTTGCTTGAATACGCTAATCTCGGGAATTACTGAAACGATTTGAATCGGACGGTATAGGGGGAGTGACGAGACGAGCAGCTAAGGTAATCCGGGGTCGCGTACCCGTAGTGAATCTGACCAGTTATCGGGCAGATAAAGAGGAACATCCACCCCCTGACAAAACAAGAAAGAAGTTCTCCTGTGGCCACAGAATTGGTAGTCATATAGTAATAATAGGTTAATAAAATATTCACGACACATCATCGGGAAGCCTTGCGTGTATTAAACCTAATATTTTTTAAAGAGAGAAATCTTCACAATTAAGTTCAGGAACGGCAATGATACAGTGTCAATAGACACGTCAAATTATCTCATTTGACAACCTTTCCTATTTCTGTCAAAGTCGGTTAAAAGGTATCTTGGTGACTTTCCGTAAAGGACTTTCAAAGTTTAATATAAAAGGATCGTTTTAACCGAGTTACGCTGTACCTCCTTCACCCAATTAGGGAGGCCTGGCGATAACGAGAGGTCAGAGGTCTGAGGGTCGGATTACAAGGACACACACGCATACCAAATTATGTAGATATGGCGTTCGAGGGCAACCGAGTGAAGCTGGGTTTAATCTCAAGGAATTTAATGAGATTTTGTGTTGAAGTTTATACTTGCCGTCGTTTAGTGTGGCTGTGGTAATTTAATTAGCGGTTTTGTAACCGTTTTCAAATTTAAGGTCGATCTACATTTTAACAAGTCCATTAGTAAAACAATACACGCCGCAAGAATAAACGTTATTTTGATATATATGAATATATTTTTTAATTTTGTACTGTACTAGACCATGTTGCTATTTTGATTTTACCGAGTCATGTCTGAGAGTGCCATTTTTAATTTCTATATAAAGTTTCGATATAAGGTGCCTTAGATATTCTTAATAAATAATATATTGAATATATTATGTTTAATTTAATTATCAAGTCAATCCGTGGATCAATGGTCTTAGATTCCCGGCAGAATAGAATTATATAACTATATTAATATACATACTCAATAAATAAATAAATACAGGAGTATATACACGGACGTCTGATCCTAAGGTAGACAGCTTAATGCATGTGTTAAAGGTAACAGACGCCTGTTATACACAAATATTCCATTTCTCGAAATATGTATGTATTTATACATTTCTCGAAATGTATAAATACATACATATAGATAATACACTCAGACTCGAGGCGGGAATCGAACCACCGACCCCCGGAGCGGAAGGCAGGGTCACTGTCGACTGCGCCAACGGGGCAGTCAAACAATTTTACAGTCAGTAGTCAAGTCAGTAAACTATTCTACTATTTACCTTATTTCAAGGAAAAAGAACCATAAATGTAGCTAAACCAAACCTTTTATATTCTGGGAAAAAGCAATTAAAATTGAATAAACTTCTTCAAGAAATACCAGGAGTTATAAAGGCATAAAACCACTTAAATTCGGGAAGTTATTTCAATTCACACTTCAATTTATGTGTATAAATACGTCAATGTTATGCTAAAGATATTTCAACATTGTAATCAAGCTTATCGTTATAAAATTCCCGACATAGCCGGGTAAAAGAAAATATACAAGTTCCTCGAATGCCAAACAGCGTGGACTGTGCAAAGGAATTCTTGTGAAAACAACACATAAAAATAGCTATTAAAATTCCACAAGACATACTACAGCCCTACAAGGGAACAATGGGTGTGCAACCAAAGCTTTGAACCGGGGTATATGGTACCTCTTGAACATACGAAATTGTTAGGTAAAATACGGACGATAACAAAATAGGTTGTCTATGTGCTGCGAATGCATAGATGCGAGTATATCTATAATACAGATGTCACTGTGATCACCAATTTGTCGGCCACGCTTGGTGACTATGGCAACTGAAACTGTCCAATTGCTGATCTAAAAGGTCAAGTTTTTTAAAGAATATAATATCATTTTCTGTTAATAAAAATAAGTAGGCAATGTCGGTTTATGATATATGCGTTTATACGTACATAATCTTCGAAAGTAAGATCTCTCTCCACCTTAGAAAATCACACCTCAAGTGTGCGAAGCCATTGTAACTTTTTAATTGAAACCCAACGGAACCAATTCGAAGGGTCTCCCGCCATCCCGCTATCTTGCGAATATCCAAGGACCGAATAAAGGCTGAGAGGGTCGTTGAAGCTCGCAGTAAAATGGACACCTGCTTAATCGGACTTCCTGGCTTGGAGCGATAAGCCCTTAAGTTATTTTACCTAAGTGTATTGACAGTAGAGCGTAGTGAGGTTTTTTAAAGCCGCGTAATTCCGTTTGAGAAGAGCTTTAAGAAATAGGTACACTTTCTACATATACCCTCTATTCTTATATTCACTATTTATTTGAATAAAGAACTAACAACGCTCATGGTCATAAAGCGCAATGATTAGGAATGAAATAAATAAATACAGGACTATATGACATACGGACGTCTGTTCCTAAGGTAGACAACTTAATGCCTGTGTTATAGGTAACAGACGCCTGTTACACAATTTTTTTTGTAGAAATATATAAATACTTATGTACATATAGATATAATACACCCAGGCTCGAGGCGGGAACCGAACCCACGACTCTGAGAGCGGAAGGCAGGTCATTGCTCATTGCGCCAACGGGCCAGTCATTGAATAACAAAGTTACAAAATTGTTACCACGGTGATGTTGGCCAAGACAGTAAATTTCTTGCAAAATAGTTTATTCGTAGGTTCACATAAGTTATTTTTTTTTTGTTTTGACGCAACGCGCAATGCGCAATTATCTACAGCTGAAATATACATTTTCTAGTTCGGTTCTATATCACAAAAGAGATGACGCGATGGCCTCTCAAAGTCAAGCTGGACCATAACTGTCATCCCCACATTATCTCAAGGGAAAATATAGCGGGGGTCACACCTGCATTGCCCACATCTGCTCGCTATCGGCTAATATCGGGCCGCCGTCCTAGCCGAAATCGCCGCGATTAGCCGCAATAGCCGCTGTAACGAGCTAGCCGGTTCGACCGTAGTGTTGTGGCTAATTTATTGCTATGTAGTCGTTAATGTACGCTATTATTGTTATGTTGATTCGGTACAAGATCCATACAATTGGATATATACCCTCATTTGTTACGAGAGACACGACACAAGAGCTATTAAGAGGTAATTTGGGTACTTAAACTACTAGCTACTTACTTCATTTAACTATCTTGACCTATCTGTATTAACCAATATGGTTTTAAGATAATAAGATTCTTTTGTTACTCTCAAGTACGGTACGGGCTTAACTAAATACTAAAATGAAAGTATAGAATAAAAGAGAAGGAAAACCTACTGAACAGTTTGTTAAAAAATTAATATTGCAACTGACTACATATCGTTTTGTTCACAAAATTCTAAGACTCTGCTTCAATCGTTTCAACGATAGCCTTTATTAATAATTAAATTACTTCTGGCGTAAGAAAGTTAGTTTAAATCCACCCGGATACGGTAACAAAGTCAACGAAATGTAAAACACATTATGTATCATTTCGTCACAATCAAATCAACGTGGTATCGGAGATGCAAATCGTTTAGTCTGTCGATTTAGAAGGCCTGATTCATCCGTTAAGCCATAAACGAGTCTGCACCTTGTAAAGAACCTAGCCACCACATCAATATAACGTTGAAACTACACTATCAAAGCACGACGTTTCCCGGAACCAAAATAAAACATTTAATTGTCTATACTTAAAATCGAAATTTTTTTTTCTTTTTTTTTCATAATGTCAATGTTGCGACTGAGAATCCTGCAGACATCTTTTAACAGTTTACTAACAAACTGTTTTAGATTGTTACGAAGAAAACGTAGCAGAACTATTTGTAAAGCCAGGGCTTCAATGATGTTGAACACAGATTAGCAAAAATAGAAATTTGTGAAGTATCTTTCCTAATTAACATTAATTCAGAAGTTATACTAAAAATTGTATACAGGGTGTAAAAGACATCGCACCGCAAACTTTGTGATAAGGCTACATTTAATGTTCTAAATAAAATCACAAAAATCCCATTCTTGAGCGCGCAATGTACACGACGCATATTCATTTTTAATTAAATGATTTTTTGAAAAAAAAATGGATTTTTTCTCAAGAAATCGTATTACGGACTAATATGAACCGATAACAGTAAAAATAAGGATGTTTTATCTATCTCTAACGCTTTGCATTACGAGATGTACAATTCAATATAAATGATTTCTTTTTTTAAATTATAACCGTGTTGAATTGACATGACAGATTTGCTTTCTGATTTGTTTTATATGGACAGCCATAATAATGATTTATCATATTAATGACCGATATAGCACACAACCATATATGTATACGCGTCAATAATTAAACATGAACTAAACTTTGTTTTCAATATGACCACAGTAGAGGTAAATCCTTATATAGTAACATAACATATTTATATAAAATATTATTACAATAACAATACTGAAAATTTTAATTCATTTACCTTTGTTATATAAATAATACAGCGAAGAAAAACAAGAGATCCTGCGCGAGAATTCAAATACTATCGAAGGATAGGAAAAGTTAAATCTACTAAATAATAAAAAAGTTATACAAATCCTAAATTAGAAGTACATTAAACGACATGAACAAAGTTTTGAGTATAAGCTGATTAAAAATAGATATAGAACAATACGTACGAAGCTAATTCAAATTTTGTACAAAACAACAAACGAAATCATTCGAACGAAGACAATTAGTACAACCATATAAATTATGAACAAGGTAATTAAGCCTCCATAGAAGCACTCGATGTTCGTGTAAATGTTTAAATACTAATAAAACAACTTTTAGTGTAAAGCCATTTACACATTGCGACTTTTCGCATCGGTATAATCATATCGTATTTTACTTAAATCTTTCTCTCAGAAACCTAAAACACAGAACACTATTTTTGTTTTGAATATTGACAGATGCAATTCATTTTATGCAGACAAAATTATGTGATCATATAATTATGGATATTTATGCGTAACATTGTAAATGTAATTTTGATTGTGTTTTGTGTAATGGAACGTATCTTGGTTGTTTATGATAGTATTGATTTTTTGTTAAAAATTTAAATGATAAAAGAATTTTTTGTGCATGATATCGGTGCTAAAAAGAAAGAAATATATTTGTTGAAAACAAAAGATTAACTATTGGTTACACAGATAAAAAAAACAGTTGTAATCAGCGACCTTGACCTTTATTTGAAGTAAAAAAAATTGTCTATGGTAAATCATATGACTTTCGCACGTGATCTGTCAGTCTCATGTGAGAAAGAGGTACTGGTAGCCGGATGCGCCGGCCCAATTCGGCTACAAGCATGGCGCTACCTCTAATTAATAATCACATATTCGTTGCCGGCCTTTGAGATATAAGAATGCTCTTTTCTTAGAGGTCCCTAAGTTGTATCTGTTCGGTAAGAGTATCTACACATTTCATTTATTTATTTAAAAGGTTAAAATCAATAAAATATAATCTTTTTTTACATATTATCGAATCGATAAGAAGAAGTATTAATTAAATTAAATAATGTTTCATTTTACTAACAGTTCTAGGATTTCTTTGTTTATTTTATTTACTTTGTTTATTGTATATTTTATTTAATTAGAGGTAGCGCCATGCTTGTAGCCGAATTGGGCCGGCGCGTCCGGGTACCAGTACCTCTTTCTCACATCAGTGGAATATGGGCCGTAAATGATGATGAAAGCATAGTGTAAAAAAAAAGCCTTCCATCTGGCCTTTAAGAATAGCATTAAGCCTACATTACCGTTAAATCTAAGAAATAAAGAGTGAATAAACAATTGAAGAGTGAAAAGCATCAGGTCCTCGTAAAAATGGTAATGGATTCAGCGAGAAGAGGGCGTCGAGGCAAATGGGGTGCAGATTCAATACGAAATGTTTTTAAATTCAAATTCCAGTGATTATAGCCTCGCTGGCTAAATAAGCGAATTTCATTTGTATTACTGATTCGAGTATGACGTAGATTTAGTTTTTATAAACAAAGAAAGTATTTTGCGACAGTCTTGTAAATAATTAATATATTTTAATGGTGAATAAATAAATATGAAATATTATATGGCGTACAGAATTTGAATTACTTATACGGTTTTGATGCAATTTATACTTAGAGTATTTTTATCTTAACATTTTTAAATCACTTGCACACAAATTTATTAAACAACAATCTTTCGTGATTAAATACTAAAGAAATTATTTGAATATAAAAGTAAAAAGAATCGTCGGAATCAGCTACTTATAAATAACATTATCACTTAACACGAAACTAGTTGCATAAAAATCTAAAGAATAAAACGCTTTAAGTTACTTTGTAAACATTCGTTAGAGGAAGTCTGAAGTTGGTATAAAATTAGTGTATCTATAAAAAGAGAGTCTTCCTTATAAAACTCATTAAGCTATAAGTTTTAAGCTCTCCATTAAAAATAGTTTAAGTAGTGGGACGTTATTAAATTATTTTCCTTACTTGAACCCCAAGGATATTTGAACACGTCATATAGGATATGACGTGTTTAACTAGTATGTACCTATTCACTCTAGCCTTATAGATATCCAAATTATAACGATCAGAGAACACAGACCCCCGAAAGAGCGTAACCAGAACATTGCCGTCTTTATGTATATATGCAAACAGGCAGGCAGTTTAACTGAGTAGCTGCCGATGCACTATCAGAAGACAGACAGTTTTGTTGTCGGCCTTAAACAAATTTCTACTTTTGAGCTGTACAGGCTCAGAAATACAGAAGCTGTCAGCTGGTTCTGCAAAGAGATGTACAAGGCAAAAAATTCATGGCATCTTTCGATTTTGGATTTTTGAACATTTTATTCATATAGACGACATTTACAAGTACTTAAGATGTCATATTAGGTATTATTATTATTTTTAAAATCATTATCAAAAATGAACCTTTAGATAGTAGTTGTAATTACAACGTTATACGGAATTCATTTAGTGTTAATTATGAAAGTGGTTTAAGTCAACAATTTAAAGAAATTATATAAACATAACTTGAAAATACCGCGTGGCCCTCTTTGTGGCGTTTCTGAATTTCAAGTTTTGGATTTCAGAATTCACCTAAAAGAGGAAGACCAAAAATATATGAAAATATTTAATTATTTCCATTATACAACACCACTAGACCAGTAACGGAAGAAAAACATAAAAATCTTATGTGTTTACTACCATACATCCCTCCAGTTTTTCTGGAAAATTTTAAAAATCTTAAACATTCGAAATGATGATAAAAATGGATTACTTTTTAAAAATGATTAATAAACGTTTATGAATTATTTCGTTTAAGTTGTTCATCTCCCGAGACGAAAATTACATTAAATTTTCGTTTCGGGGCTCTAAAGACTGGCAACCCTGAATTGGGGGTAGGAGGAGTGGGAAGGGCGTTGGTGTCAGCACTAGCTAGCGATCAGTCACTGTCAAGTTGCCGATAGCGAAAGACGTCTGGATATTACGTAGAATTTTATCTTTAACGATATCAATTCCTGCTTCTTTTAATCGAAATTTAATTTTCCACGATAGGCTCTCCGCTGTGACTGATACAAAATCTAAAGGCTAATACTTTCTGGCAAATGTAAATGTACCCTCAAAGTATTTTCTTTACAGTGTGTACTATTTGGATTCTAGATAAATTTATTTTTTGTAACACAATCTGTTAATTTACTTTTACTTTATAGTGTTTCGTTTACTTGGAATTCAAGACTTATAGAATGTGAAAAAGGTTATACGTTAAAAGCTACCAAAATTTAATCAGTTCCAAAGTACACTTGGCGGGAAATGTTCTGTATAGCCTATAGACTACTCCCAATAAAAGTATCTTCGACATCAATAAGCAAATAATCTTTATTTTTGTGTCTGTCTTTCGGGACAAAAAAACAAACACAAATATAGTAGACATGGCAAATCCACAAGAAGGCAACCTACTCGTATGTCAAACTTGTATTAATGTCATAAAACATAAGTAGAACCACTTGTATGACACTGTTCCTCCTCAAATACCACGTTCCATAAATGTAGTGGTTTTTAATGTTGGTGTACAGTCTTTTTGTTCCATTCGTGTGTCATTTTACTGAACGTAACAAACTCAAATTAAAATCTGTATTATTTTGAATTTATATATTACTGTCTATAGTGTGGTGCTATGTAACCTTTTTTTAGTATATTGCGTGTTGTTGTAGTATAACCATATTTAATTTAACAATTTTCATATTGCGAAAAAAATCTGAGTTACATTTCGTTGCCCAATCTCCCTCGTATCTTCTCCATTGAATATGAGATTGGCGAAATAATTGTGCATACTCATAAAAGCAATCTATCATCATCTATCACAGAAAGAAAAATGAGGAGCCCCACAGACATAGGCTAGTTAAAGTAATAATAAAGTATTTAACTATTCAAAGTAACATAAATATACAAGATGTACACTCATTTGTATCGTACTTATTATGGTAATTATTCATTAAAAATGCGAATAATAAACTGTTTTTTTTGTCCCATACAAAATTTAAATATGATTTGATATATGATATGGCATTTTTTCACTCCTGTTTTATTTACTAAGATTTAAAAATGCAAAAACCTACTGGTTTGACCTCCAATCATGGTCGTATGTATCCTATTAATATTATAAACGTGAAAGTTTGAACACATGGATGTATGGATGTATGTTTGACGCTCTTTCACGGGGCAACTACTGGATAGATTTTAATAAAACTTTACGATAGTATTTTATTGTATTTTATACCTCAAAATAACACGTAAACTATAAATTATAAAGATATTGTGTGAATTGTTAAAAATATAACGATAAATGTCAAGTAGGTAGGAGAAAATTCTGCCCTCTGCGAGCTATTCTGGCGTGCGCTGAAAAAACCGTTAGAGTTACACGCATTTAGTGTATGAAGGAAACGTTTGTCTTAAATAGTTCTACAAAAGGGCTCGCGACAGCTTATATGTATATTTCATGCTTAACCCATTTACGCCAAAATAGTGAACTATCATAGAACGGGAACGGGAACAATATTATAGGATAATAGATTATATATAGTAATTCGGGCAGGACAGCATCTGCGGGTCTAGCTGCTTATAAACATGTGAACCTTGGGCTCCGGTTTACAGTTAATACGTTAAATCAAATTAAATCAAATAGACTTTTGAAGTCAAATGTGCTAAAAGGTGTACCATTGATTCGGAAAAGCCGAGCCAAGAGAATAATCAGCAGGAAACTTTATACAATCTTTCTTTGAAAAATAATTCTTAGAAAAATTGAGTTTTCTTACAACTACGCAGTAACCTTATCATTAATCACTACAAAACCGATCACAAAGGACGTATTTTCTGCTTAGAATCAAAAACAGAGCGGAAATGTATGTACTGTTTTTTTAATTTCATATGAATTGTGTAAAGTCTCCCAATAAGTTTCATATAAAATATATAATTGAAAATAAAGATCAGCTGAATAAAACCGAAAAAAAAAAACAAATGACACCTGCATTGATATTTCATATTTAGCAAGAAAAGTAAAGGAATGGAAATAGACAGCGATGTAGTTGAAAAAAAGTAGATTACGCACCTTGCTTATGCGAGTAATTAATGCGCTTGCATTAATTTAGTGCCCCAGCGAACGCGAGGGCACCAACATGCCGCTCGTATATTAATAATCCCCTTTGCGGGACTTTGACGGCACTTTCACTGGTAGATAGGTGATGTTACAAGGCTCCTTTACTTTTAGTAATATAACTAGGGTTCCGCAAAAACAATAAAAACCCTCAAAATGAAAAAAAAAACACTGTAATTACGCGAACGAACTCGAGGGGTACAGCTAGTGGCCTACAAAAGCATGTTAAGGCAGTAAAAAAGCACTTTTCCTCAATACACGTTTATTTGCTGTGTCAACATCTACAAGATATATATTTTGCGTTATCAATGACATGACATATGATACAAACACATAGCGTGGGGATTAGGAAATATTGGGCTGAACCGTGCCCCCAGAAGAGCAGACGCCCAAATATTGACATGAAATATGACCTTTATATCGCATGAATTACGGGTCGTAAACGCGTGCAGGGTTTTGTGAATGCGCCCTGAGTTCATATTGTTTACGTTTACCTACGAAACGTTCGAAGGCAAACATTTAATATCGGCTACAGGCGAGCGGATCAGGGCGTAGATATTTGTATGGCTGTCGTGTTCGGGGCGAGTCAGATAAATTTTCGGGTGGGGCGAAATTTGATGGTGCAATTTAAAATAAAATTATCACAGGTATCTTCTTTACCTGTTTTCTTTCTTCTTTCTCATTTTTCTCTTTCATTAGAACCTTCTCCTGGAAATAACAAATACAACAAAAAAGAATTACCGAAATCGGTCCAGCCGTTCACGCGTGATGCCGTGACCAATGGATATAGGGATTCATTTTTATATCTATAAATTTAAAATAATTAATTATTTGTTTAGATTATTAAATTTACTCTATATCTATATATTTATATTTTACAGTAATAAATGTTACTTTATAAGATATTTAAAATTAGCATATAAAATCCAAAGATGATTAATTCAATTAAAAGTTTACAAGCTCTTTTGAAACGAAAAATATTTTAAGAACGACCACTGGTTCGGTAAAGTTCAGGCAGGAGAAGAATCAGCAAGAAACTCGTTAGTCACTCTTTTGAAAATAGTTCTTATAATAAATGAGTTTAATGTATCTCCAAGTTCATTATAAAGCACAAAGCTGGAGCGACTCAACTCGAAACAGTAAAAAAAAAGTACATTTTTACGTCTACAATGAACTTTAAGATATAAAATAACACGTTGAAAAACAAATATAACTTCGCATGTTCACGAAAAAACAATTCAATAACGATTATGGCCGAATTTGGGCCCTCGATTAGCGGTCATAAAACACAATCAAACAAATGAGCCAAACTCGAACGACCCGAAGTTAGAGGCGGGTCGGATCAATTGCCTAAAAACGGTCGAAGTGATAAAAATAAAGGGGCCAATACGAGTATTGTTCTCGGCGTGTTTCAGCCGTCGTCCCGTTTCCTCCGTCCAGCCCGAGGTCGCCGGACACCTGTCCCTGTCGTACTGAAGATGTATCGACAGATGCTGTGCGGAGATACACTTGTTATAGCTTTAACCGTAGCTGAGTGTTTGAGTTGCGATTGCAATAGAATTCTCTCGTTGGTTTTGGCTTCAATTGAGTTTAATGCTTTCTAAAAATATATATATTTTTTTATATTTATGACAAGGGGCAAACGAGCAGGCGGTACTCTCAAGTGACTACCGACGCCCATGGACAACTGCAACACCAGGGGGATCGCGTGTTTTTTTTAATGATATCAAAACTAATACTATTGTTTAATAACATTTATTTTATTGCGTATATTAATTATTGCTGGTTAACTAATGTATAATATTTAAAAATTTACATTTTAAAGCGCTAATTTTGCCATCAGTTATAACGTTATTTTTTGTAAATTAAATCTAGGTAGATTTCGAAGTGAAGAAACATACTAATAATAATAAAATCAATAAATTATTAATGATCAGCTTTAGCTTTCAGTCTAGAAAAAAAAAAAATGAAATCGATCGGAAAATTAGTTAAAGATTTTAAACTCAAACTTTACGTGGTTTAATGATAGTGTGATAAATTTTGAACTCGTTAATGAATATATGGAAACAATTCAAAATTAAAACACCCTACTAAAGCACAATACACATTATTGAAGCCTAGGCTCTTTGTGTCAAGCGTTGAGTGCTATATTATTTTTCGTAGAGGAGATTTTACGATGTCTACACTTGAATTTTCTTATGAAAAAATCTTGATGCTGACATAGATACAAAAATAGGAAATAAAAAAGATTGAAGTTCGTACAAATAGGTAGAGGAGAAAGTTTAATAGACATTGAAGACTAAAGATGCTCTTTAAGAAAATTGCAACTTTGTCTATTGACAAAAACGCTCTTAAATAATTAATGACCGTATAAATTAAAAACCAGTTTTAAATTTAAATAAGCAGTAATAAAATCACTAATTATTTTTTTATTTAAATATAAATTACAAATTTAAATACACGATAAATATACGGCCAAAATGATTATATTGTATAAAAGCAATTTAAATAAAAATACAATCTTAAAAGTTAACCAAGCATCAGCCGATTTGCTCCTAGGTTCTACTAATTAATTTTCTTTACATCCAAATAAAACCAGGACATGAGATTCTTCTAGCAAGAAACATAAAAGTGTATACAGTCACTCAAAATGCCTAGTTGACAAGCAATTTTATTTGAAGGTTAGCGCAGTATAATAATAACATAATAATATATTATCATTTATTATTATAATGACTTAAATAAAATATGTACATAAATTATTTGACAATAATAATAAATTTATGATAAATTTAAAATAATATACTTATCAATAAAAGTTATGTACCTACATATATCTGTCATATTCAAATTGAACATACCTTTGTATTGAGGTATATTGTTTGACTTTGCTCTCTTTCCATATTAGTAATTAAAAAATAATAAAATAACCTAAACCTACACCCGAATCCCACACGACCATCCGCAAAGAGGGTAGCAACCAAAGTGTCGGTCTATGAAGAAGCCCTTAAGAGGACCGATGTGATAGAGTTCGAACTTGTATTTATACTACGTTAAGAAAAAACTTCGATATCGCGATTCAAATTGCAATCACTTTTTTATTATTATCTCGTAAATTTAACGTGCTATTAACGTGATTTTTTCGCACAATACTCAATTGTTCGCGATCTATTATATTCTAATTTTAAAATTTGGGTACAATGTGGACTTTCCTAGTATTTGTAAAATTTTGAATAATGCATTTCTGCGCCGTGATTGGTCGAGTGACGTGACGTATATCGCATTAAGCGCCGGTCGCCGCGGGGATTCCTAAGTTTTGTTCAGTTACGAACAGCATGTCACATTACTTTATCAATTATTTTCAAGACAAAATATTGATAATAGTTAATCTCGTTTATTGCGACTAAACAAAAAATCTGTTGAAAAACAGAGGAGAAAAATGTACTAAAATGTATTCTCTTAAGCTATTTATGTAAAGCTTATTGATTTACTGTCACGGTTTATTTCCTTTTATTTTATTTAATATCTAATAATACATATTTATAAAAAATAAAAGAAAAATATATAATAGCAGATTATATTATTATTACTTAATAATGAAACAGCATGAAACATTAGTATTTCCAAATCACTGAATAAGGATATTCAAGTCGTGAGCATCTTTATAGTAATTATATTATTATATATTACTTTAAACAAATAAGTGCATTAATTAATAAGTACAGTACCGTAATTGGATTCAAACTTTCCAGACTTCGTTATCATCACCGCACTCTGAAGCAATGGCAACGCAGTACATAAAAACTGCGTTGCCTTTGCCAAAATAGCAAAAGATGGAATTAATTAAAACTATGTAATTGTGTACAACCAGTCTATCTTTTAATGTCGGTGAATCACGTACATTTTTTCTTAGAAAGGGATTCAGGGGATACACGTTTCTAGACGATTTAGCTTCAGCGTTAATAGCCTTAGATTTATATATTATAAACGAGGTCGCGTCTGAGATCCAGTATAAAATAATTTTCAAATTACTCTTTTGATATTAAAAAATAAAACAATAGATAATATTGATCAAATCAATCTTTCAGCCTCAAATTCATATTTTGTATATTTGCGTCTAAGGTCTAATACATCTAATCTCACAATCAAAAATCTCTTTTTTATATTAAAGATAAAATTCTTAATAATGTCTCTGTATAAAATATGCTCACCCTAATAAATGAATGAACGACGGCGTATACATTTGTAGGTAAGTTCATTGACCGCCACTCTCTATCTCTATCGCACGTCGCCACTCTCTATCGCTGTCGCACGCGACACGTGCGGCGGCAAATGTTTAGCGCGCGGTCAATGAATGAACAGCTGATAGATAATGTTTGTAAGTAAGGTGAGTTAGTTGCGTAATTTATTAGGACTTTTATTTATTTTTTTACCGAATTATTTTAAAGACTTTTTGAGTGTTCTCATAGCAATAGATGGACTATCTAAACACACTTCTGGCAAAATTAAAAAAGGAAAAAATAAAAAAAAACTTCCAAATAACATTACCTAGTAGTCACATTGCATGTACCGAACACCCTGGAAACCTAATCTACTGACCTTTACTATTTGGGCCAAGCTTGTGCGTTTATTAAATAAACATTTATGTAAGTATAAATATGGTGATTTATTCTGTATTTTAGTGGTGTATAAAAATCGGTTGTCGGTTGTAAGTAATTTACCATTTCGTTTATTATTAATTGCATAATCTCATTATCAAAATCATTATGTATTCATTCTATTACTTTATTGGTTATTCTTATTTTTCATAGAACGTTTATTTATTTTTTTCCCGATTCAGAGTTTAATACAATTTAATGTTTAGCATTTTTTTATATTAAAGAGTAGTGTATTAAAGAATAGTGCAAATAAAGCATCGTTCACATTCAAATTAAACCTTGTTTGAAAAGTCTCAGAAATAGCGTTAATAACTTATAATATCGCCATGACCCAAATGTCCAGTGAAATGTTAAATTTAAAAAATATTGCAATAACAATTTTAGTTCGGAAACACCGGGGCTGACAACTGATATTACAAAGATATTTTTTTTCGTAAAATTAAAAAAAAATGAAATGCATGTGGACTTTAGGCTTTCGAGATGATGAGGGTGAAAATTCGGATTTTAACGAGATACCCTGTGGTGAAAATCAACTACGGGTATTTTTTAAATGTGCTCTTTAATAAATCCGCAATAACATTTCTAAACATAAATAGAATATATATTCTTCTAAATATAAAGAGAAAAAAATATATTCGTCTTTTCTGTAATAAATTAATTAAAATCTAACAAGAAACAAAGATGAGTTTCATTAATTGCTTTATTATTCATTTATAACAATAGTTTCTGAACATTCGCGGTGTCTTTAGTAACGACCACAAAGTTCTCATTTCTTAATGTGCTATTACTCAGTTTTGATGAGGTTAACTGAAGAGTTTCAGGATTAAATGATGGACAAATTTTGTTTTAGTTTATGACAAATACGTTAAGTCTAAGGAGACGCTCGGAATCGTCCTTCATGCTTTAAGTCAAATTAAGGGAGCTTTGCCGTCTTGTCTTGTATTTATCATCAAAACCTTTAATATTAAATTTTGGAGTATTTTGTCTTTAAATTTTGGAGAATTTTGTCTTTAAATTTTGGAGAATTTTGTCTTTAAATTTTGGAGAATTTTGTCTTTAAATTTTGGAGAATTTTGTCTTTAAATTTTGGAGAATTTTGTCTTTAAATTTTGGAGAATTTTGTCTTTAAATTTTGGAGAATTTTGTCTTTAAATTTTGGAGAATTTTGTCCAAATGAAACAAGAATCATCAAGATCGGTGCACCCAGTCGAAAGTTCTGCGGTAACAAACATAAAAAAAAACATACGAGTCAAATTGATAACCTCCTCCTTTTTTGAAGTCGGTTAAAAAGAGCTATCAACTGTCACTGTCTCAGGTTACTGGTTATGGATTTATATTTTATACTAAAATTACAGAAGATTAATACATGTCGCAGAGTTTACAGTTATTCTTGTGGGTTCATCAAAAATATTTATTAAACTAAAGCACTTTAATAAATTAAGAAGCTTACCGCAAATTGAGGGGTAACAGAGTATCAACATTAAAATCTCCACACACTATCACTTTTTTGTTAGTTCACACAATTTTTTTAGAACTGGTTCTGGTCTGTATACGAAAAAAATAATATATCATAGTATTACTATTTTGATATAAAACAATAGTTTCTCTTAATTTGAAGCACTGATATGTAGAGGCTGGAATAATATGAGGATGGCCCCAGAAATATAGTATTAGGTAATACAGATAGCATAGTGCATGTATCTTTAGTTTATTATATAGGTTATGGTCTATTTTTCTGCAGTTCGTAGAGTAAACTTGTAATCTATGGCTTTGCCAGCGTGAATTATTACAATTGGATTAAGCTACTTTTAATCACATCACGTGGTAACGTCATAGTGACCCAAGATCTTGTTTTTTTAATTTTATAAACGTATCATAAAATTACTTCAATAATATTAATCTCCTATGTGTAGGCATACCTTTGTGTCTGTAAATTCGAAATTATTTCGTTGTCTCGTATCGCTGTGCATCATGTTTATTATCAAAAGAGTCGTCTATTTGACTAAGGCATGGTTCGATATGATTGATTTCATTAACGAGGGACTCACCATGGAAGTTGGCCAGTATGCGTGTGTAGCGCTGCGGCCCTCTGTCGTCGTAGTAGGCGGCGTACAGAGACACCGACGTGCCTGCCACCGGCTGCCAGGGGGCCTGCTGGGCTTCGGGGGACCAAGTCCGATTCTGGGAAAAATAATTGTCAAAGCTCCTTAGGGGCATTTATATAAATATGTAAAGGTGTATTTACGATCCAAAACCCGGAAATTTCTCACCTCGTAAAGAGTTCACGAGAAAGAGATCTAAGTTGAGTAAAAACAATTAATAAAATTGACTTTAGTGTAAGTAATCACATATTTAATCATTTTCTACTGATCTCGCATTTTAATTGATATGACCTCTAGGAAAATGGCATAAATATTGCTGCTACAAATTCACTCTTGATATGTGCGCCTGCACGTGTGTTGCTCTAGCACTACATAGAACAATTTGATGAAGATGTATAATGTACTCAACGTTGAAGTCAATCTCAAGGCACAATTTCTCGTTTTATAATGGGAAAAAGGCACACTTTTGCTATTTCTGACTGCTTACAGTAGGTCTCGACATTTTTGCTCACAATTAACCTATTATTTTAGAATTGTAACCATAAAAAATTGTGTTCTTTACCAACAGAAATTTGCGTAAATTATGATAATTATATAATATGCAACAGATTAGTAAGATATGTATATTACGTACTTTGTAAGAACTTTATGCATCAGACAAAAATGCATTTATTGCCTTTGGTCCATGTGAGATACGTGATAGTGAATTTTCGGCCTTTGTAAAAGTAAGTGTGTGAGGTACGACGACGGTTTCTATGCTTTATGGATGGAGTTGGAGGATAAAGGCATGGGCTACTATTACCATTTCGATACTACATTTCTGTCTGTGAACAGTAATATGATAATGATTACACAGTCTTGAATTTATTTAGGCGTCTGTTCAAATTCCCAGATCGATCAGGAGAATAGTGTGATGGCTGGTACCTAAAACCAACTTTACTTAAATATTTTTAACTTTTAGTATCTTTTATAATAAAAACGCCTAACTTAAAAATGTTTTTACCTAAATATTTTGTATACTTTCGTATTGTATCATAATTATCAGCACAAAAATCGACTCTTTTGTGTTGTTTTATACGCGTTTCATTACGTCATATAAAGTATAGTACTAAATTGGCGTTGCCAAAAGTCCAAATACGCAGAATGACTCGCCGCGCATTACTCATTTCTGAGGCAATCGTATTATGCAGGGAAGCCGCGTGACATGTTTTTGTATGTCAAAACTGTATGTATCATTATGCAGAGAACAGTTCCTTGAGAAGCTCGTAATATCAAATTATAAATCAATTTATATGGTACAAATGAGTTTTTGGTTATTTATTAAACTACCGCAAAGTAATATATTATTATGTCCTCAGGTTTTCTTGAGGAATGAATGAATTCATAACAGAACTTTTAATCTGTGGGGCCATTACACGTCATTATCCTAATGCGATCACTTCTTCGGGAGGCTGTAATTAATGAAATCCATTCAAGGATGTGTCACTTTCATTGCATACCGATATGCCTGCCGGCTGCTCATTTGCATGAATCGAAACTTCATTTATAGGTATCGAGGAAAGTAACTGATTTATGTAGCGTAAAACAGAACTAACCAATTTCATTTACGACGACACAGAATATTGGACTTTATTTCAATCATCTTCAGAGTCGTTTATCGCGTCGTGTGTCGCTGTACTAAAAACTTTACTCGAGTCAAGTGCGGATCATGAGCCAAGTCGTGCGTGATTAGCTATTGTGCTTTCGAACGTGTCAGCTTTTGTTTTGTTCCCTTTTCTCATTGAATAGGTTTACTTATTAGACCATCAGTTGCAATTTATTAGAGAAATGCATCTCTCTATTTACCGAGAACAATATATTTATAGAGTATTTTATTATTCTATAACTGTATTGTGATCGTACCGTACACGATGTGTGTTGTCTTATTTTGCAAGAGTCTGTATTTTTTCTGTATTTCTTTTATATAATAATAGATTGTTCATGAAAATTCACTTATTTATTATTAAAGTATAATTCTTAATATCAAGTTTATCTTAACGAAGACGTTACGTAAACGGATGATTGGCTACATGTACATATAGTTAGACTTCGAACGGATGCAATGGAACTGCATATTTACCTAAATAAAAAGTAGCCCATAACACTTAGAACAGAACTATATTATACCTTTTTAACAGTAAAAAAACTTACAAAATGGGTTGCAAAGGATATTACCCGAAATTTCATACAAACTCACAAATATTACCTCTTTAGTATAGATATATTTAAAGTTATCAACAAAGGACAAACCTGTAGTAGGTCTGATGTACCGCAAATGTTTGTTTTCATCAATTCTGTAAACTGTTTTTACAAATACTGACATACTAAGTGGTTTCCTCAGCTTTACTTAATTTCGTGCCAAGAGTAAGTATGAAGTAGGTCCATGTATAATTATCAAAATTAATGTATTTATACTAGTTTTTGTGAATAACCGAGTACGAATATTATTTTTAGTTCTACTCTATAATTAAACCTTGTGAATCGAAATTGCATATAATTACTTATGAAAACATTAAGTAAGAGTAATTTAATATTTACTGAGTGTATTTTCCAGTAAATATTAAACTACTGCGTATTAACACGAAAGTAATACACATTTATTTCCGAAAAAGTATTAACAATTTGTGTCCTAAAACACTACCTTGCGATGTGTCGCACCATAATCAATTACCTAACTCTTATATTAGATTTATCTAGATAATCTTATAATAGAAATTTATACTATTGTAAAGAATTATTTTCTAGAGCAAGCAATATCGTATTCAAACGTTTCCAGTGATCAAAGAGCGTTTGTTAGCAAACGTCGAGCTCGCGGAGGGTCTTACGCGTACATGCGTACTTTATTTCTGAGCATTTGTTGCATCATTCTTTTTGCATCGTTCATTCAATTTTATGGTCACCGATTCCCCGAGATCTTTATCTGATCCTTGTTTGTTGTTAAATTTATTCAATATTATAAATTTACACAATAAGATAAATAATATCTCATTTGAAAAGTTGGTAGCTTACTTAGAATCCATACACATTGTTGTCTTAAAGGGAAACAACTCACGGAGACTCAAATATATGGCCGTCGTATAATAATTGTATTTTCTGTATAAATATTGCGCCAAAGAAGTCGGTAAGTGTTACAAAATACGATAATATAAATTGAGCTAATGTGATTTCCTGTATATGTGACTCTAAAATGGTTAAGGTACGGAGTGGTCTGATATGCGTTTAAAGAAAAAATACAATAGTTTGGTTTCATCACTAGCATTCTATCTGTATCGAATTAAGTTATTGTGAAAAAAAAAACTTTTTAATCATCGATAACAATATTTCACAACAACTTATGAAAATCGTTTGCTGTCGTGTCTAAATCGAGGCCAGTGAGCTCTGACCTGAGAGTTGTCAAAGGTGACGGGACCCGAAACAGTCACGTTCCTCGCTGAGGTTCACGTGTTACGACCAGCTCTTTGTAGCAGCAACTGTAATTTTACCCACTAACCCTTTTAATAGGTTCTGTGCAAAAAGTGGACAGCTAGATATTACCTGATACAAATAAAGATAAGCAGCAATACCTGTCCAAGTATAATACTTTTTAACTGCAAGGAGGGGGGAAAACAAACACACGGGCCCGATGGTAAACAATAACTGTAGAGGGACTAGAGAACGCGAAGACATATTTTCGATGTGGTGGAGGTACTTCTCCAGTCGGGTCTAATTTAGAAACAAGAAATCATGTTATGTCTTACCTCTAATAACTGAAATGTACTCCTGTCTAAAGCCCCGTTAAGGCTAAATCTAATTACCATTCGCCATAAAACAGGAAGTTTTAAGTAGCAAGGTATCTGTGTCGATAATGCAGGAAATCATGGCGGCCGATCGCCACTTTCTGCGCGGTAATGGCGGCCAATTTTAGATTTTCATATTGGCAATACACTTTTTGTTGCTCATTGATTAATGGATGGCAGCTGTAGGAAAATAATGACAAGTAATAAGCCGTAATGACGAGACGCCAACGTAGCCTCGTTTCACACGGCCAAATATCAACAAGTACGTATAATTCTATTCTGTACTGCACTATAATCAACTTCTTACCTGCCTTTACAGCTACAGCTACCTCCATTATCGTATACAATGTAAAAACTGATTGAATCTGCCTCGATAATTACTTGGGGAGTAATGGGAGATTAGTCAGTCTATATTACAATGCCAACCGTTTCAGTACTTTTGACTTTACTATCTTTATGAATATTTCTAGTATTTAATAAATTTCTAGCTTTTGCTTGAGACTCTTTGTGTTAATGTAGACTACACTAGCGTTATAAATGCTTGGTACCTTATGTCTTTCTGTGCTCGATAATCTGTTCGTAAAATGCCAAGATGATCAATTAAGAACTTAATACAGGCGTAAAAAATCACTGAACAGACAGAAAATCTGAAATAAACGTCGGAGGATGTGCTTACTTCTAATATTTTTGTTTCCTTTCACAGTTGCAAACTGCTCATTGGGTTAACGATATATATATACTAATATATAGTATAATTTTTATATGTATATACTATGTATAAATTATACAGGTATAATTTTTCTGCGTTTCATCACCTTTTCTATTTTTTTTACTTCCTTTCTTCTTTAGAATTTCCTCACTTTTACGTCTCGGCATTTTTATTTTAAATTGCAATAAATTGTTGTTTAAATACCTAAATTAATTAATTTGACGCAAGCGAAGCGGTCAAGCCCAAAAAGGCGAATGCGCCGGGCGGCAAGTGTTAGTAGTAGTTAACTACTAATCTTGAGGACGAAGCACGAGTATAATTTGTGTATAGTGTGGATACATACTACATATCTTCCTTTTTTTACATACTATTTTAACGGTTGCTTGAATTCCATCTAAAATGACCTCCTTTATAGTCTGTATCGGCTATTTCATTTTTTACGGTACATTTATTACACATTTCATATCTATAAAATGTATTTCAAAAATATTTTTTTCTTTGTTTTAATAATTACAGTTGTTGGTTTCCATAGCTTAACGTTAGAAGTACGGACTGGTGACCGTAAGGCGCTTGGCTCTAACCCCGAGCCGCCAGCTCGGGGCCACATAACTCAAGTTTTTAAAGAAACGCTTGATTGCAGTGGTGAGAGGAATTTTAGCATACTTCAAAGTATTAGACAGTTGTGTAAGTTACTTTGTTTAATGTAACTGTCTGTATGTGTGTCTAACCTTGTCAGTATACTTTGTATAATCAGGTGTAAGGTTGCAGAGATCGTGCACTAGTAAAATGAAGTATAAACATACTACGCAGTATAAAAAACATATTTGCATTTATTAGTACTACTTCGATTATTTGGTTTTATTATTTTTAGGGTTCCGCACCTAAAAGGAACCTTTATACACGTTTGTCCGTCGAGACCCTTTTCTCCGCAATGCGTACATACTTACAAAGTTGAAACTAATACCAAATAGGTCTCCGGTCCCTTGAGGCAGTAAAAAAAAATTAACTCTCTAAGTGTACGCTTTCAAAAAATATGGTGGTTTGTGTCACATTTTTTATATATTTGAAAAGCCAACCAAAACATATAGGGTACTTCCCGCTGTTCCAAAATCATATTTGCCAAGAAGCTACATCTTGTAGCACAAGTTAAGGAATAAATCCGAAAACTGTAAATTTGTTGTTGCAACGGTGTCTGTTTGTCTATCTTTCTGTCCGTCAAGACCCATTTTCTCAGATAGGCGTACGGGTATAAAATGGAAATTAAAATTAATTAGGTTTATAATCCCTTGAAATTGTGTAAAAATCAACTTTCTTCTTATTTCCCCCTAGAAACGTGCAATTTGATAAGAAGCTATGTCTTGAGGAACAAGACATATTTGATGTATTTTTTACGCGGTAAAACCTACACGAACTTTAGCTGTAGCCATTAAAATAGAAGTAACCTTCCATTGCTCCCAGCAGGACGCGCGGACGGGGTCAGGCACGAGCACGACTGACTACGGAGCTTAGAAACAAACAGGCACATAAATATCCAAGTGTAGTGTACATTTCTCTCCGAATTCTACTGAGATGAATTCATTCTTCTGTACGGGGTTATATAAATCTAGAGCAACTATTTTGAAATAACGGATGAACATTTTATAAATACATTTGAATTATATTTATAAAAAAATTCTTAGATGCTATAACTATATATAATTTTATTATTATTCCTGTGTAGAAAAATGTCTGTCATATATAAGCAATATATAAAAATATTTATTTCTCAAATAAATTGGTACATAATTTTTGACAATTAAATATCTCATGTAGGTTTTATCCTGTTAGTTTTTCTCAGAGATTTCACTAACACCTCCAGGATATAAATCTACTATTATATATATACTAATATTTGCTATGTCTAAACAAGGTTACAAAAACAATAAATGAAAAAGTAAAAACTATTTGCGTGTGTGTGTGTGTGTGTGTGTGTTGTGGCTGTATTGTGGCTTGGCCTGCGAAACAGTAAATAATAAAATGGATTTCAATATAAGGTTTAAAGGTTTCCGATGTTAGGCTATGTATAAGGTTTTTTTATCGTCAACGTGAAGAATCTTAAGAATCGTCTTAAATCTTTTTTAACTAAGGACACTACTTGCACCCGTTTGATCTAGTTCAAAAATCTAGTCTGAAACCTGTCGTGATTACGCGTTCGTTGACCGATATATGATAATATGGTAGCATAATCTGTATCTTTTAATAATAAAAACATCCGGGTAACACATATTTATGGAATATGAACATAGTTGATAGGATGTAGGCAGATAAAAAATCATGTAGAATATTTTATAAGTACGGGGTACAAAGTGATCATTACTTCCTCTTCCTCCTATATGTACATATATACATACATATGTATGTCCCATAGGAATGGAATGAAAATGGCTTCTTGGATTGATTCCTGCTTCGGAACCGATCAAGTATCCACTGGATCGGCTTAGCCTATGTGCTGGTTTTTACTTTACATAATAGACAAAATTTTCGGGCGATCGGTCGATATTGACATTCTATTGAGAGAAAGTAATAATAATATTGTCATAAGTGATTTGAATATATAAATATTACTTAAGAATCCAGATAGTAGACGGCATTAACCTTCTAAGCTATCCCGCGTCGAGAACTTATAGTCTAGAATACATTATTAATGTATGCATTTCTACGCCACATCTAACTCTAGGGCTGCTAGTCGCCAAGTCCTTGTAGAAACGCATTTTATCTTTTCTACTTTAAAGTTGGCATTAAAAAGATTTAGTATAACTATACAAAATATTATACTAAAGCGCGAAGACATTAATTGTGTACATTATTATAGTCTTTTACCTTTATATTGGATCATGTCAACATGGCAACGCGGGAGCAATACCATTACTTGACGTAACAGCGTTTATGCCACTTTACCACATACATCACTTATGTGAGAAAGGCATACTAGTATCCGGAACACACCGGCCTTATTCAGCTGCAGACCTTACTTATTGGCCATTTGCATCTATGACAGATGGTTTAAACAGCGTTCATGGGAGTTTGGAATTTGCGAAAGTGACTAACAAGGACAATTTTCGAACGACAACGTCTGCCGCACAACTCACGTGTATCGTGATCCTGGTGAGGTTGGAGGAGCTGCAGCACGTTGGTGACGAAAGTCGTGTAGCAGTCGTGTAGCAGTCGTGAAGCGGGCACTACTGTCACGGTCGACGAGGAGTGACAATTGCAGTTAGCGAAGTCCGGGGTCGCGTACTTATAGTGGATTTAACCAGTTGTCAGGCAGATATAGAGTAAGATTCAGCCTCTGGACAAGTATTTGTCTGAAAAAAGGTTTACACCGAGCACCTTACGGGTCTCAGTCCTTCCTTCTATTTGCGTCAGCCCTATCTAAAATACAAGTCAAAGCAGGAAGTGAACGTGGATAGTGGTCTCCGCCATACTATGTATGTATGTACATATATTAATTCTCAGATTGTTTTGTTATCCTCTACATCTTCCCACTCGTTACGGAGCTGTTTGCATTAATGTTATGTAAAACCGAGTATACCAGCACGTTAACTATGGCTAATTGCGCCTCGTAAAATATTCCTAACAACAACAACTGTTAGTGCGTGTAGTTTGCGAAAGAAATGGCGTACAACAATGCGCGGTGTAATGACCGACGCCCGTAAAATTTTGCTATTTTCAAGTGAGAGAACGCAAATGTCTGCGTAAATAAAACATCAAACACTCAGTGATGCGAATATTTAATGTGTCCTGCTCTAAATGATGAGAATTCGCGTATGCGTGACAGAGCAGCAGTTTTAGGATTAAGAAGTTTTTGATTAGGTTTTTTTAAACTCTGCTCTTCTTACCAGTTATCATAAAACTATATAGTATTCCATAGTGATGTCATGTTTAATTTTTTTTTTAGGTTCGACTGCTATCACACTTGATGGTAGCTTAGATGTAGACTTCTATCTCCGATAGCGGATGTTTAATTTGAAGATACCTATTCACTCTTAGGTACTGTAAAATCGAGTAGAATTTCACATTTACGATCCTCGTATGAGGAATAGCGAAGCGAAACGGTCATCCGATAGTGTAAATAAAATGCGCAATACCAAAGAAAATGTCTATATAATTGGTGACGCGGTGTATGTAACACACGCCTCTGTGTGAGAGTTTTTACCTATTATCTATATATTGTGTGACGCGAAAAATTTCGGTACCACGTTACGAATATTGCGCGCACGGAGGACTATAAAATTTGGCACATTTATAGTTTAATAGAGGAGGGTGTCTGAATCCTAATATTTTTTAAATATTCAGTATAAATGTATTAAATCATTAAAATTAAATCTCACGCACACCAATGCCCAACGATTTACACACACAAGTATACATTTTATTATTGGATGATGTCAAACCGTTATCGTGCAAGCTGTATCTTATATTAATTGTCAAATAGAACAATTTAATTATATCCTTGTACTAGGAATAACAGACGTATTATAAGAGTTTGTGGCCAAATTTCGAGCAGCCAGCGATCTTAAGTTAATGTAATTGGCGCTCAAATATTAGATTTAGCATTCGAGTCGAAATATGAGATTAAAATATATATTAACAAAAGTACAATGCGGATATTGTATATTTGTTTAGATCTGTCATGTTTGCACTCGAGTGAAAATTAAAGAGTTGAAATAAACTCATATGCCATATGAAAACTTTTTCGTATCTATTTTTATTTTCAAATTTTTTTGTTATATAAAAACATGTAGAAAATCCTCAAATACTAAACTGCGATATGCGCAACTACGCAGGATTTTAACGTAATATTTCCGCAAGTATCTTGAGAGGATGTGCTACCACTTGCTTATTCTTGACCGTTTTGATATTCCACACGTGTAGTTATATAACTATAGGTAAAGCGGTCATTGTGTGTAGAAAAAAGTTTATGGTCAACTTGGTGGTAGCGCGAACAGACGTACCTCTCGTTACGACCTCGTAAAACGCCGGCTAATTACACGCCAGAGTTTTATACTTTTATGTTCATCAAAGTTAAACATAGTTATAAAACATTTATTCATTTGTGAAATTCAATTAAAGTTACAAAACTCTTATAAGCTATTATATAAGTTTGAGTTACTTCAGTGTAAATTAAACTTATGCTCGTTAGAAAAAAAAATCTACAAAGATGACTAAATAATTTCACTATATATTTTATCAAAAGTATAAGTTTGGCATGTGATATTGTATTAATCTCTGTTTGCTATACACATTCTGTTATTTTTTGATTTTAAGCCATTTTCGTATTTCCTAAAAAATCGATAATTGCGAATAAAAAAAATAAAATATTTTACTTGTTAATTAGTATTGTGAGATATAATTAGTTGTGATGCAATTAAAATATCAACAAATCCAAATGTTACGAATTATTATTTTAGATTAAAGAAACTGGATAATGGAATTTAGGTGAAGGTAAAGCAGACTAATATAATACGTACTTAAAATGATTATCTGTGTTATATACAATTTTGATTTTATTTCGGTTGGTCTCTATTATAATTAAAAAAAAATTGACATAGATAAAGAAAATTTTTGCGGTCATTCCATTCCTTGTCACCCTTATTTATTTTCTTGTAAGATAAAAGATTTATTAAAGGAGAGCGTACCAAACGGTTAGTGGAATGACACTTAGAGAGGCTTACGATAAAAGGTATCTTCGGAAAGCTGGGCAGTCTGCCGCACGCGACGGGCGATGGTCTGTCGAGCTCGGCCTGCTTGGCTTCCGAGTAGCCGACGACGGTCCTCATGGTGGGCGGCCGCGCCGAAGCTCGGCGCCTCCACCGCAGCCCCGAGTGCCACTCGCCGACGCTGGCCATCCAGCTGATGCAGAACACCGCAACCCCGGCCAGCAGCAGTTTCGACACTCGAACCAACTTCCGCGAACACCGTGTCATTATCTCTCAGTTAATACACATGTCTACTGGTGCTATCGGGCGGTTAGTGCTGCAGTCGAGCACCGGACGCACCCGCCCGGGTCGCCGCACCTTCGCCAACTGGCCTCCTCCTGATAGCCTATCAGCCGCTAAACGCTCTAAGCGCTCCGACCGCGACGTCTGGAGCCCCGTACCAGTTTGGCGGAGACGCGACATCGTGATGCGGGACTCAGCTGGGGCAGGAAGTTCTTAATTATTACGACTCGCATAAAAAAGAAAAACAAATGCACTGCAGTTATTAACGCACTTATAAGAATTTACACTTATCTTATGCAAAATAAAATGCAAACAAAATAAAATCATTTTCTTGCCTTACCTCTTTTCAAAAATTCCTGCTGATATGCAACAAAGCCCTTTCTGAAATATTACCCAATTTTTTCGTTTTACGCTATAATACCGGCCGCTCTGAAGAAGTGTAAAGTCGTGAAAATTCAATGAAACTTGGCGGGAATGCACAAAACCTTTTCCGTTATTTATTATCTTATTTTTTCGAAAAATAAAAGAAACAAGACTAGGATATGAATAGCTGCCAGTAATAAATATAAACATAATTCTAGCCGTGTAATATTCTAATAAACGTTTGAGTAATTTTGTTTTGTTTAACATACACATTTATATTTGTCCGTATATAACACGTTTTATGTACTCAAGATGGTAGACTAGGTTGGAGCGTTGGAGCCTGCATCAGAACCTGATCGAGAGCCGTCTATGATCGATCTTACGCAATTATACAAACGAGCAGAGTTCTTGTTCCGCCTCGATACGCCATCCTTTTATACACATCTCTTATGTATGATTGACGGAAAGGAATAGTAGAGAGAATAGAGCAGATAAATAAAGGTGAGAAACGAACGGTCTCTGGTTTGATGAAGGCTAGTGTTGGGTAACAACAGAAATATTGAAGCTTCGTTCTCATTTTTTCAGGAACGCGTAGAACTATAAAATTAAAGTTAATACCAAATACTAGTCTGCGATTCCTTGAAGCTATAACAAAAAATCAACCCTTTAAGTTTACGCAATCAAAATATATGGTTATTCATGTCGCATTTCCCATACTCATTCAATGTATTAACTAAAATTTTCCGTTGACCTAAAATCATGTTTGGAAAGAAGCTTTATCTTGAAGTACAAGTATAGGAAAATATCCGATACAGCTTTTTCGTTCCGAAAATATTTTAGTTACATGGCAAAATAAATGCGATGACTTTGTCTAATTATATGAAAAGTCTAAATCTTTAAATAATTTGTACTCGCGCTTGCCCGGTTTTTATTTTTTACTAGCCGTGCCCGCGACTACGTCCGCGTGAAAGTAGATAAAAAAATAGATTCCATTTTAGCGACATGATATATAACCCATATCCTTCTTCGATAAACGGACTATCTAACACAGAAATATTTTTGCTAATCGGACCTGTAGTTTCTGAGAGAAGTTAATTTAATTTTGTTTCTCAGTCCAAAGGCAATAACTCTTATTTATTTAATATTGGTATTCAAGATAAAGCGAGTCATTTCTAGAATATAATTTTATAAGGGACGGAATGTCGTAGATGGTTCTCGCGCAGTTTCGTGTTAAACTAGGCGTTGGTTGATGGAGCGGGAATGATAATAATATGTAACGTGTCTAATGCAAATGGCAGTAACGAGAGAACAGGAATTAGCGGATACGTCCGTGCGTCCGTCCGTCCGTCCGGGTAAACGACACTGCCCTGGGCGCTAGACGCGGCCGTATGGAAAACATAGGTAATTAAACGACGCGACGTTACCGCTCCGACAGATGACCGCTGTCACTGCTGATGAATGTTGCTGGAAAGGAATTTATAATTGGATTTCTAATATAACCCGAAGGTGCTGGCTTTTATCCGTGGCTTCATTCGCATTCGATCGTCACAAATTCTAGAAGCCGTTGTGCGTATTTAGGATTAAATAAGCTTACTCCAAAATTTTGTGAAATTTGATTATTAGAAAGGCCCAAGTACCTAATGTTGCACTCAGTCGAATAAATTATAAAATGTTTAATAAATGTTTAGAATTGATTAACTATTACGGTAGCATTCACCAGATTGGGCTTCGGATTAAATTTTAGGCTGCATCTCTTGAATTATGAAGATGAGACAATTTATCCTACACACTCTAATTACGCTATGTATAAAGTACATATTATGAATATATTAAATTATATTATTTCTCGATTTTGGAGTAATGAAAGGCCTTTTTAAATATATCTTTGTGTTATAAGGAGAAATTATTAAATTTGAAATTCTCGCTCGCAGCCGAAACAGTGCTGTAAATACCGAATAAATACTCATTCTTATTTTTCTGTGATTGCAAGGCATAACAAACGGCTCATTGACATTCATCACAATTTTGCCCCATTTATTCTCGCACCGGGGGTGTTGAGGACAATTATTATAACCACAAGTTTGAACAGGTCTGGTTGCGCCTAAACACACGCTTCGGATGTCTCTTTTTCGTCGTAAATATTCCACGACAATTTAATAAACACATCAGCGCGTAAATGTGCTTCTTCAATGGCTCCAGTGCCTATAATCATTATTCATGGATCATATAATCATTTATTAATGTTTAATTTTTACCAAAAGGTCCCCACCTGAACAAGTTCTCTTTGCTACGGCCAACCGGTGTCCGGAGTTTTTTTAGAGATTTCCACGTTGACCATGGCAACTCCAATCCAGGTGGGGAATTCTCGGAGGCTAGGACAAAGGGCTGAGGATATGTAATACGACTGCGCCAAAGATCCACTCTCGCAGTTGATGGATCACATATTAGTGAAGGGACGCACTTGATAAAATTTTTGCCACGTTTTAGTCTTTGAATAAATAATGAATAATGTCTTAATCAAACATGAATGTCGCTTATATGCAACGACCTCACCAGAGAAAATATAAACCCAACAACGTCGCGGAACCGTAGTATATGGAGAAAAAAGATTAGGAGAGCCAACACCAATTAGAAATGGAAAAAGGCTTGAAGAAGAAGTTAACTTAGGACGTTATGGAGAATATCTTACAGCGTATAAATTCGATTTTATTACATACTAATGTTCGGTTCATAGATCACATGGCAGTCTGGCAATTGGTTATAGATTAATAGTCATCAAATACACTTAAAAGAACCCTCAGTAAATATGAAGAAATGAGCAAATCCAAGGAAAATGAGGGATAGTTCTAAAGTAAAGAAAAATTAGCTTAACCATTACTGTAATAGGTTAAATCAGATTGCCATCATTATTGTGACAATTGACGGACGTTTGTAAACGCCAGTCGATTTGTAGTTTGGCGTAATTGCAAAATCGTAGTAACTTTGCTGCGTTTCGTTATATTTATTAATGTTGGCATTGTTGTCGCGTTTCGTTCGTTTTGTGAGAGTTACGAGTGAGATAAATCCCTACTTAAAGGCCACTTCACTTTGGTACTCACTTATCACCTGCTAACATTAAAAAAAATAATAAAAATAATTATTGCTCTTCGCCAGTGTGATTCTGCCTGCGTAGTTAGTTACTAGTAAGTACGTATTACTACAAGAAAAGAGCATAATCATTCCTCAAAGGCCGGCAACGCATCTGCGAGTCATATTCAATAATATATGGTTTAAAAAAAATATCCGTTTACAATTTAGTATTTATGGAATAATATATAATAAGTAGCTGTACCCCTCAAATTCAATATCTAAAAAATAATTTAAGACCGAATCTCAGACCTACCAAATACCTATGCACAATTTTTTTTATCACAATCTCTCAAGCCGTTTTAGTGGAGTTTGGTAAGAAACACCGAGACACGAGAATTTTATTTGTAAGATTTTTGTTTCAGTGTATACAATATACTTAATACAATGCAGCTGAAAAGGGTCAATTAAAAACCTAATGCAACATTGAAAGTAGGCTAAATTCTTCCCAGGGCGTTCGACTGTAATATCGTAAATTAAAGCGCCAATTTTTATTACGGCGAAAAATTCGAAACGTATCCATTGTAAATCGCGACCCGCGACTAATTTATCGCTGTTGTATTGTTCTCGTTTTCGTAATCGAAAGAAATATCGTATCGCTGTATCCGAACGTATCGAACAGCGAAGAGGCGGGACAGGCGACTAGTCCATTTGTCAACATCATTGCGATTACGTGAACGTCGACCGAGTAAATTGGAATCCGTTAAATCGGCAAAACGTAAATTTGTATCAAAAAACAATGCTTGTGCGATTGGGTTATGACTTTTGCGATCAAATATTCAAAAGTTGACGAGTATATTCTGAAGAAAAGAGGAATGTAAACCAAAAATAAATATGGGCCTAAGATTGAGCCCTTAAGTATACCCAGCGTTACGCTGGAAGTTCCAGTGACTTCACGTGATTAAACACGTCGCATCAGTTCTATTAGTTATCGATTTTGTTTTTCCCTTACGATGTATGATTAACTCACATAAAAGTATTATTATTGCTTGTCAAGAAAGAAGGAGGTTCTCAATTCGACTGCATTTCTTACGTTTGTTACATTAGAATTTTCGAGTGGGTGAACCGATTTTGATGATTCTTTTTTATTTAATAGCTGGTGCATAGTGTCCCATTTCAATTTGGTCCAGTTCCGATAGTTTGAAATCGGTTTTTTTTTTTGTTAAAATTGTATTCTTTAATAAGATAGTTTACCAAAGTGAATGTCAAAGAACAAATGCATTACCAA
>JANCMC010026410.1:5748847-5760935 GCA_024363005.1 Charaxes varanes
TACCCATTTGTCCCATGTCATACAAAAAGCATGAAACTGAAATCCATGCGATGTATAAACTGGATCTCATTTCACTAAGCTACCACCCTTCTTTGCGAGCATTCTGATGGTCTAGTTTTCTACGGCCGTTGATGTTTATTGTGTTTTTAGATCAGCCTATAGTGTCCCACTGCTGGGAAAAGGCTTCCCCCCTCTTAAACAATTCTATATACTCCTGGGCTTCCTGAATCCAAGTCTTTCTCGCAAAGGCATCTAAGTCAACTCGGCACCTCTTCCTAGGCCTGCCTGGTCCTCGGCAGCCATTGATGGCCTGCCATTTATGGCCACTCATTTATGTTTAGGTAAGTCACCTGACCATTTTTTCTTTGTTACGTATAGAAAATACCAGATATACACCATAATGTTCCCACGTCCAAACATGGCGCACATTCGAGTCGACGAAATTGCAAGCCTTCTATAGCTGTCACTTATAGCTACGTCTTCGTGGTCATTTATAGTGACGTGTAGTCACTTCTTGTCAGTATACCGTCTGGCCGTATGTCCCAATATATATATAAAAAAGGGAAAATACTGTCATAACACTACCACATCCAAGCTCAGCGCACATTCGAGTCGACAAAATTGCCATCTGCAAGCCTTCTATAGTTGTCACTTATAGCTACGTCTTCGTGGTCACTTATTGTGACGCGTAGTCACTTATATTCAGTGTACCGCGTGCCCGTTTGTCCCTATATATGTATAAGAAAGTGAAAATACTGACAAAACACTACCACATCCAAGCACGGCGCACATTCGAGTCGACAAAATTGCCATCTGTCACAAGAAACGGGACGTGGTAAATTACGTGCCTTCGTCAGCCCGGGACTGACTTACCGCGTGTGACTCGAGTTATGCTCCGAGGCTTTTATTCGACATGAGATATGTTCGTGTGATATTAACAACGAAATAAATGTTATATTTGCATTTGTGACACAAAATATAGTCGTTGTGATAACGGTGACATGTTCAGACATATGTAAAGCGATTTGGTGTTTACTACCTAAATTACGCAATTTCATTCAAGAGTGTTATTTTTATAATGCCAGGCGCCACCATGATTTTTTCTAAATCTATAAAAACTTACATCTTATAAAAAATATTTACTTTACAAAAAAATAAAAACAAATGGACATCGACATCAAAATTTTTTATAAGACACAAAGTTTAGGGACGTCATTTCCTTCTTTTTAGGGTTCCGTACGTCCAAAGGAAAAAACTACCTTTCTTTCAGGAATGTGTGGAGGTCTAAAGTATTAAGTGATGGTACTGAACCCATAGTACGCGAGTCTAACTCGCATTTGGTCATTCTTTTTTTATCTTTCATTTCCTTTATGTGTTAATATTTATAGAAGTACGATAATTGAGTCTACTGTAAAGATACATGCGTATCGGCATTAATTTACTCACCTTAAGGCTTGAAGACCGTATGTGTAATTTCATTGTCCTACGATAACATTTTTTTTGTGCCCATTGAATAAATTGGGAGAATCTGTCGCAAACAGTAAGTAGTACATAACACTTGTTGAAAGAAATGTCATAGAGTTATAAGAATATCATAGAGTATACGAAATATCATAGAGCAGATATCTATTGCTGTTAATATCTATCTATAAACGCGTTAGTCTGACACGTCACATTCGAACGAGGCGAACATTCGAGTCAACGCAATGCCATCTGTCACTGTTACCGGAACGCGGTAAATTACGTGCCTTCATCATAGCGGGACTGACCTGCCGTGCGGGCCTCGAGTTATGTTTCAAGGCTTTTATACGACGTGAGATATGTCTGTTTGATGTTAGAGGGTTGAACTGAGGAATATTGTTTTCAGACGTAAATAAAACAAACATCAAATTTGAATTTTGACTTTTATGACTGAGGACATTTTAAAATCCTTAGTCATAAATGTCTAGAGGGGAGTCCGAAAGGGGTGGGTGAACCCAAACATAGAAGATGGAAAATTGTGTATTTTAAAGCCAGCTTAAACTATATCGCAAACGAAATGCTGGGAATGGAATAGAACAAATAAATTCATTCGAGTTGCAACATACCTGCGAGATTTGCCTTATCCGTCAAACAAGTCATGTGGCTCAGGACTTTGATTTCTTTGAATTGGACTACATCTTTTAATTTCTAGGGAGGGGCGTCAGAAACCCCTTTCTGCCCCCCTTGGTGACGTAATTGGATTAACTATATTTCTAATATTATAAATGTAACTAAACAATAATCCTAAGTCAAAAGAAAATAAGTGGTTCCAAGCCTTATACAGTAAGATCGTGGTTTTATTTATCAAAAATATATAAAAATCCCTTCCTTTGGTCACGGCATCATGCCTGAACGGTTGGACCAATTTCATTAATCCTTTTTTTCAGTTTGTTCTAGTTAGGAGTAGTATCTTACGAAAAAAAAAATTAGGAAATTGCGGGGAAAATTAGAAAATTTAAGAAAACCTAACAACCATATTAAATTATTTCTAATATAGCCTTAGTGCTTGTCACGATTTCAACTTTTTAAATGTAACCTTATGTCGTTCTACATAACATTGACAGAATGTGTGGAGAAAGGGAACGGGAACGGGAAAGGTAACAGGAGCGGGATAGAAAAAGAGAACGGCAAAGAGAAAGGGAGAATAGAATGTAGTAAATAGTAAATAACCTAATGTTCAGACAGGCGAACTTCTGCTAGTAAAAAATATATTTCGTTCGCAACCTCTTTAAAACTATTCTTATACAGGTTATTTTATTACACATACTGTTGTTTAAAAAATACTCGTTAGAAGTTATTTTCTATAATTAAAGGAGAAAATAAAACGTATAAAATTTTATGTCAATTATTTGACGTAAACTTTACTATCTATCGTAATAAAATAACCAATCATATATCAGAAATCTATAACGTCTTCGATTTGTGTATTTATAATTAACGGAAAGTAAATATGTCTTCATGTTAATCAATGTTCGAGGCAAATACAAGAGAGAAATTGTTAATATAAAGGAATATGTATGTTTAATTAACGAACCAAATGTGTGCTCAAATTCGCTGAGGAATCATTAGTCAATCAGTTATAGCACTGAACTATATAGAAAAATGTAGTTTTTGTATGATTAAGAGTACACATGCTTTCAAGAAGTTACATGCTAATATAATACTTCAAATGACATACGTACCTGTAAATGTAGTGTTGTTATATTTTATTTAATTACAATGTACTATCTTATATCATATTCTAAATACATATAAGAGCCACAATAGCTCAACAGTAGAAAGGATGGACTGATATCCGCAAGGTAGCCGGTTCAAGCCGCGACACAGGTGGGGTGTTGTCGCATCCACTCCTGATACGAGCTGTTAAATTAAGCTTCATAGGAGGGGAAACGGGAATATTAGACATACCTAAAAAGTATTGCTAATATTCTTTTTTGAAAAAAAAAAGATTAAAGTGTTTATTCTCAGTTATACAATAATCAAATATTAAAAAGAGCAGAAAAATAACTAACAAAACTTAAACGCATACCTATATTTCTCTCTATGTTTTTTGTATAAAAAGAAAACTTCAGATAATCAACATAAGCCGTATTAGCGGAATGGTTTCAAGAATGTTGGTTGCGTTTCCGCGCTAAAAAGATAGTGGGTTCGTGCTTTGACCAAAAATGAGCAAAACCGCTCGTCACACAAGGCGTTAGTGAGGTGTTAGCAATGCTGCTTAACGTTTATCACAACTATGTTCCATAAGCAGAGCATGTCAATTGCAATCAATATGAAAATTTGACTTTAACAAGAACACATGTGAAATAAAATACTTCTTAAATAAAGATCACTGACATTCTTAAATGATATCTTTGAAGTAGAAATAAAATTTTGTTACAATAAATTGTTCTAACAAAGAGGTACTTTATGTATCGTCTGTATAACAGTATAAATCTATAAATATCATATACTAAGTCAAACCGCGTTCGGAGAGCGGGGGAAAGTGGCGATGCCGCTGACCAATGCACAATATTAATATTTATGTACATAGTTCTAATGTACATGTGTATGTTTCTGAACTCCTCCTAAAGGGTTGGACTGTTTGAATGATTTTTTTTGTATGGGTTTGGGTGGCACCCTGGATGGTTTAGATTCACAAGTCAGTCCGGCAGATGGCGCTGCAGTTGGTATCTAGATTATCTTTTTATCGATTTTTAGGTTCAGACAGGACAACGTCTGTCGCGTCCGTTAATTCATTTATATTATGTCACGACATCTCAACTCTGAGAATTTCTTTATTATTTCACGTTACTCTATACATTAATAAAAATATATTTTAACATTCGACGAGCGTTACTGGACAAATAGGAGATCATTCTATATAAAAATCTATAAAGGAAGTAGATATTCCTATCGGGAATTTCGACAATAATATTGGTACTTTACTTACAGATTAGCTTCTATCTCTAATGCATAAGTAAGTTATATTTTTTTGTTTTTATATAGGGCTAAAGACGAAGCGGTATTTTATTTTTTATCTCAATTTATGAGAAACTAATAATTCAGTTGGCACAATGTGAATAAAAATTAAATTCTTCATGATTTTTTGTGGAGCAGTGTCTTCACTCAAAGAAATACCTAGGTTTTGTTAAGAAAAGTAGAGCGAAGAAAGCAAAATAAATAAAAATCAATACAGACGTCGTAAAAAGTATAGAACGTTAACACCTGTATACGAAAGTAATGAAATATACGCTAAAATTGAGTAAATATTTAATTTAAAGTTTTTGTAAGTTTGCATTGATATTGATATGTTAGTTAGCAAAATGAGGCGGAAGTCACTTGCTTTCTTCAGTGATAGCATCATCTCGTCGAAGCGGCATGAGATAGTGAGTAGTTTTTTTACAGGTACTAAAGCTGTTGTAGGTATCTTATATTTATTATCATGATTCTGCTTTAGGAAGCGCTTCGTCTACATTGTATTGAATGCCTAAGGGAGAGCTAGCAGATGAACGTTCATAAAGTTGCATTATAAATGCTAATACTGACGTAAAATTTACTTAAGTGTTGCCATAGTCGTGTTTAATTACCTCATTCACAAATACCAGGAGAATATAGTCTCACGGCTGCATGCGGCGTGTACAAAGGCGTAAGGGTTTAAGTTACGCAAATAGCCCGTCGTCGCTAAAGTTATATGACCAAGACGCACGCGATTGTTATGGGAATGTTGCCATTTATTGCCAAAAAACTTGTCATATTATTTTTAATATATTTATTTATTTATATTAGAGTTACTATCACTATTACTATTGAGGTTATTGTTTTTGATTACTGTTGCTATCTAATTACCAAGAATTAATTTGTTTTGGTCAATATTCCGAAAATGACTCCGTATGATCTTGCAAAAAAAATCTTACTTTTTAATTATAATGGACAATGCATCAAAGCGAAATCCGCGATGATTACTATACCATGACCTAATATTATATTTATAATCGACTAGAAAGTAAGAATTTTAAATAAACCATACAAAAATATCTTACCTTTAGTTCACGGTATAATAAAAGCACCATATAGGAACAAATAATGTCAATTTGAAAGACAAAGCTAGTTCAGCGTACTTGTTTAAGATAAAGGAGATCAGTGGAATAAAGCATTTTTTCAATTTATGTAATAATGTCTGTCCGTATTGGGTACAAAATTTCAGATAGTTTCTTTTTGCAATCTGGGACCCGATAACATACATCGTTACAACAATGTATAACCACATGTGTTTCCCAGGCTCTACTTATTTGGCACGGAATGCTATAGTTAAAAGATGGTCGAATAAAGAATCGAATGTATCATTCTGGACAGTCCAAACCATTACAATTAAAATGCGTTTTATAGGTTTTCTCAAAGTATTATATAAAGTATTATTTGTAGGTACAAATAGAATCTCTCAGAAGATCTCTGGCAGGTACCTTAAATTTATTCTAAGACGCTATTTTACAAGCTTCTATCTTTTCACGAGAAAATTACTTTTCTAAATTGACGTCGATTTATATTCTAGATTTAATTTTTTGAAAATTACATTATTAAGTAACACAATAAGTACTTTATACAGTTAGGCCTCCATTCCGTATGTTTTCCGTATAAGCAATTTATTTTTCAATACGTAGCACTCCTCGGTAACAATCAACTGTCTCTCCATTCTTTCTTATTTGTTAGTAAACAACTTGCTTTCGATTGCAATACAAGTAGACGTGTTAAGATCATATTAAATTAAACACAATAAAGAAAATTGATTTAGACCACTAAAAAGTAATGGAAGTTTACAATCATTTATAAGAACAATTTGTATGATTCCGCCGTTAACACACGGCGTAGTCAGTTAAAAAACGCTCGCAGTTATATAATATGCCGCTCAGCGACGGATAGGCTAGATATATATACAATCGAGTTGGGGTAAAAAAAAATACATTCTATTTTGGCGTGATGATATATAGCCCATAGTCTTCCTCGATAAATGGGCTGTCTAACACTGAAAGAATTTTTCAAATCGGACCAGTAGTTCCTGAGATGAACGCGTTCAAGCAAACGAACAAACAAACTCTTCAGCTTTATATATTAGTATAGATTATAGTATTTCAAGAAAAGAGCATACATGTTGCAGTTGTCCATTGGCACCGGTAGTCGCTTGAGCGAACCGCCTGCCCGTTTGTCCCTTGTTATATACATAAAATATATTTAAAAAAAAATTGTGTATAACAGGCGGCTGTTACCTATAACACAGGCATTAAGTTGTCTACCTTAGGAACACTTGTCCGTTTATCATATAGTCCTGTATATATTTATTTATTTATTCATATCCGAATAAGCATTTCCATTAACCTCGACTAGAACTTGAAATTAATTCTTACGTAACAAGGAACTTCGTTCCTATTTGCTATCCCGCGAAACCACGAGACATTTTTTTTTACATTAAGCCAGCAGTTCTTAATGCTTAGTAACAGCGCTTTGAGCTATTTGCGAGTTCATTGAATTTCTAGTCACTTGTAAACAGTATTATTGTTATTTCGTGCATATTTTAAACTTTTTTTTTATATACAAAGTTATTCGCATTTATCTCTCCCAGCGATAAAGAAAACTGAAAAGATTATAACTATAAATTATTGAGGATTTATAGGATCTTATATTTTAATAATTAGACATGGATGATGCTCTTTAGGTACATTTTGTTAGTCAAATATTAATTATGAACGATTAAATAGTCGAAGATTATTATAAAATAAAAGAATAATAAATTTTATACCGTCAATAAGATTATGGTGGAGAAGAAAATATCCATATTCGCCATTTTTACTGTTCTCGTTCTATTAGTTTAGAGAATTAAGATATTAATTTGTATTTCGTTTGAAAACTATATATTTTCAATGAAGATTAATTGTCTTACATTCAAAAAAATAATATGTAACAGACGCGAAAAACAACAAAATAGTCAGAAAAACCTTTCATAAAAAAAATTAAATAAATATTATTTTAAAATTCGTTTTATCACGAAATTTTGAGGAATTCTCGAAACCTTAGCTCTAAGTCTATATTATCACCAGAATATTACTCATTATTTTAAAAAATATTCATGAAAATAATAAAATATAATAATAATAAAATTATTAAAAAAATATATAAATGACTTTAACAAGATTTAACAAAGAAAACCAAAGTGAATAAATGAATTTTGATTTGATGTGATAACGGTCGATGTAATATTTTTAGTCGCGTTGCTGGTTAACGAACTTTTATAATTCGCTTTGTAATGCCGAGGAGGCAAAATCTAATTTAGCGTTGTTACGTCAAATTCCATTTTGGTCGGGCGATTCATATTTTTAAAGTCAATCTTCTTTTGTTTTTCGCCATTATAAGCTATCAGCTATAGATCATTTCCAAAAACTTCCACAGACTGCAATTGGAGCACAACATATCCTTGGGGTTCAAGTAAGGAAAATAATTTAATAACGTCCCACTACTTAAACTATTTTTAATGGAGAGCTTAAAGCTTATAGCTTAATGAGTTTTATAAGGAAGACTCTCTTTTTATAGAAACACTAATTTTATACCAACTTCAGACTTCCTCTAACGAATGTTTACAAAGTAACTTAAAGCGTTTTATTCTTTAAATTTTTATGCAACTAGTTTAGTGTTAAGTGATAATGTTATTTAAAAGTATCTGATTCCGACGATTCTTTTTACTTTTATTTTCAAATAATTTCTTTGGTATTTAATCACGAAAGATTGTTGTTTATTAAATTTGTATGCAAGTGATTTAAAAATGTTAAGATAAAAATACTCTAAGTATAAATTGCATCAAAACCGTATAAGTAATTCAAATTGGGAGTGATAATAGCAGTTAGGATGTTACGGGATTGCGTATTTTTAGTGGATCTAAACAGTTATGAGACAGGTAAAGAGGAAGATCTACCGACTGAAGGAAAGGGTGTATTTTATAAGCTGTGATTGAAAGACCTTTAGAAGAGAACTTACTCATTTCTCAAAGTTGTATATTTATATATATAAATAAATTAAAAGAAAAGATACCATTTGTGTAATATAACAAGTCGTAAAAGAAAAGAGAAGAACAAGACTACACAACATTTTCGTCGAAAATAATAGTTACTAGGAAGCAACAAAACAGACGGACGTAAAGATAACAATCGTAAAAAGACTTTTTTGTATCCTGTTTCGGATAAAACGACTGAGTCAGCCCGAGATGAAAATGTTAAATTATCCGTTATAACACAAGTCTGTTGTTACATGAGATTTTATTTTGTGCGTTGAATGTAAGTATCATTTTTTAAGATAAAGCTATTTCATGAACTTGGTGAGGTTTGGAAAACAAGTAGTTTTCATAGTGAAAAACACAATCAAATATGATAGAAGCTAGATTGTAATTTTATTAAGTAGGTATCAAGTATATAAGAAAATAAAATGAAGGAAGCAACTATTTACTTAAAAATTAAACACAAATATTAAGTTCGAGATTTGTATTTAGAAAATTTGAATATATATTCGTATTTTGCTCTTTAAACTTCTCACCTTAGCAAGATCAGGCAACTGATCTATAAATTGAACAAGAAACAGCCTCTATAAAAAATATCAAATAAACCAAACAAGTGCTAGTCAGACTCGCGTATTGTGGGTTCCGTACCACAATACATATGCAAATTAATTTAATATTTCCTTACTTATTTGTCATTTCCGTAAAGTAACACAGCGTACTATCAACATATTTAAATATTATTTTACGAGTATTAATAAATTTAATACATTAATGAATTTAAATATTATTGAACTCATGTTTCAAAACTTAGATCTTGTATATTTAAATTCATCTTGCTCAGTAACAAAAAACTTACAAAACTATGAATTTCGTAACTTTTACTAAATACTAAAAGTTACAGAAAAAACTCTTTACGGTATATCAAAAACGGTACGTTAAATTATGAAAGAAATATTTAAATTTAATTGCGCGAGATAATTTGGAATATAATCATTTTCTTTTCTTTTCTTTTCTTTTCTTTTCTTTTCTTTTCTTTTCTTTTCTTTTCTTTTCTTTTCTTTTCTTTTCTCACCCAAGTTTACGTGAACGAAGTCACGCGTAGCAACTAGTTAAATATTAGTCTACTAAAGGTTTCAACTAAACTGCTGGCGTGCTGGCGAGCCATTTTCACATCCATACATTTGAGCTAACAACCTCCAGCTGGCTGACTTCAGCTAAATTGCAACCCGACTGAATTCCGCTGCAATTTTTACGTCACACAAATTATGCTACATTCCTCGAAAGTCATCTGTTACATGTAAATAAAATTAATCTGCCCGCCCGTTGTTTCCATTTCGTTGAATGTACTATTTCTTTCAGTTTTTTTTTATCAAAGTTTTCGAAACGACTCATGCTATTTTGATGGGACATAAATAAAAAAAGTCTAGCTGTAATGCGAGTTCGCGTGACTTAAGAGATTTTGTCAAATTTGAGGGTTTTTAGCTTCGATAGCTTCATACTCGTATTAACCTTCACGGTAATACGATACTTCTGCAAAAAGTATTTCTGATAAAGACAGTCTGATGTTCCGAATCCGAAACCGAATAAAACTAAATAAGGAATATTTATAATTAACCATATTATGTACAGGTAATTACAAAAATTTTAGCGTTAAAATCATTTTTAATCAAATGATATTTGGTGTAACGTGAAATTGCAAAATGCAATGTTTTTAAAATTCATTTGCAAAATTTAAAAGTTTATTTTTTTTTTAAATCATAGTTACGATCACTAAAAACTTTAATTTTGATACTTTGAAATATAAACAACTTTAAATTATACAATACAATTGATGAATTCTCAACAAGAAGATTCGTAACAGCTTGAAATGTATTTTCTTTTTTTAACGAAGTCGAAAAGTTGTTTTTATACTAAATAAATGTTAGTTGCAGTTCAAAAATGAGTTTTAACAATACCATGATATATTATTCTTTTATATATTAAGAAAGTAACTAAAATAAAAAGTAATGTCATCATATCATAAATATTTATAACGTTTATTATAAGGTTATTTAAAAAAACGGAAGCCTTTGTATGCGACCGTCTAAAAGTGAGCACGTTTAATGAATTATGTTCTTAGTTAAAGTTTTTATCAAATAGGTAATAAAATCAAGTTTTCTCTATTTACACTCTCTTTGTCGGCAAGGATCAAAATCACGCTTCCGACAAGGTCATAAAACCTCTTTGACAACCGGCAGTTAGCTCATCGTATTGTGAGCCACAATAAAAAAAATATGAATTCGCTGTCAAAATTACTCCCAGCCCTGATATTGATAATTTTGGGAAATTGGGAATTTTGGGATATCGAGAATATTGGAAATTTTGGGATATTGAGAATTTTGGTAAATTAGGAATTTCCGGAAATTTGAAATTTTGGGAAATTGGGAATTTCCGGAAATTGGAAATTATGGGAAATTTGTCCATTTCATTGGGTGAAAAAAACGCTACCTTAAGCGAATAGTGTATGAAGAGAATGTTCGAAAATAATCCTTAAGTACATAAAAGTCTTAAGTAACATATTGAAATGTTTAAATTTTTAATATATATATATATATGTTAAAAATTTGTCCGTGCGTCCGTGTGTCATATAGACCTATATATATATACACCTGTCTGAGTGTCGAGGCGGGAATAGAACCCACAACCCCCGAAACGGAATTCAGTTACACTGCCCACTGCGCCAACGGGCCAGTCATATAATCTTCTTCGTATAAGAAAAGAAGATGCTCTTCTCTTGAAGGTAAATTGTTATCTGGTTGTTCAGCTGGCCCGTTGGCGCAGTGGGCATAGACCCTGCCTTACGCTCCGGGGTCGTGGGTTCGATTCTCGCCTCGAGTCTGAGTGTATTATCTATATATATGTAATTATATATTTCTAAAAAAAAAATGTGTATAACAGGCGTCTCTTACCTATAACACAGGCATTAAGTTGTCTACCTTAGGAACAGACGTCCTTGTGTCATACAGTTCAGTATATATTTATCTTCAGTAATATTGTAGTTTTAAGCCGTTTCTTTGTTTGTGTTGTTTTCTTCGACTTTCATACAAACTTTCTAGCCCTATTTCATTTAAAATTTCGTATTTGCACAAAAAAACTAACCTATATTCATCTCCAAGGTCTAATCTATTTCTTTACCAAAATTCATCAAAATCGGTTAAGCGGTTTAGACTTTAAAAAGTAACAGACAGAGCTACTTTCACATTTATAATACTAAAGGATTTATAGCTTGTAATAATACCTGTACTGCAGGATTGGCTCGGAAGTACGCGAAGAGTGCACCGGTGATGGCGAGCAATGCAACAGCGTTAAGAGCCAGTTGCATTACACGGAATTTGTGGGCCGAGCTGTCTGTACTGTTGCCGCGTATGTCTCTCAGCATCTGTAAAAAAAGGCCTATAAGGATGGTTTTTATACAGGCGCGGATTCACCATGCTGGACCCGATTGACCACGTTAGTAGACCTGTGACGTCACACTCTCACGGGCTATTGAAATCGCAAGCCTGATAATAT
>JANCMC010026410.1:5761035-5784353 GCA_024363005.1 Charaxes varanes
TGGACCCGATTGACCACGTTAGTAGACCTGTGACGTCACACTCTCACGGGCTATTGAAATCGCAAGCCTGATAATATATCCAATACCTTACTTACAAAAAGAATGTATGAAAGTCATATATTTTACTACCTGTGCCCGCAACTTCGTCCGCATAAAATTAGGTAAACAAAAATAAATTCAATTTAAGCGTTATGAGATAAAGCTCATAGCCTTCCTCGATAAATGGGCTATCTAACAGTGAAATAATGTTTCAACTCGGACCAGTAGTTGCTGAGATTATAGCGTTCAAACAAAGAAACAAACAAACTCTTCAGCTTTATATATTAGTATAGATAGACATATCCTTTGTAGTAGAACACTGTATCAATCTTAATCAATGTAGAAAGAAGAAAGAAAGAAACAATGTTTATTCAATCATTGTGAAAAATTAAACAGCATGACACATACATAATATAATAATAACATAAACTAAACACGAAAATAAATAAATAACAATTTTCAAACTAGACATACAGTACAGTAACTAGATATACAGAAGATTGTCCCAATGTGAAAGGGATTGACAACTCGGTGAAAGCATACGAGTCATGGAATCGCGGCACCGATTTTCTGTTGCTATCCGATTGATGACGTCACGGAACAGGTATGTCAATAACAGAAATTTGAATACGTAAGTGTTTGAAACGATTACTGAGAGTGGTTAAGATAAAAGAGAATAATATTTAAATAAATATATAATTATAACTATTATACGCCAACTGGCAATTGGCAGAAAATCGGCCTAAATTGAGTAGCTGTGCCCACCTCTCTTTAATGCCTAGATCCGCGCCTGTGTTAATATTCAGATTTTTACAGGAGCGTAGTCAATTGTGAATAAAATATTGGTTTGATACATTGGATATGTAATTAAAATTATAAATATTTGTTTTTCTTTTTCTCTAAATAACAATAAATTACATAATATTTTTTTGATTACAATGTTGAATGAAAAAACGATGTTTTAAGAATAGATTTAATTTTAACCTTAAATAACCTTTAAAAGTTTGAATTAGGAAAAAAAACGTAAGAGAACTTTTTTTGTAGAGCAATAAATACTCTATAAGAATATGACATGGTCTAAACAATTCAGTTAGCAGTTTAGAAATAATAAAATTCCAAATAAAACAATATATTAAATAACATATTTAGCATATTTTATATGTATTTTTGAACAATAATTCTATTTTGAATTAATATTCAAAATTTTCAAAATTAATATTCTTTTATTCGGCTTAATAATTTAAAATAAAAGAAACTAAACATTTACTATAAATAACCGCCATCATGGGAGCTCCACGTTTAATACCGAAATTTTACATACTTCATCCTAGTTGAGTGATGTCGAAATTTACAACTACATTTTATAGGAGAGATGTAAAGTATTATCGCAACTTATTGCCGGCCTCTAGACTATAAATTCAATTTTATGACCTTCACGTATTCGCTAACATAAATTTATGAATTTTGAAGGGATTTATTGTTAACAATAATAGGTTTTCGTGCACTTTTTTATACACTGAAAGGTATTAAGGGATACGCTTTTTAAAGCAATACTTTTAAGGAACGTCTACTGTTTAACTTTCCCCTCCTAAAGTTGTTCGGGCTAGGTGGAATTGCGATGGATAGTCGCGCCTCTCCGACAGTTTTTTTTTTGATCGTGTAATGCTGTTGGTCAGAGTGACCTTGACAGCGTCAACGGGTGTCGTCATTGTGTTCAACTTTATTCAACTCAGACCGTATCTAATCAAGGTTTTACCTTCATTCAAAAATCTCAACATTTTCCACTTTACGTATCTGAAAAGGGTTCTAAGATTGTAGCAGAAAACAAAAAACAAAATAAAAGAAAAAAAATAGCAATAGATTTTCATATTCATTTTTTTTGGAACGCTTGATTACTGAATGACAGAAGGACAGACTAAAGTCTGGCCCCATCGGCTCAGTAGTACTCGGCACTGCACTGCCATAACATTCTGAGGTGACTTTTATAGAAATATACTAGCTCTTTCTTCTTCGTCATCCTCAAATCCTGAAAGGTCAAAGTCCTCCTTATTCGGGTCCTATCAAAAAATACGTTCTTAACGAACCTCTTCGAACTATGAACTATCTCCTTGCCAAATTTCATTCTTGTACGTAATGCGATGTTCCAGATTTTTTTTATGCCTCGTTAACATATCTAACTTTAGCTTTTCCTCGTTATTTTGACACCATTTGAGTTTATTTTTGAAACATTTACGTTCGCAACCGTTAAATATCTTAAGTTTTACAATATATTTTAAGTAAAGCATAGTTAATTACAACTAATTTAATTATGTGTTTTAATTTTCAGTTCAAATATTATTTCGAGATATATGTTAAAATGAAATCTGTGATCTGAAAATTGTTTGATCTGAGCTAAACTGGAGATTTGAAGTTTATTTCAGGAATTAGAACTCAAATAGAACAGGACGCCTCATTTTAATACAGTTATTAAAATAACATATATATATATATATTTTAAATATTGAAATATAATCGCAAAATACATCATTTTTATACGTATAGATTACCGATATCACACACTATTGAATCACCTTTTACTGTCTAATTTGTAAACGTATAATAAAGAGTTTTTTTTTATTATTATTTATCCTGTACCTGTACGTAATTTTCTATGGGCCTAGCATGAACATTTTCATCCTAAGTAGAGTCAACTCATCGATTTATTTTGGTTCAAAAATTCGTGCAAGACCTCAGAAAAGACTAGCTAATCATAAGAATGAACTTGCTTCTAACCTAAGCAGAGATGGGTGTATGCAAAGGATTTTTAAAAATTCTTATTTAATTATTGTATAATTAAATTTACGATTTAAATCAATTTTATCAAGGTTTCATATAGCAAGTCTGTGTAGATACAACTTTGACGCTTAACCGTATGACCTGTGTATATAAAGTTTATGGCCAATAAGAACTAATAAGGGCATCTCTGCCAAATAATTTGTTATAAAAAAAAATACTTACATGAACACTTTGGTTTTCAAATACTCCGCAGTGAATTGATAATAGTCGTTAGAATATTTTCGTTGACACGCTATTGGCCACTTTTTAGATGCTTAGCTGTGGCCGGCACTTCACTTGCGTAGAAGGCTATAGGTTACATATATAGCCTTCTTCGATAAATGGGCTTTCTAATGAAAAAAAAAAAATTCAAATCGGATCAATACTTCTTTAGATTAGCGCGATCAAGAAAACAAACTAATTCTTCATTTTTATTTATTAGAATAGAAGAATAGTTTTTTAGATACATATTTTTTGTTTCATATAATGTTAGATCTTCTTTATTAAGCTAAGAAATGTTCCTCAATGGAATGTTTTAAATTCAAGACCGGTTCTTATTAACCACAGAAAATTAAGTGAATTGCGTCTCAATCGCGGTCGCTTGTCCCATAAATATTTATATTCTATAACGCTCAAGTGGCAAAGATCTTTATTTTGCTACATAAAGTTCCCGGCCACACTTCATGATCTTTTAATTGAAGCTATGTCTGGCTCTGGCGTACACTAATCGTTTTTGGGGCTTTCTGGTATGGAAAAAGTTGATTAAAAGTACCAATAGTCGCTTTTAAATATCTTTTTAGTCATTATTTTCGTGGAGCCCTTTTTTATCTACTATAAGTAGCTCACTAGCGCTTGTCTAGTACAAAGTAATTTGCCGAATAAAAATAAATTTAAAAACATTTATGAATTCTCAGATTAAGTACTTAATATTTATAGAACCATTAAAAAATCAAAATCAATAGTCAATGTCATTGTCACTTCTTGTCTGAACAGCTCAAACCTGTAGATTAGTGATTACTGATTACTTGGTGTTTAATGATAAATAACAATAACGTGTTTTCATTGCCACTCCCATACTCGTTCCCACTCATTCTAAAGGCGAACGGCCTCCCATTTCTGTTCTCATTCATTCTAAAACCTATCGGACTCCCATTCTCGTTCCCAATCATTCTAAAGGCAAACGGCCTACTAATCTAATTCTCACGCATTCTAAAGGTCTATAATTAATCCACAAGCCCCTTTCTCCGTGCATAAGAAAGGAAAAATGTGATTAAGTAGAAATTTATTGTTCCACTGCAGTAAAAGGCCTCACGGGGATCGGTAGGGCTCATTGTTACACTTCCATGTAAATTAACTAAAGAATAATAGCTTTTATTTCTTTTCTTGCATAATACAATTGCTTCAGTGAACGTCCTAGAAAATAATAGAAGAGAGTCTTGTAGATTTCTTTGTTCATCCATAATAATATATAAAGCTGAACACAAGGGTTCCGAAATCTACTAAATAAATTCTTCTATTTGGATTGTCGAATAAAATAAATATTTAAAAAATAGTTCACAAATGCTTACCATGCGTTAGTTTCACAACTCGGCTGAGGCCAAACTGAGTTTTGCGCTGCGTGAGACCTGGCAAGTGCTGGGGCTTCAGGAATTAAATCCTCACTAATCCGCAGTAACAGTGTTAGCTAGAAACTATTATTTGTCACAACTTTGTTCGCCATTTCTATTTCCTATTTATTTCTGGCTTCTTTCCTGGCGTAACAGTACTAACGAATAAGAAACATCTTCGTCATTTTTCGAAGGCTGGCATGGCATCAAGCCTTCTGGTAAAGCAGTTATCAATGAGCGTCTATAGTAAGGAACCACCAGTTGATTTGCCCCTTGTCTAATATATCAAATACCGTTATCTGAGGAAAATTTTCATGTCCTAGTAATAAATATTATTTATTTCAATGTGCGATAGCGAAATTTCTTTACGTGATTCGCTAGTTCGGTTGCTTTTGCTATGTACTTCTTAAAAAATGAAATATTTAGACTAAAACTAGTCCCTAAGTGCATACCAGCATAGGATCTTTAAATAGATCTAAAAACCTACACTCATCAATCAATCTTGAATAAACACTACATGTAAATATTTTATAAAAGCGAACGGTCATCTAACACGAAATATCTTAAACCGTTTGACGTACAAAGATGAAATTTATCATCCATTATTGAGTTTTTTTTGTTACTCCTTACCACGTCTAAACCAATCAACCTGTTGTCATAAAACTGTGCATACTCGTCTCCTTCAGATATAAATATTTTGAAGAAGCCCCAGCGGATTCTCAACTTCTGGCAGGAGCTGGGCTGGATGGAGTGAACATCCACCAGCCCCCCTCAAGCACAATGGTCACCATAAAGTGACTGAGTGCGGAAAACAGCCTGCGAAGAAGAAGAAGACTATATTTTAGCCTTTAGCTAACGTAGGCGATGAATTCCTGGAGGATCAGTAGAATGGCAGAGTCACTTTTAATATGCTTTGCTTTGAAGATAGCGGTAAAGTGTTAACTACTTGAAAATTATTAAAAATATATCCATTCAACCTTTTTATGCTTTTTATATAATAAAATATTTTTTTAGTATCGTTTCCGCAACCTATTTGGGCTATCAAAAACGTCTTAGTCCACAACGTGGCTAATAAAAATATGTCTACAAATTTAGGGACACCGCTGCGTCTGCATGTTTTTATAGTGACTACATTGTTCAATGTGTCAGCCAATTAACTATTTAAAATGGATGATGACATTTTTTTTGTTTTACCAAATTTAAAGGGCTTAGAGCCGATAAAATTTTTATTAAATGGCCTATCTTATTATTATTTATTTAGTGCTTATTTTTCCTATGACTGGGCAAAGACCTACCTACCCTCTTTCCATAAGATTTCTATATAAATATTATTTCTTGTAATGCTGTGTATTTTTTATTCAAACCAATCATGTGTAGTATCATTAAATAGCTATTTTATACTAAGGGCAAGGTTTTATACACAACTTTTATATTATGGTATCGTTTTTGAGTAATCAGCCTCCAAAGTGTTTTATAAGGATTAGATTTCTAAATAATTATTATTTAATCCTAGGATAAAATATCGCATTCGGACATATAGTAATTTTAATATTGTACAGTATTCAGTTAAAATTGTATATTTCAAGATAAAGCCGACGAACAATTTCACCACTGGGGAGTCTAGAATCATGTTCTGTTTCCTGGAACGCGTATCCGGTACGATGTCTTTTACACCCTGCATATAATACACATATAGATTTATCATGTATACCTGTTTGAAATTTTGTTTGTGATCAAGTTAATTTAAATGGTTTATAGTAGGTTATCAACCGTGCCTATGTCTTTTATTTTTATATAACGAAAAAAGGTTTGAAATAGAACTTCTTTGCGCACATTTGACTTGGGCAGTAAGCTGGTGAAGGCGTGTCGAGAGCGTTACGAAAAGTGTGATGGGCGAAGCGCACAGAAGCTAAAAGATATACATTTTCTTTCTTAATAAATTACTAGTTGGTATCCGCGACTTGATCCGCGTATATAAAATAGGTGAAATTTTTTAGCGGTTATATAATTTAGATGACACATGACCGCACATCGATAAAACCTAACCATAATCGTCGACCATAAACGTCGCTGTCGATAAAACTAAACATTTACGTACTATTCTCAAAGGGAACGTGTAATGAGGTCTTTCAAGAAAAATATTTTAGAACTATAAAGACACAAAAAAGAGCCTGTATGTAATGTTTTTTCCGTAAACAATGAGACGCTTCAGTTATACAATATTGTCTATAGATTGAACATGGTTAACATAGTAAAAAATACCTTTTTACACAAATACTGGTTTAGAAACAGCTATTTGTACGATTTAAGAATTCCGTTGTAGTTGGTGATATAGGCATGCTAGATTGCCTTACTGATTTTAGCAGACATTTTTTTTTACATACTTGCCAACCATGAAACAAGTTTACAAATATAGAAAACGATAAACTAGTTAAGGTTTGTAAATTCAATATGGCGGCTGGAAGATGGCCCGATTTACAGTCTATTTGATATTTTTTATGTATAAATAAACAGGTATGAAAACAAGACGGCAAATTCTTCGAAGCTCATAATTATATCGGCTATTTCATATTTGTATGGAATGTGCCATGGCGTCACACGAGTAGCAAAATTGATACTCTGGTTATTAGCAAGGGTCTTTTCATATTTATGGTATTATAAAGTATTGATAGTATATAAAAATAATTAGGTTTATGTACATGAACAGAAATCTACCCTCCAATTCCTGTCGGAGGCCAAAACTCGTTTTGGGTTTATGACCCGCTTCAGTAAGTATAGGAAAATGCGTTATAAAATTATTCTCGTACAAGGCGCTTGTACCACCCCGAATACGCATAATATCTTATAAATAAGATTCTCGTGTCACAATGTTAGTTACCGTACTCCTACGAAACGGCTTGACCGATTTTTATTAAATTTTATACGCATATTCAATAGATCTGAGAATCGGCTACTAGCTATTTTTCATACTCCTAAGAGATAAGGGTGGCCCACGCGGTCGGAGTCGCGGGGCGCAGCTAGTATTATTATATATTATAGAATAATATTGACGCGTTATAAGACCACCGTGTTATAGAGGAATTACAGTGCTCGCTTTTTAGTTTGATACTCTGTCTAATACCAGAGTATGGCCTGATTTTTAATTACGCATCAAACTGATATATAAAAAAATTAAGAGGTATTACTGACATAATTTATAAGTCATAAGACTAATTCACAGAACAAGTTTTTCTCAAGGTCGCGGTTACAGGTCTAGAAATAACAAAACGATCTTTTAGCAGTTTATACATATATTTTATTAACAATATGATATAATTCACATGCGTTCTTAATCTCTCAAGAAAAGTATATTTTTACAATACGTTACTAAAAATCAATCTGAATATATAACAAAATCAATAACATGGACTTTCTAATTTACATAAAATAATGTATAACTATTTGAATAACATAAAGCCAACTGTGGATTTCGCTTACAAAACATACATTTTTATTATGATCAAATATTACAATATTTATTACTTATTCATTTTCAATTACGTAAATACACCACCTATACATACATGTATCCTTCTTATTCATAAAAAACCGGAAGCGTCCTAAGCATCATTAACTGTGCTTCTATTGCTTTAATTTGTGTCAGTGCAAGCAAAACTTTTTTTATGAATAAGAAGTTTAGTCCACGGTTAACAATTTTAAACCTAAGCAACTATAATAATCATCTAATGGAGTTCGGCTAACGTAAATTGGTAGTGTTACGTCATACGCGATAAGGTTGACGTATTATTATCGGGGCACTGCCCACTATAACGACGCCATTTCAAATTTAATAAACAGCAAGACTTGCGAGGTAAATGAAATGCCACAAGAATTAACGCCTGTTACACCGGTCGCTTACACATTGCCTGTAATATACAGGCAAGCAAATACCTTGACTGTTAGTACGTAAACATTATGTCATGTTTAAATGGTTACTCTTTAAATGTTAAAAAGTACCACTTTAATAGTATTAGGATTACATCACACGAATACCTACGCATAACGCAGTCCTTGTTTTTTTTTTGATTGTGGCAAACTAGCTGCTCGGTTTTTAGTCAATTCGCAAGAATTTTTTACTATAACCAGAACATTAAATGTATTTTCTATGAACAACATTCAATTTCAGCGCTGTAACATGCTTTGTAAAATATCAATGGATTCAACATTATATTCCACTAGGCTCTAACGCTATCGAAATAATTTTATCATAACACACCAAATTATATTAGACGAACTCACCTATATATTTCGTACACTTTTTACAGACAAGTAGTCTTTTAAGATCCGTTTAAAATTATATCAGATGCCACAATTGTGAGGTTAATATTGACGCATTATCGCCCTAATGGGGTTCGATTTCAAATATAAGTCATTTCTTAGTTACATTATTGCCAAATTCATTAGAACAATTTCATTAAAGGTTTTATCTACATTAATAAATATTTAAAATTCATCACATTTCTAAATGACTAAGTTGTTTTTTTTTTCTTTTATTTATTTCACTCAAAAATCAAATTGTTTTCCAAAATATTTTAAAACGATAGGATTTTTGTGTTGAAACTGACAAAATTATACACATTTCTGACATATAGTCACACAAAAAATGTTACATAATAAAATTAAGAACAATTGTTTCATATATAAGTAGGTTCTGAGAATAAGCTTGCAAAATTTTACATGATTCAAATATCATTTGAATGAAATCTAGTCTTCTTTTTTTTTAATTTCTTTATTTCTCGAAACAACTCTTTACTTACATAATCTGTTGACCAGATTTCGTAATATATTTCGAACATGATCAATTATTGGGAGACTATTGTTGATCTACTAATTGAGATTATCATGGTTCCATTCTAAAGTTTATCTTCCACATTAAAAAAAAAAAAACAGAAAATATCATTGCTGTTACAGTGCCACATTAACAGTTTTTAAAAGTAAATTACAATGTCAAGAGTTCAATTAGAGAATTTAAATGTACATACGATGGTATTTATTTCATTGTATTTTCTGATAAACTCAATTGATAGTGAATGATGATTCTTTCAATTGAAATAAATTGTTGCAGTTGCGTTAGGATTCTAAAAGGTCTGTTTTGGTCTCACATCTAGTTCTAGAGATTGTTAATACAGCAAAGTAGAAGAAGAATATATAAAACGAGAACATGACTAATCTGGGTCAACAACTAACAAACAAACATAGATTGACATGACAGATTCTTGTTATATATTAAATATGATCATTATCTAGTAAAGAGTAATAATGGGTACAGAATTTTGATACCTACATTTAAAAATAATTGCAAAACTATACTGTATTAGACAGATAAACTTATTGCTTGTTAAAGGATATTGCTTGTGTATTATTGTTATTAACATATTTTAGTATAGATTTTTTTTTTTTTTGTTTTAAAATTATAAATTTTTGGAAAAAAAATAAATAATTTGTAGTGGTTCACGTATGCATGCTGTAGCCATCTATAATTGATATAGCATTTAAGTTTTTCTTTTATATGTTGTACCCATCCTTAAAACTGCTACAGGCAGTCAACATGTGATTTTTTTATTTTTATTTCTTGCTAAATTTTTAATTTATTGTCATATATTTATTTGTTAGCTGTTTTGTAGTATTTTTAAAGATTAAATTGTCTTCATATCATTTCAAACCTTCCACCTTGGTGTGCCTTACCACACAGAATATGCATAAATAAGTATATGAAAAAATATGAAGCAAAAAAGGTTTTCAACCGTAGATTTTTTTTTTAAGAATATTAGAAATACTTTTTAGGTATGTCTAATATCCCCTTTTGTCCCCTCCTACTAAGCTTAAATTAAAGCTTGTATTAGGACTGGGTGCGACAATACCCCAACGGCGGTGGCGTTGGAACCGGGAACCTTGCGGATTTCAGTCTATACCGTTGAGCTATCTAATACTCAGGGATTTATTTGCACCATTCTAACTTGAACTGTCAAGGCTTTGCTATCAAAATAATTGTGCTTTACTTTGAAAAAATAATTGTAACAAAGGAACAGTACAGAATAATTAGAGTACAGTATAGAAGTACAGAACAGTACAAGCGAAAAATAATGTGTATTTTAGATTTTTTTGCATACCTAATGATTTTTTCATTCAAAATCAAGACTACTTTTTTTTATTACTTCGTTTATTTCTTAGTTGCTTATTTTTGACACTATCTTAATTGTAACTCTGTTGATTTCATTAACAATGATCGCTTATTTTTTCTCTTTCACCTTCATAAAAAACTACAATTTATTTTAGTAATTTATTGATTCTTTAGGGGCTGATTCTTTTCCGGGCTGATTCCTTTAGGGGCTGATGAAGAATATGGACGCATTTAAATGGAATGTGATTTTTAACGTAAGTGTGGTGGTATTTTCACGCGTAAGCTGCTGAACCAATTTTGATGAATTTCGGTATAGCGATAGATTGGACGTTGGAGAGGGACATAGGCTACTTTATGTTGCGAAAATGAAACTTTAAAGGAATTAAATAGGGGTTGAAAGTTTTTATGAAAGACGAAGGAAACAACGCGGACCAAGTCGCTAGTAGACTATAAACTCTTTCAAGAAACTAATAGTAAAGAAAACACATAGTATTCTATACACAAGCGTGTTGTACCTTTTCCTTTTCTTAGGCACTATCTACACTAGCGCACTGTACCCTTTCCGTTCCTTAGGTACTATACACACTAGCGCGCTGTACCCTTTCCTTTCCGTAGGGGAAGAAAAAAAGCGTATTATACTGTCAAATTATATATTAAAGATAAAACTGCTTGGAGTTGAGTTGTTCCATCTTTGTACTAGATAGTTAACATACAAAAATGTGAAATACTAATTTCTGTTAGAACTATTATTAAAGGAGTGGCTAACGAGCTTCTTTTTATTCTCTATTATTGATTTCGTTACTTAAACATTTGAATTTTACTTCTAAATAAAGCAATACACAAATCCACTATTAACCTACACCATTTAAACTTAAGCGATTGCCCAAATTAAGGCAATTTTAGACACTGTTAGGCATTACATAACCGCTAGGTAATCGTGTGTGCAGTAAGCAATTACTTACAGTAATTGACCTATTAATAACCCTTGAGCCGAGAGTACTACGAATTTGATACTATGACACGGTCCCTAAATCGCTTTCTATTATCTTATAACATCCCCGTTCCAGTTTCCGTAGTATTAGAAATAACGGATGACTATTATAATAACTAACTTTCTTGAATAGCAATAAAGTTCCAATTGACTCTACATTTTAGTTACAAAAATTTTGTATGGGAAAAAGAAAAGGGCTGTTATTAGGGTTTCCCCGGAAATTATTCGAATTTTTTTTTGCCGTTAATTCTTGGACTTCAACGAACATTAAAAAAAGAATTAGTAAAATTGGTACAGGTGTTGTTGAGTTATGTGCTTACCAACACATTTAATATCAATGATAAATTTTAGTTAATTGTATAATTGGTTAAGAAATTTGTTTGCCACGCTAAGTTCGAATGTCGTTTGCACGTCGATTAGTTAAAAGGCCTATTTTTGCTTGTTATGCATTACGTTAACATCTCCTGATGATGCTTCGGTGTCGAAGCGAAACGTGCGTTGAGGCACAACGGAAAGTCAGTGTAGTGCTGTGCTTTTGTGGCGGATTCGGTGGTGTAGCTTTCGGGTTGCAGCATTGCACCGATTTTCCCTCGTATTCATTCGCTCGGATTAAAGCAAAGTAGTTTAGTTTCTCATTCATGTCAAGGATTTCCACAAAGTAACGCCTTATTCTATCAATTATAATGTTCCGTGTTCAAGATGGATCGCTATGCAGTAAAATACACTTGCGTGCAATTAAAACGACTCAAAAAGTATATTAGCATAAAAGATTAATTAAGCGGTACTTTGTTTTATCACATTTATTTGAAAATTGCTGTATTATGAGAATAATAATCAGGCTTTTAAATAAAAAAAGTTTTATGAAAAAAGCGTATCAGCTCAATCTTTTGAACGTAAAGCGCATGTTGAGTAAATTTTTCGTGACGATGTGATTTAACGCTAAGCGGATTCCACTGATGATGGCTCATTCGCGTGCCAAAATGTTTTCTCCCCTTACAATCAACGTCGTCTGTCGTTTGTTACAAAATTCTTTAAATTGTAAATATGATTAAAAATGAAGAAAAAATTTATTTAATAAGAAAGAGCGATATAGTAGAAAGTAACCGGACATTATTTGAATATAAAAAATCTCGTATCGCGGTGTTTATTCGGAATTTACTCTGTATAAAATAAAGAAAAATAGATTTACCAATTATCAAATTTATAGTTCTTGAAATTCGTCAATCCATGGTGTAACACCATGATGGAAAAAGTTTTAAATCCCCTTAACCAGGACAGGAGAATCTTTGACCCGAAAATCTTGGATCGTATATTTTCGTTCGACTCGTCTCTAAGCCGCTAGCTTCTCAATAGGAATATATACGTTCGTTACATAGATTATCACCAAGACAATGTACAAGTGAATTATGTACAACAAATTTCTTTTATTTATGATAACAATTTATGGGAACTCGAACATAATTTGTATTCTGTAATCTTCCAAGTACATTGCAAAAAAATCAATTCTTTATATAAATTTGCATACGTAGAATCATAAACTGAGTTATTTTTTTTTATAATGAATATTAGACATACTTTTTAAATATGTCTAATATTCCCCTTTTCCCCTCCTACTAACCTTAAATTAAAAGCTTGTATTAGGAGTGGGTGCGACAATACCCCAACGGCGGTGGGGTTTGACCCGGGTACCTTGCGAAGGCAACTTCAAAACGAACTCCTCAATTCGCCTGCATGTTTATTACTTTCGTATGTTTGTTACGCGATTACTCCGCTATTTACGAACCGATTTTGACGATTCCTTTTTTGTTTGGTAGACCATAATTCAGAAATGCTCCCATATAAATTTTATCAGAATCGGTCCAGCGCTTTTTAAGAAATCAACGAAAATCTAAAAATTTATATACACATAAATCGTTATATATCAATGATGTCTTCGCGTACTCTCAAACCTAACCTGTCATAAGAGGAGTGCGTTTGGAGTTGGCTAACCTATATAGACAAAATTTTGACTGTCCCGTTGGCGCAGTGGCCCACCTAAAATTTTTTCTTTATTTTCTTCAAATACCAATAGGCGCGATGAGAGTTATTAGAAATCATTTAAATTATGTTTATACAATTATTATACAAAACATAAGTTTCAATATCCGCGTATACTAAGAAACAAGAAGTAAAATATTCAGAAACATATCAACGTTTTTTCTATCAAAAATAGTTTTTGAAAAATTTCTGTTTACAATTTGAAAATAAAATATTTCATTGCAAATCGTGCAAAATTATTTTATTTAAAATATTATTTATATTCAAGACGAATTAGTCTTGGATCCTGAAGTGGAGTAAGTTTTTTTTTTTCATTTAATGTGAAACACGATTAATGTGCAATGATTGCATTAATTTTATGATTAAGTGTGCACACTTAATAATAAAAACTTCTTCAGAATCATATGAATCCTTCATAATTCTTTGGCACGAGTTATTGCATGCTTCGCGCGAAACTGAGTAATAACAATTTAAATTTCGCAAGTTAATAAAATAAAATTACATGTTAAATCGAAGAATGTAGAATCGAAAACGAAAATCAAATTTACCGCCACTACGTTTCTTGCAAAATGCACAAGGACATTCGGCAATGGTGATAAACAGGTCTATTGACAGTATTTACAATGGGTAAAAAATGATATAGTGTAATAGCACATCACAAATATTGTTCTTCAGCACGATATTTGATATAAATTTTCCTTAAATTGGGCAATATGTTTAAACAATATGGTTTTATGAATTATTCGCCACACTACACACACAGAAACTTATAGGAAATATGGCAATTTGACTTTAGCTTAATGTTGCCAAAACATAATACCAACCAAATTACAAAGAAAGATAATAGTGATAACACTATGCATCGATAATAGGTAGATAATAACAAAAGATATTTTATAAATATTTTTTTATAATTTAGTTATTCTAAATTAATATTTGCTTCCACATAATTTAAATATAGTATAAAATTATTCAAGATTAATTTATTCGATCGTAAATAATTACCAGTGTAAGAAAAAGTCATCCCTTTTTTTTATAATTACTTTAAAAAATAGTTTATTTCATAAATAAGTAGTTTATTTAATCATTCTTAATTTTTATGTTGAGTATCACTCTCTAAAAAGTTTAACAAAATTAGGCTTTGACCTTAATAAATACACCCAATTATATAAACGTATGTCTGTATTAATAAGTTCGTGTAAACTATAGTATTAACTTGAGTAACTAGAACGAATTACTATTAATTTTAATTAATGGGTTCAGTGTAATAATCGTAAGTGTTTTACTTTTTCTATGTACAATTGTGATACGAATTCATAGTCAAATAGTCAATGTACATATTCATAAAAGTGATTTTTTTAATACTGCAACACTATCGCGGCGTTCATTTTCGAAGTTTCGAAATTTAAATTGTATTACCGTTTATCTTTGACAAACTGAAGTAGGTTTCGTTTATGATTGAATACATTATTTTAAATGTATTAACAAAATAAATATTTAAAGGTATGTATAATTTGAAATACATATTTATTAACTGTATTAAGGAAAGGACTTTACTTAATTTAGGCTTCTCATGTTTATTAACATCGTTACAACATTCAGTACAATTTTTGTTTCTTTTGGGATAATTTTATAAATAAAGGCAGTGAAGCTTTTTTTATTTATTTAATTGTGGTAACTATTGCAGATGTCGCGCATACCAAAATATCCATCGGCTGCGAAAGAGAACAAGCCAACTTTTTCCAACATTAGAAATATGACGAGGACCATCGGAAACGGCCTAAGTGAAATGGACAAAAAAAACTTGATGTTGAATCACACTAAAGCAGGATCCAATGGTGCAGCAGTTGTGGCAGCTCCTCGCATAAAAAGATCAGCGACAGCGCCTTCTGCGGCGGTTGTACCTAACAAGGTTTCGAAAGTTGAGAAAAAACCTACAACAGTAGCACCTAGGATTGCTCCCTATGATTATAAAGCAAGATTCAATGATCTCTTAGAAAAACATAAGGTTATTAAAAGTGAACTTAGTGACTTAAAGGAAAAACATATTGATGTGTCTGATGAATATGAGAAAATGAAAGAAACAATTGAAGGTACGGTTGCTGAAAAAGATATGGTAAAAGAGAAGCTATTAAATACACTAAAAGATTTAAGACAGAAAACAATAGAAAATGAGAGTTTGAAGCTTGATAATGACATTCAGAAGCAAGAAAATGAAGAATTGAGAAGTAAAACAAGACTTCTTGAGGATGTTACAAACAGTTTAAAAGTGAAAACCGCAGAGTTTGATAAACTGAAAATGGAGTTTGATGACTTGACACGTCGTCATAAAAGCCTTAGTGAAGAAACAGAAGCACTGCGAGTCCTGACCGACCATCTGAAGAAAATATTTGTAGAACATGAGAAATTGCGATTAGATCATAAAGAGGCTCTTGAAATAATAACAAAAAATAAATGTGATTCTGATGCATTACAAAATATTTTGGCTACAATGTATACTGATCAACGTTGTTTGAGGAATACTATACAAGACTTAAAAGGCAATATTAGAGTATATTGCAGGGTAAGACCACCACTTGAATCTGAGGCATCAAAACCTTTGTACAACCTTAATGTTCTTGATGCTTGTTCTATAGAAGTGGAAAAGATTGAACTTCTTAACTCTACCCGCAAGGGTAAAACTCAAACGTTCACCTTTGATGGAATTTTTACACCTCATTCATCTCAGGAAGATGTATTCGCTGAAGTTTCTCCAATGGTCCAATCAGCTCTGGACGGTTATAATGTTTGTATTTTCGCATATGGTCAAACTGGTTCAGGTAAAACATATACAATGGAAGGTGGTTGTGGTGTACATGAATATGGTATTATCCCTCGGGCCATAGATATGATCTTCACCTGCATGGATGATCTTAAAAGGATGGGTTGGGAGTTGACTATTAAAGCTACATTTTTGGAAATTTATAATGAAGTAATATATGACTTATTGAACCCTAGTAAAGAACAATTAAACCATGAAATCAAGATGGTTAATTCTAAAGGTGCCGATTTATATGTATCCAACTTGAAAGAGGAAGAAGTTAAGAGCTCTCATGACTTCATCAGGTTGTTGATGTTTGCGCAACGTAACCGACAAACCGCAGCCACAATAAACAACGAAAGAAGTTCTAGATCTCATTCAGTGGCGCAAATAAAAATATATGCTATTAATGAAAAACGTAAGGAAAAGTTCACTAGTAACCTGAATTTGGTGGACTTAGCTGGTTCTGAAAGTGGTAAAACAACTCAGAGAATGGATGAAACAAAACACATTAACAGATCACTTTCTGAACTATCCAAGGTTATATTGTCTCTACAAACTAACCAATCCCATATTCCGTACAGAAATTCAAAACTTACACATTTGTTAATGCCAAGTCTTGGTGGTAACTCCAAGACCCTCATGTTGGTGAATATCAACCAATTCGATGAATGTTTCAATGAGACTCTTAACTCCTTAAGATTTGCAACTAAGGTGAACAGCTGCAGAACCGTTAAGGCAAAGAAAAATCTTACTATGGTTGATTACTAATACTTAATTTGAATCTCTTCCACATTATTCATGTTTATAACGATCCATCGCTAATTAAGTAGTAGCTTATGCATTTTTTACATTTTAGTGTCTAAAATGGAATATGCAGTAAGAAGTGGTATGATTGTAAGTTATGCCCATATACTATGACTAGATATATTTAGATTTAATTTGTAAAGATAATCTATAATTGCCACCGATAATTTTGTACATTGTTTTAATTCAGAGTTTAGACTAATAACTTCACGAAACTGTGAATTATAATTGTTCCAACTGGATTGGATTCAGTGACTTAAACTCTGTGTATCGTTTTATTTTTTTCTGCAAAATATCCTTAATTTCTTGCTATGACAGGCATTTCTCTTAGACCCTATTAAGTAATAAATTTGTTATGAAGATCAGAAATCAACAAACTTAAAAACCTAAATCTGAATTGCTACTTTAGATTTATAAACAGAATTGTCTTTAATGTTTTTATTTTATTATTTGTTAATTTTTACTGTTATTAAATTCTTGTTGTACAACTAAATAGATACGCCAGGTGGTAGGAACATATTGTTATTCGTAGACGTGATTTCGTAGGAATTTTCTGAGTTTTTAACTTAAAATACTTTTATAAATACTATTGTAGAAATAAACTCAAGGGCAAAAACGACTATGTTGTGATTTTTAAACCGTGAACAAAAGTATTTATCGATTTTTAAGCGGAATGCGTTGTAAGGCATTGTACATTTGTTAAAAACTGCATTTATATATGAATAACCAATACTTTTGGTGTAATATGTAACTTATATGAAATAGTGTATGACAATACTAATGAAGTAACGTGAAATTGGATAATACTAACAAGATTAGTATCTAGTGAAATTAGAATTAAAAATGGCAGCCGAAGACGCTTGGGTAGCTCAGACTAATGGTTTGATAAGTGTAAGTAATTTAGAAAAAAAAATACTGCACAAATCTGCTAAGGCGACCTTGCGTATTCGGAAAAACCTCACCGGTTGCGAAAAAAGCTGTGCTGCCAATGGGCCGCGCTGTGGTTTTGTGCAGATATTAAATTAATTTAAAATCGCACGTTTGTGGACTCCGAATTCTTGAATACTATAGTTGCCGCCAAGTATTCATAGAAGTAGGAGGGTGGCACTTGAGAGAGTAATCTTGAGGTTCTTATTGATTCGTTCTCGAATAAAATAAAAATTTATCGCACTTATAACCAATTCACAAAAAACTACTACGTATAAATTATTCTTTATATTGCGTCCGCCTTTATGGAATTTTTCAATTGGCTTCATTGCGGCGAGTAACCGGCGAGTGCTCTCAACTTTTTCATTTTAGAAGCCGCAGAGTGTAGTGCGAAAGGTTGATTGATGAAGAGATCGTTAAAAGTTATTAGTTAAAAAATGATTATATCGATGTGTTCGGCATTGTGCCTATTCTGTGTTATGTTTAGTGACAAGGTCAAGCTTGAAGAATCGTGTCTAGGTCAGTCGAGTTGGATGTGCCGTTGAATCTTTTCGCTGTTTCGTCACGCCTGATTGTCACGCTCACTTTTAACGTGCCCTGACTTTATAATGATTCTAGATTTGACTATAGCAAAGGAGAATCTGAAATAATTGCTTAATTATTTATTTTGGCAAAAATAAAACAAGCAAGCATTAATTTTCAACATATTGATCACTTAGTCGTAAACTGGACTAACTTAAAAAGTGTTTTTTTGGGAAATCGCAAAAAACGTTTGGTCACGTACGATTTATTCTGCTTATATTAAACATTTTTGACAAAGGCCAAAAAGTAGTGCTTATTTAAACATTTCAAAAGGGCTATCCATTTAGCTGCGTTCAGTTACTTTTAAAATAAGCAAAGGTAAGCACTTCTTTATGGACAATTAATTGAGAAAGATATTTTCAATTTTTTCAATAGCATAATTAATTACTCATACGGATTTCTCACATATTAGATTAACTTTCTGAAATTGCTACAACAATACAATTATAAACTACATTTAGAAATTTGTTTTCTAAACTGGAAGACATATAGATACCCGTGAAATACCAAATTCAAGAAAAAAAATCCTATTGTAGTAGATAAATAATAGAAATTTTCTAAGAAAATGGCTTTCCCTCTAAAAAAAACAGTTAAAATATATTTAATTTTATATACAACTAGCCACAAGTAAAATATATGCGTATTATGCATTCGCTGTTTTATATATGGATTCTTTTGTGTCGAATTGTTTGTACTTTATTAATAGTTGGGCATTAATTTAAACAATTTTAATTAACTTACATTTAATGATATATATTTAATGTTTCATTCAAAGTATAAATTATAATGAAGTTTCAAAAAAATTTACGGAAAAGGAAGTGGGTTGATATTGACTATTTTTCGAAAACACACACTCGAAAAAAAGAAATATAGAAGAATATTTAAAAACACCTCTGTATAGTTGGAGATATGAATTTTGTTTTCAGTAATTTGCACATAGCCTCCGGCCACCCTACATGGTCATTCAAATGATCATTCAAATGAAGCTATGTCTGGCTCCGGCATAAGACGTATCGGCCATCTATCTATTTCTATGGACAACAAAGAGTTTGTTTGGTTCCTAGATCCCGCTAATATCAGGAATTACTGGTCAGATTTGAAAAGTTCTTTCAGTGTTAGATAACCCATTTATCGAGGAAGGTTAGAGGCTGTAATGAGTCTTGTTTTATCTAATTTCTCGCGGACGAAATTGCGAACACAACTAGTTACGAATATTTTGAGATATACCTAAAATTATCATTATCTTTCAGTGAAACTATCTTTTTAAACTAGTGTTAGTACTGACCACGGAAAAAGCCTAGCGGGATTTCAACCGAACATCTTACTGATTACATTCCACTCTATTACGGTTGTGCTACCGAAGCTTGCTTTGACAACCCCCCATCTATTTTAATACCATTTATAGTAATTATTGAAACAATTAGTAATATTATTCGTCCAGGAACTTTAGCAGTTATCTGTGCTAAATTTTCTTAAAGCTCAAGAATAATATTTTCTGTTCAGTTATATTTTTCTATTTGAATGCGTATTTAAGTTTTCTGATTTGATGATTTCAAAAGATTATTTCAATACAATTAGTGTCAATCGACAAGTCTATCATTTTTCTGACTTTTTTTTTTGTTTTTTTTTTTAATTATTTTTATACGGACATGAATTAACAATTTGCTTAGAAATCATCTAAAAACTTTGCTGTTTCTTAACTTTAACATTTTTCTTAAAAAAAAAATAAACAAAATATTTTGTTATTCATTATTTCGAACCGTTTAAAGGAGGATATATGCTATGACTAAGTTTTAAATCTTTCAATATTCTTGAGCTTTTTTTTTATCACTATGTGCAAGTGTGGGTGTTGGATAGGGTAGTGCTTCAAAGTGTCCCTCCTTGGGTTTTCCCAACTATTACATGTAGAGACTCGAAATTTTCCATGCTGATAGTACATGCTAAAAACTATTTTGAGTAAAATCGGACAACAGCTTTTGAAGCTATTTAACAAATATCTTTATCACGTATCAGATACGAAACCCTCCTATATATATTTTTATATCTAGTACCATATTAAGATTTATACCGCTTCTTTTGTATTCTATCATAAAAAAAAAACCTACGTAATACCGGAGTCATAAATTGTTTGATGTTATTTTTACTACTTTTGATGTTATTTTACTAACTATAGACAATTCATTTTTGTTTAATTTTCATATGTGCTAATTGAACACACGGTCGTCTATTTCTATGTTCTGTGTTTGTTTTCTGACTGACTTGTTTGCCCCTTGTAACATCGCGCGGGCTCCGAGGACCCGTTCTGAAGGATCCTAATCACAACTCCGAATGTTTGGATGCCGACGACGATATTGTGGAATTTGTATGTGTACAGAAATAAAAACATATTAAATTATAACTGCTTAATAATCCGTTTTTGAATAATCTTACCGTATTTTTTCTTACTGTAATCGTGAATTGCTTCAATCAAACTGAGGTTGCATTATCGCCATGGCTGCTCCTATCAGAAGGTTTTAAGAAATCATAACAGAAACAGTTAGAAGAACTTAGGCATAGCTAAAAAAAACTTAATATTCTTTAAAAAAAAATCATGGTTTCATCACAAAAATCTCCAGCAAAAATTGAAAATGCTTATCTTTACGTTGCAAAAGTAATTTTAACATTCGGGAAACGTACATCGGTGCTACAATCGGGTGAACTGGTTTTGATGATGTTTATTTGAAAGCTGAAACTTTCCGTGTAGTTCCATTTAAATTTGGTCCAAATTTTACAATTTAAAAACGGTTTTGTTTTTATTAAAATTTTATATTATTGAACATTAAAGTATGTAATTTCGTTATATGTATATCATGTTTTAAATTCGTCATTCACTAGTTAAAAAAGCTGAAGTGTATTACACTTTTCGTTGATGAAATGAAAATTAGGTAATTTTTAAGTTTTAATAAGTTTCTTAATGTCATCCTGATCTCTGGTAGGTCGTGGTTGCCTAAGAGTGATGGACCATCTGTCAACGTTTCACAGGGAAACAAGAATCTTAGCTGTATTTAAACTATTCTTTGTATTCCCAGAGTAGAAATTAAAAAGAATAAATCTCTTCACCTCACAAGAAGTGGTGTCACTTGGTCTCCGAGGCCAAGATCCAGCTTGGGTCTATGCGCCATCGCAGTAAGTAAGTAAGTAACAAGACAGTCAGGATTCGAATGTTTGAATGTTATGGGTGGTTCGCACATAAAATTTTTCTCTCACAAATAACGTCTGAAAATTGACAAGAGCCCAGTCCAGCGGGGAATCCAATTTTCAAATTAACGATCCGGGGACTGTGGCCTTATTTCGACTAATTAGATTCATTAAATAATAATACCAATAATCATACCTACTTGAATAAAGGATAGCTAGAACATTGTTGTATAAAAATAATCGTATTTGCTTGACCAATTTACCCCTTGGTTGCAAACAAGCTTTTTTAGATTGCTCATCAAATGATTTGCATACAATTAACATAATTAAGGGGTCCTGTCGTGGACTAATTAAGCTCGAAAAAATTGAAAAAAAAAACCATTGGCATCAGTTGCAAAGTATACACAAGTTAAACTTACAAAGTTTTTGGGTCGACGAAACAATTATTTCACTAACCAGTAGTATCCATTCTCAGGCTTAGTTTTCAACAATAATTATATTTTTTTTATGATACAAGTAACAAACGAGCAGGAAGCAGGCAGCTAAGTGCCTACTGACACCCATGGATGACGACGAAATCACGACGAGGAGGCTAGCAGATGCGTTTCCAGCCTTTAAAGAGAAGTTTAGGACACCAGGAGATCTCGCAAACAGAACGAAACGCGACAACAATACCATCACTTAACGTGAGAGCATTGCCGCTACTTCACGCCGATCTTATGTGAGAAAGAGGCATAATAAAACATGGGTGATAAGAAATTATATGTTCCTTTATATGTCTTCTACTTAAGGAGCAACGATTATAAGAATTTACCTTTCCCAGGCAACAGGTAAGTCCAGGAGGCTGCGACCAGTATGCAGCATTTCAGGAATCTTAGATAACATCAGACTAGATCCTATCCATCGAAGTGTTTGATCAACAATTGTTAGATCCTCGCGTATCGATGCCGAGATAAGTATTAAATCAAACGACGCCGCTTTTTCCAATCGATTCTTATTCATTAAAGCTTTAAATAAAGGGGAAAAAGCTGCGAGTGGGGGGCTGACATAAAGCGTCCGAGCAAAAACCCGGATTCCGGATTTTAACATAAGGCGTGTAAAAACCGGCGACCGAAGATTTTCTGCACGATATACGAGTTACTCCATAGTGTGGAATGTCCTTCAGTTTTATGCGAAAATCGCATCGAAGCTTACATGTTTTTATACCAATGAATAAAATGTTTTACTTGAATCACATACGAGCTCGTATTTGAAATGCAGATTCGGCTCGATTTGGCTTTTTGCCTTTAAGTCAGATTTCTGTCGCATATCCCCTATATTTCTCCTTCCTTCAGCCTGATCAATCCACCACTGGTTTCTGTAATCTATATCTATACT
>JANCMC010026410.1:5784453-5815201 GCA_024363005.1 Charaxes varanes
AATATATAAAGCTGAAGAGTTTGTTTGTTTGCTTAAACGCGCTAATCTCGGAAACTACTGGTCCGATTTGAAAAATTATTTCTGTGTTAGAAAGCCCATTTATCGAGGAAGACTTTAGGCTATATGCATCATCTATATCTGTACTAATATATAAAGCTGAAGAGTTTGTTTGTTTGCTTAAACGCGCTAATCTCGGAAACTACTGGTCCGATTTGAAAAATTCTTTCTATGTTAGAAAGCCTATTTATCGAGGAAGACTTTAGGCTACAATTTAATCTTTTTTAACACTAATTTTACGCGAACTGAGTCGCGGGCACATCTAGTATTTAATAAACATACGAAAACGTACTCTATTGTATGTTTTCTTGTGGCGTATATTTAATTTATTTCAGGTTTATTTTTTAAATAAAATAAAAAGCAAGAAATATTCTATAACGATGGAGCGTCATTTACTTTAATATTTCCGTATTCTCTTGCACATTTCCCGGTACGGGTCGACATAAACGTTTTCAATGAAACATAGCCCACAGTCGATACATCACAATCGTTAATAAAATCGAAGAGTGACGGCATTGTCAAAGCTTACGGGGCCGTGGTAAAAAGCGCCGCAATTATTTCACTCAAAGGGTAATTTCGCCTCATTGTTCTTGTGAAATACCAATTATATACAATTACCTGTATATGACAATGTTCCGTGACATCGGGCGCGGATTCCTCGGTATCGATACTGAATCGATGTTGCGAATCTCTCGAATGCTCCGCGCGTTCGAATCGGTGCCTTTGTTGATATAAAAAGTGGGACAATGAAGGCAGAGTATTATGTTATGTGGTCGGGCCGATGTGACGAATAGGTGTGAAAAATTTTGGGGCATATCTAATCTGAGCTGCTATTTTTGGTGGGTTTTTCTGGATTTGTTGGAATTGTACAGGATCGTCTGAAAGGCCAATATATAGCTACGAATACTTTTATCCCAAAGATATTTAGAGTCCGCGTGAAGTGGCTGTTTGCAAAATCGCAATAAATTTGTTTTTACTAAATGCAAGAGCATTATGTATATTTATATAAATTTTTTTCTTTTTTGTTTGTATGTATATCGATTTTATTTTATTTTAGATGTAGTAATTCTTTATTTTCAGTATAGATAGTGTAAGTTTTTAGATAGTTTTAATTGATATTTTTAATAATTTTTAGTTTTATATGTAATTTGAAGTTTGTAAAATTTGTTTCTGTGGCGTCACTCGGATCCAGGGTAACGACTGAAAATCAGCTCTGCATGTTTATGCATTCGCAGAAAGCATGCAGAATTTTTCGCTCAGGCGTTTCCTTTTTTTTTGTGGTCGTGCCACACTTAACGGCTGTTCTTGTGTGGCATACTTCTGAAAATAAAACATTTCTTTTCTTTCTTTTTTTAAATGTCTATGGGCGTCGATTGTCACTTAAATGAACCAGATGCCCGTTTGCTCCTTGTTACACGTGAAAAAAATCTATCCTATAAATATTACGCATCATATTTTGAAGACATCTTTCCTTAAATATCCTAAACAAAACAACTTGTTTAAGAAAAAAGATTTGCTTATAACAATGCAAATCAGGTTTAAGTGTTTAAATTTAATTGAGAAAATGGCGCTTCCAAATAAGCGCAACTCAAATGCGAGTGACATTTTTTGTGACGATAAAAATTAAACGCGTTAAAAGTAACTATAATATCTAATTAGTAAGAAAATCGTGCCTCGGTATTGATTAAGCCAGTGTTTCTCAAACTTGTTTGGTGTTGCTCCCACTCTAATCTATCTTTAGATAAAATTCAACCTGAACCCTGTTCAATATTCACATATAGGGGATGATTTTCGTTTACAAATATCAGGCATTTTATCAAATTGCAAGTGCTCACAACACACATACACACATATACACACACACGCACGCACGCGCGCACACACGCACACACACACACACACACACACACACACACACACACACACACACAAACACACACACACACACACACACACACACACACACACACACACACACACACACACACACACACACACACACACACACAAAAGCTTAGGTGTATAATCGCTGGCTTATTATATTCATAAAGTATAATAAATTCTTCTCCAGCATTGTTTTATTCATAAAAAGTAAAATAGAGGTAGCAAGGACACACTATGCAAGTCTAAATCGACCCCTGGGGTCAATATCAACTTCACTTTGTGTATCATAGATTTATATCATGTATTAAAAATGCTTAATGCTTTGTTTAATCTTAATGTTTACGATAAGTGTGTCAAAAAAGTATATTAATAATAAAATTATAAGAAAAGTAATGTTTCGTTTCTTAATAAGACTCCCTCAATTGTACAAGGATATGGATTGGTTTTTCAAGTTAATTTTTACTTTAAAGTGGTGCATCCCCAAGAACTAAACTTTAAAATCCAATCAAAATATTTAAAAATAACACTATACAGCTCTCACAGCGGCGTGCGTGCGAAGAGAGAGATAGTGAATAGGACGCTACGGTCCCGTGTTTGATAGTTCGTTTTTGACGGAGCCTTTTTTTATACTTACATCGCACGCTTAGTCATAAACTGACCTAACTCAAAAAAACAGGTTTTTGGGAAATCGCAACAAATGTTTTGTCACTTACAACTTACTTCGCTTATAATTCGATGAAAACGTCATCACAGTAACAAATTATGTACGTTAATAATAGTTTATGAAGTGATTAATAATACTAAAATGTTATTTTAATGATATTTTATTATTTGTTTGTCTTTTTAACTAAAAACTTATTTTAGTTACAAAAACAAAAATAGCTGTATAATAGTATCTCAGTGTTGGATGGATATTTCGAAATAATTCTTAAATTGGCTGATAGAGGACAATTGCTAAATTAGCAAAAAACCGGGCAAAACAACGTTTGCAGGATCTCAATAAAATAAATTTATATTTCCTTCATGCTTCTTTCTATGGTTTCCGTAAAAATCGAAGCTTTGTCTAATGAATCCTTTCCGCACGGATATAGTTTGGCTCCGGTGAGCTAATGATTCAATCTCTAATAAGTGTTATGTAATCATTATATCGGTCTGTGCGTTTATTCATGACTCCATCTGATCATTGGCTCGCAGATCATGATCATTATCGCACTTTCTAACCATGATAAGTTTACCGTTAATCTGGTTTACGAATAAGAATTATGCCAGGTGTGCACATTTACTTTTTATCTCAGGTAAAGAAAGAGGTCAATATCTAAGTATTATAAAAATCTATCTCTATTTCCCTTTGTTTATTATATAGATACATTTATCAAGGAAGATATATATATCATCAAGCTAAAATTGAATGTAATTGTTTTTTTTAACTTTATGCAAACTAAACAGTAGACTAAACAGTCCAAGATTTTTATGCTTCTCTAAAACTGTTTTAGTTTTGAAAGGATCTTTTTTTCATTTATAGAATTGTAGCAGACCCAGCAGACTTTGTCTTGTCTGAATTTTAGCTTGTCTGCTATTAGCCAATGAACTAAACTTCATCATGTATTTTGCATAAAATTTGACACTGGCCAAATGACTTATGAAATAATAATTTCACATGGCATATCAGTCAAAATGTACAAACATCATCTATTTTTAGTATTCTGAACTAGCGACCAAATCTGCGTTTTTTAGTAAATCAAAATTTTGGCAGATGTTTGAGTTTTAGCAAGAAAATTGTGAAAATAAAACCTCACGCACACCAATGCCAAACGATCTATACACACAACAATACTTTATACTATAAGATTATGTCTAAGCGTAGTCGTAACGACCGTATTAATTGTCAAATATAACAATGTCATTTCAGAAAGAATCAACATTTTGTATGACCCTTTAAATAAGAATATAATACGAAAATCTACAGATCTGTGGATGAATTTCAACCAACCAGAGATGTTTAATATACATACATATATACATCAATAAAACGCTTTCTTAATTCTTTCTCTTTTTAATCTGTCTACAAAAAAATACTTAAATAAATTTTACTAAATATAAAAATATATTACAATTTACTCGGTCAAGTAACAATGATTTTATTCACTTATCACTCACTATAAGCTTCCTTGTTGGTCAATATCGGGCAACAGAAATTAGAAAATTTTGTAAATATAGCTTATAAGAAATTACCGAAATACTATGAGGGTGAGATGAGTTCGGTGCGTTGCTTGTGTCATGGAGATTTTAAACTAAATAATGTTTTGGTAAAAGAAAATGTAAGTACTAAATAAAATATTGAGTTTTTTTTTATTCTAGAGTGCTAATCTGCACTTACGAACAAAATATTTTGTTGAATATTTTTTTTATATAAGAATTTACAATTTAAATAATCAATGACATTGTGAATTCGTTTTTGTGTATCTTTAAATGTCCAGTAACTTTTTATGACAGTAAAAATGTGAAAAATTCGTCAGAGCAAAATATCAGTAACCTCTTAATAAGAGACAATGAATTAAAAATAAATTTAGCCACAATAGTTTAACGTCGAAAAGGATTCTCATATTTTAACAAGAATCTTGATTATTTTATACACTCATTGTTGTTGAATTGATTTTGTGTGGTGTTTTTTTTTACAGATTTATTGTCTACTTCACCACTTGCTGATAAACCTGATTCGATATTATTTAAAACTTTTTAGGCAGATCATCGTTAAATATCTATTCACGAGTCTTTAATAGAGCTTTTATTTTTTACTTATCATTTAAAATGTTATATTTATCAAAATATTTTATTATATTTGCTATCAAGCAATTTATCAGCAAGTAATGAAATAAGGTCCTATAGTTAATTTCACCAACAATTATTTTTATTTAATGGTGCCCTAAATGTTTACAAAATATGTTAAAAACATGTTAGATTTTGTTATAATGTACTATATTTATGTATATATATTACATTTATAACTTAGTCGGGACGGCCTACCCTTATCACTTGGGAATTTAAAAAATATAACGACCGATTTGGAGGAGCCAACGAGGGCCTTCTTCGATAAACGGGCTATCTAACATTAAAATAATTTTTCAAATCGCACCAGTAGTTCCTGAGATTATCGCGTTCAAGTAAACAAACAAATAAATAAATATTAATAATAAACATAATGTTTATTTGGAACAAAACTTAAAACTACATACATTCATCGAATAATTCCATACAGAAACTTACAAACTATATTCTGGAACCGAAGCCAGCCTTATTAAAAACGCCTGTGTCCGAAAGTTCCGTTTTTTTATATCGATAAAAGGAATTTATCGGTATAAAATAAACAAATATAAAAATGTATGTAAATAAACAAACAAACAAACAAACTCTTCAGCTTATATGTACGCCGAGATTGTATTAATTATACTTGATAATATAAAATGTTTAAGTTTTGACCAGTCAATAATAAACATAAATGAAATGTGACAATGAACAGACATCAATTTCTGAACAAAGTAATTAAATGAGTATTAATATTACATAGATAAGTCACGATTCAAATAAATGACATTTTATAGTAAGATTTTAAACATATTTAAATGATTCACGTAATTCTTATGTTTTGTAGTCTCCAAAACATAAGAATTACGTATTAATTATTAATATATTAATTATTACATACCTAATAATTAATTACAGCATTTTTTTTTTTACAATTTGCCTTTTTTGTAAAATTTATCACCGATATCCTGCATTGCGTTTAAATAACCCAAAGCGAAAGGATTAAAGTCGTGTCGAGTCTATCTTTAAATTGACGTGAATTTACCATTATATGTAGTAAGAAATCTTAAAACTAGAAAGATTAATCATATAGTTAATCTGACAGAAAGACATGCGATTTCATAAATATTAGCAAAAGACAAGATACGATAACTTAAATATAAATTTGTAAGTTTAAATATCGCACGCTTAATAATCATACACTGACCGATTAAACTTTAGGTCTAAAGTGAGTTAAAGATACAAGCAGCTTCGTTTTAACCTCCTATATCTACCAATCTAAGAATTATTTAGATATCTATAGAAATTATTTAGATATATATAGAAATATATAAATAAATAATACAATAATCTTCTTTTTTTATTCCTTTTTCAAATTTAAAACTAAATATAAATTACACGAATTGTACAAAGTTGCGGGTCCCAATACATATCTCAACACAGGCACAGCACTACACTGACTTCCCGATGTGCCTCAACGCACGTTTCGCTTCGACACCGAAGCATCATCAGGAGATAGAATCTACAAAGGTTTTTCGTAATAATAGCGGAATAATAGCGGTCCATAATAGCGGACGCTCGGCGGGCGCCCGGTGGCGTAAGCGACCAATAGATGGCGCTATAAATTTGATATAAAAACAAGCCAACGTTCGGGCAGGACAACGTCTGCCGGGTCCGCTGTAGTGAATAAATACTAATGGTGGATACAGTTAATAGACATGTACATATAAGAGGAACATAAGATTCTGTAATTAAATAATAGGTTTGACCTGTACGCCTAGTCATATCATTAAATCTTGCATCTTATTATATTTTAAACTACCCGCGACTTTACCCGCATAACTTGTTATTCCTTGTAAAAATTACCAGTGAAAGTCCTGTCAAAATAACAAAAAACAGACGGACAGAAAGTATGTTTTTTTTTAAATGTTACAAGGGGCAAACGAGCACGTGTTTCACGTAAGTGACTACGGACGTCCGTGGACATCTGTAGGAGCAGGAGGCTAGCAAATGAGTTACGTGTTTTTAATGACGAGTTCAACTGCGTCATTATTTTAAAGATCTTATAAAGTTTTGTATTCTTCAGACATAATGATCATCTACTGGAAGTATCAGAGTCACCTTATACGATATCCACGTAAAGGTTATTTAGAATTTGTATAAGAGTGTGGTATTATTCTAATGTTAATCTAAAACAATAACATTCCTGAATAATTCCAGCAGTGGCTTAAAATATTAATGCGACTGCCCGTGCCTGGAAGTCCCTAAGTCACCTTATACAGTACCCACATAAAGACAAAAGGGTGGCCCTTTGCTTAGCCGTGCACCGCACTGAATTTTTAACATCGTAAAAAACAAAGGTTTTCATTAAGAAAAGTTTTAATGAATTTGTAAAAAAAAAACAAAGTTTTAATGAATTTTAACACGAAGCAAGCGTACATTTAGACATGAATTGTTGAGGTGAGTAATAAGAATTCATTATTCTGCAACCTAAATGTTAAAACTAAGTTCAGACTTGTAACAAGGGGGAAGTTTCCAGTTGAATCGATCCGAAGTGAAAGTTGAAAACAAACCAGTAAGGACAAAAGATGAATCTGCAATAAACATATTACTGTGTGAAACTGTGTTAGTGAGTATGTGCAGGCGTCAATGCGAGTGTGAATGTGCATGTATTTAGACGCGTGTGCGTGTGCGTGTGTGCGTGTACGTGTGTGTTTGTGTGTGTGTGAGAGAGAGACAGAGAGAGAAAGAGTGTATTTGTGTGCAAGGCAAGCCTAAAACATATTCAATAATCACTATGATTCACATAGATATAGGTATATAAGAAAACCTACATATACCTATATAAGAATAGCAGAAAAAAGTACTAGGAAACGTCTCTTTTATTAACTTTGGAAAGGAATGTAACAGCGAGTAGACGAAACAGATTTAGCCAAATAGTGATAAACGCGAGGGAAAGATTTCTCTGAGCCCGCTGTCAAATTAAAGCTTTAGAAATCCCATATGTGCGTCTATTTAATTGTCTTTCTTTGTACTAGTTAAGTTGTCAGTACAGCCTCAATAGCTCAACGGTAGAAGAGATGGGCTTAAATCCGCAAAGTACCTGGTTAAAGCCCGACGCTACTAGGATATTGCCACACTCACTTCTAACTCAAGCTTTTAATTTAACTTTAGTAGGACCAAAAACGGGAATATTACACATACCTATAACGTATTTACATGAAATGAAATGAAAGATATTTATTTGTGACATCACACAAAAAAAAACAGTAATCTTACATTATACTAACTAAATTAGACTCAAACCAACTAAGTTAAACTTAAACTATTAGGGTGATAGCCCGAAAAGGGACGACTTCTCAGTATATTGTTGGAAGTGAGTTACCAACACTGATTTTCAGAAGACACCTACATATCTATAGTACGTGTGGCAGTGAAAAGGCAATACCGTGCCGCGAATATCATGTTTGCATCGCCAGTGTTCGATTAGAAACCGAACGCTTCATACGTTCGGTGCGTTTCTATTATTTATATAATATAATAGACGTATATTTTGGTTGCAAGTTGGAATGTATACATTGCCAAAATTGTATTAATAGAGATGAGAGGAGTGGTAATAATTATACTAAACATACCCACAAAGTAGGAATACTAATTAGGAATGATATTATTTTTAAAAATTAAGAAAAAAAGTCAAAGTTCAAAGTGAATTTTTACTTGAAATTCTATAGTTTACGAGTAACTCTATAGAGGGCACGAACATTCTCGATAGGTTTCCTTACTTTTATGTTCGAAACCGAACGTCAAATGAAACATGTAATACACAACTTACGTTGCTAAATATTTCTAGCACAAACGAAATCAGAATTCGCACGTATCGAATCCTCGAAGTTACGACCATTCCAGTCGTGTGAAATGGAAGTACGAACCTTCGTTTGACGTTTCGTTTCGAACGTAAAAGTAAGTAAAACTATCGAGAATGTTTGTGCTAGGCCCTCAGTTTGACGAATTCTATCAAAATATCATGTTTACTCTTGCAATGTTGTGAATGTTAACGAAGGCTTTAAATACAATCCTTTTTCTTTAATTTCATTCAATATTCTTTTCAAAATAATTTATTATCATAGAAATGGTCGCGACGAAATTAAGATCGACTTTGGATGTTTTAATAGTTATTTACACTAATATATAAAGCCGAAGACTTTGTTTGTCGGTTTGTTTGCTTGATAATCGCTAATCTCAGAAACTACTGGTCCGGTTTGAAAATTCTTTCAGAGTTAGAAAGCCCACTTATTGAGGAAGGCTATATATCATCACGCTAAAATTGAATCTGTTTTTTTTAACTAATTCTACGCAAGCGAAGTCGCGGCTACAGCTAGTTTATTTTATAAACACCATTTTTTTATTTACGGTGATAATAACCTCTTTCTTTTAAAACCAACTGTAATGAAGGTTTTTCGTCCACAATAGACAATGTGAAGCAGGTTTAAATGTAAGCTACTCTTTTCCGTACATTTTTCGATGTATTTTCGAATATTGTGCGGACGGAGAGTATGAAATTTGGCACAATTATAGCTTATACAGAGGATGATGTGCATATGATTGATGCTTGACGAATACATTTTTAGAATATGGCATATTAATAAATTACATTATTAAAATAAAACTTCACGCACACCAATGCAAAACGATTTACACACACGTGTATAAATTTTACTATAGGGTTGTGCCAAAGCGTGATCGTAACCGTATGTATGTTAACAGTCAAATTTATTAATGTCGATGATACAAAGAATTAAAATTTTATATATAGCTTTAAATAAGCATATAGTATGCTAATCTAATTATTTATAGCCAAATTTCAACCAAACATAGATGTCTAGTTATAATTGTTATGTATTTTTTTTTAATTTAATTTTGTTACAAAATACATTAGAAAACATCGTTAAATTGCACATTATATACCACAGAGGTTTGTCCAATATACAATAGTTAATTCGACTACATTTGACAAAATTTATATATATATATATATATATTTCTTACAAGGAGGCAAACGATTAATTTCTGTTTATTTTATCATTCCCCTTATTTCAGGGAAGGTTTAAAAAAAGGGGAAAAGAAAAATCGAAAGATTTTTTAAAATACTAAAAATTGTAATAGTCACTACTTCGTTATGCTTCTGATGGAAGTAGTTTGGTCTAGAATTTTTGTCTGATGTAGCATGTTAAGTTTTATTAAATTTAATTATTTTATATATCCTTTAGTGTCACATTTTATGGAGAAGACAAAGGAGATTGGGCGGTGAATTCTAAAAGAATTTTATAAGCAAGACAACATATCATGACCACAAAATCATTCTACCAATTTCTATAATATGGACAAAAACTTTGCTAAATCCGCTAATAGCGGACGAGCCAAAATTCAACGTCTCTCGGATCTGCCAGTATAAAATAAATAATTTCTAACATTATTTGCTTGTCATAGCCATCCTCTGTTCGCCTTGGTGCCCTGATGATAATGGGAGAACCAACTCCTCGATGATTAGGGGTTAGGAGATACTTCTTTAAATATTATAGGGACATAATATAACCAATTTAATTGTTTTTTATGTTTGCACAAAGATTACTTAAAGACGAAAAGACGAATTCCAAAAATTTAAATTTTGTCGAAATCAGTCAATCGATTTTTGAAATATCCACAAAAAATTGTATATAACGATATTATTCGGAAACCTCGCTGTCTAATTGGAGCAGTGTGTTTAGTTGGTCTAGCCATAATATAAACAAAATACCAGTAACTACTTTTCACTAAAAATTAAAAAATAAATTTTTAAATAAAATTAAAACAGACTTCAAAAAACAAAAAATAATAGGTACTTGTCCTTATGGCCCGCCAGACCAACAATGCTGACCAGTGAATAAAAATGAATATGCATGATTTCCCATTACTAAATATTTTTTAATGTTCATATTTTCTTTTAATTATGTATACATTAACTATACAATTATACTTTTTTATCATTGTTTTTTTCCCCTTTTGTACCTGCTCAGTTTTTGTTAACACTATTTCTACTATACTCCACGATAGCTGGAAGAGATCTCTTTTTGAGATAATTTGAATTTTTGTTTTTGTAAGTTTTTATACGTAGATAAAAATAATTGGTTAATTTTTTTTCGTTTAAATTTTTCAGGACAAGGTTGTGATATATGAATGCTTTTTTTTTTGTGACATCATGTTGTGATTAAATGCCATATTTGCTTTTGGAAATAACCAATTAGTATTTTATGATTTTCTGTACATTTTTGTCCTTGAAGACTACAAATACTTTGCGCAGCTACACAATGTGATCATTGAAATGATCATTCAAATGGAGCTATGTCTGGCTTCGGCATTAGAATACAATTTAACTTAAACATAAATCTCAACTCTGTTGTTATTCACATCATCACTTTCTATTAAATGTTATCTTGATAGGAATAAAAGTGGACATATGAATTATTTTTAACAAAAAGAAAATCGCCTTCAAAAACAAAAAGGCGAAGAACTAAAAAGCAACAAATAAATAGTACTTTCATACAATTTAGTAGACACTTACTGATGTGCTGAAGTCGGTACCAAGCGAAATAGCTTCTCCGCTAAATTGATGCAGATGCCACCTTTTTTGAAGTCGGTTAAAAATATCTGTGCTTCCTTTTGTTGGTTCAAACTTAACCTAGTGATCGACACAAATGCCGGCCAGTGATTAAGCTACAAACTCCTCTATAAATTGAAAATATCAAACATACAGTAATATTTAATTAAACCAAATAGTCTGTTACCTGCCTTTTTACTTTAAAAGGACATCTTAAAGAAAAACTTATAAACTATAATAATTTATACGTAATTAATAGGAAATTTGTATTTGTAATTAAATTAGTTGTTCCATAATTTTATATCCAAATTAATTTGTTAAAAATGTAAATGACCGCAAATGGCCTACAAATAAAGGAATTTAGAAATGACAAATTTGACGTCATCCTACGGAACTAAAAATTAAGTGTATGCAAATGAAGGGTTATCTCATTCAAAATCATGCAATATTCTTTGTTGTTTATTAATGTAAACATTTTTAATTAAACTTATTAAGGAAGGATAAATTTAATTCACCAAATACTATAAATATTATGGAAATGATAGGTTGATGAAATGAGTATATAACTATTTAATATTTCTTTGATATTGAGCTCCCACCGAATAAAATGGTAATCGAAAATCTCTAACTTTACAGAGAGAATAAATAAGATTGTTTTCTTAACACTTAACATATTAAAGGGAAAATGGTTATTATATTATATATCAAATGAAAACAAAAAAATATTTAGAAAATCTGATAACTAAGTCCTAGACAATGCAATAAAAAAAAATTACAGTAAAGAGACTTTAACATATAATTCAGTGGGGCATCAACATCAGACAACAAAGCTGTTGCATTGACTGGTACTCAATTTCATATTTGGCACCAAATGGACGTAAGCATTTTTTCATAACAAGTTCAAACCACGACATCGCTGAGCTATTGTCGCACCGATTCCTGTAGTAGGGCCGTAGCGCTTGGCAAATCGTACGTTGACCCCTCGTGAAGAACGGCTTATTCCCAAAATTCTTTTCAAGGCGTAGACGTCACAAAATGTTCGACGGAGACAGCCAAACTTTTACTCAACTAGGTTTGTTTATTATTTTCGCGAAGTAATTTTGTAAGTGTTACAAAAATTGTTGTAATGCTTATTTTTGTTTTGTTTCGAGTAGAATAATTGAAATTTTAATAAAAATCGGTGAAAACAACTTCCCGATGTTATTTTCTATACGTAACAATATTCTTAAATTAACAAATAAATATCTCTCATTTCAGTTTTGACCAATTATTTATATTACTGATCTACATATCTTAATCAATAATTAAGGCACCCATCCATCCCCCGGCCGCGGTAAAAACCGCTTAACCGAACGATCGACTCAAATGCCGGCCACTGATTAATCTACGACCTCCTCACAAAAGAATTACACCCGATCATTCAAATTTAATATTGTCCGCACAAACGCGGATCGAATGCGGCGTGCGAAAAGCGAAAGCTACTTTCTCTGTAATCCATTGGTAAAAGTATTATTTGTACAGTCTTATGATATTACTTCAGACTTTCAAGTTCGATGACCTTTGCACTCAACACTTGCTTTAAGCATTGACGAATAATAATCGGTCTGTTAAATTTTAATTGAACGATCTTTTATGTGTTTTATGTGATTTTATTACGCCGGAGCCAGACATAGCTTCATTTGAATGATCATTTCAATGATCATGGTACTGTCGCCGGGGACTAATTATAAATATATGGCAATTGGTAAAGTTTGTACTCTGTGTACAAAGTGAGTAAATTAAATTACTTATTACACATATTGCCAACTTTACAAATTAATTACAAATATATAGTAATTTGTAACGTTTGTACTATTTGTAATAGGTGAGTAAATTAAATTACTTATTATACATGTTACAAAGTTTACAAACTAATTATCAATATAAAGCATTTTGTAAAGTTTGTACTATGTGTAATAAGGATTTTAATTACTTATTACGCATATTACAAACTTTACAAATTTTCTATAAGGTTTCCTTTTAGGTGCGGAACCCTAAAAAGAAAACGAAAGGAACCGTTAAGACCTGGTCTATTTTAATTTCGCCCTGCTCATAAGCTTCCATCTTAAAAAGTAACAAATGCTGTCAGTCAATCTCATTCGACGTCATTTACAAGTATATCCGGTTCTTCATTATTAATTTATACAATAATATATTTCCTATTATAAAATTGTAAAATAAAACTATAAATATTATATTATATCTAATAATCGTATACAATATTATATTTATCTATATCCAATAATATCTAACACAATGAGAAAAAATTAATTTAGAATGTAAAAAAAGATTATACGGTAGGCTTTATATATCTGTAATTCGATCATATTCTTGCAATCTCATTCCTCAGGAAAATATTTTTTTTCTCTAATTGGTTTTTCCTAAGTTAAACTTAACATTTTCTTTCCCTTTTTATCCTTTGTAAAAAAGGGAGTTCAATATCATCTCGCTTTTAACACTGAAAAGATTATTATTATCAATTCTATTTCAACTAAATAAGTAGTAGAAGATAATCGAAATAAAAAATATACCGGGTATGCTAGGACTTTATGGCATGTTTTTAAAAAGATTGGTGGAATGCCATTGCACTTGTATAATAATTGTTAATTGTATATATAACAATGTCGTTGTACAAAAACATAATTTTTTATAAGTATAGCTTTAAATAATGCTTATTTAAAGAAAATAAAAACGTACTGAAATTTAAAGGTTTGTGGCTGAATTTCATCGAGGCGGCGACCTCTAGTATGTTTCGGAACACACAAAGAAAATATAGTATTTTAAAGATGTTGAAAGTTCTTACAAACGTTATAAACTAATGATAAATTTTTCAAGAAAACAGCTAGCTTGTTCCTCAAAGACCGCCAACGCATCTGCGAGCGTTCTGGTGTTGCAGTTGTTCATGGGCGACGGTAGTCAATCAGGTGTATGTTACTAATTACTTTTAAATTTCCTAGGTTCCTACTTACTAATAACCAAAACATATCAAATACAAAAAAAAATTTATAAAAGACTTTTTTTTATAAGTTATTACATACCAGTCTGATTAAATTTAAAGAGAGTATTTATTTGAAATCATAGACATATTACAGTAAATATCCATAACATATTACATTACAGGCAGCACGTAACTAGGATCCAATACTAGGTAATTTAATCCTTAAATTGTTCTCCCGTCTTATAACAATAGACTTTAGCCCAAAGCCTGCATCCTCTCTGCCGATATCCTAACAACATCCGGGTTTGATGGCGCATTTAATACTTGTAAGTTTGTAAAAGTTAGTATTGTTTTACTCAAACCACTGTTTAACGATTATTTGAACGCAGCTGATCTGTGAAACTGATACTCTTTGGGTAGGACCCTCTCTTCTTTCTTCGTTAGGTAACTTGTTTTTGTGCATATACACATATTTCGCCAATGTCACGTTAATGGAGAAGACACGAAGGAGATTGTTCAACAAAATGGTACAAATGGATATACTATACCACCACAACACTCTATAGACTAATAAAAATAGTAGAGAACAACACAGTATAGACAGTAATATATAGACAAAAATACAGATTATATTTGAGTTTGTTACGCTCAATAAAATTACACTTAAAAGAAACAAAAGGACTAAACAGCAACCTTAAAAAACACTCAACATTTTCAAGAGTAACCCATTTACTTGTTCAGTATATTTTTCTCAACGTTGTTAACATCGGATTGCCAAAAGTAAAAACTGACACATAGCTGACTTCCTTCTAATTTGTCAATGAACGAGTTGCAACGTTACATGTCTGGGCGCGCACGCCCGTAATGCTCTCGCTTCTCCAAATAGTGAGATGAGCATCACAGCCCCAATCTGGTTAAATAATGCAGCTTTACACATATGACTGGCACCTCAAATCAAATGATAGGATATTTTATTCAAAAAGTCTTTTAAATCGTCAAATATTTTAAAAGCTATACTTTAATGTATGCCATTGCAATAACAACAGAGAGACTCGCATTTTTTTTATTTTTTTTTTGGTAAATTACAGGATCAGGGTTGTGGATTTTTAGAACATTCATATGATGATTAGGGAATTTTGCGACGTTTGGTGGTAAAATTCCACTTCCATTATTATTTCTGAATTTAGATATACGCCATTGAGAAGCGTATAGTACCATTGTGGATTGCAGTTCAGCCAATTGTCAGCGATTCCGACGTAGCCTGACGCGTCGTTTGAGCCAGGCTTAACATGTCGAGCCTGGGCTCTGTGTGTCTTTTAAATGAAATTTGCTGCTGTTAAGCTTTGTGTCACGTTATATGAACTTTTAATATCTTTACCTTACAAGTATTTATCGTTACAAGTTTTCATACGAATCCCTAACTTTTTTAAAATATTCTATCGCCTATGTTCACACGCGAAAATGCAGGATTCTCTCCATGAAGGAATTTTTAAAATCGTTCCAGTAGCGCATAGTTTCAGAGCCTATTCAATGCAAATAGGCAATCAAATCTTTATAATTTTAATATATAAAATCCTCGTGTGACTGTTTGTTGCTAAACTCTAAAAAGACTTGACCATTTTAATGAAAATTTTATGCATATTTGGTAAGTCTGAGTATCCGTCGTAAACTTTTTTTACACCCCTAAGTGATAAGGATGGTCCACGTGAATGAATTGGCAGCTACAGCCGGTAATAGTGCAGTTTGATCAGAGTATGGAAAACATGTCCAGGTGTGGAATCACAGATAACAGAAACATGATCTGACCTATTCATGCGATGCAACTCAAATGATGTCCCATCTTTTATAGCCCTGCGTGCCCTAATACCTACACGCCGCAGGACTTAATGACTTAATGCCTTCGATAGGGAAGTTAATATAGCTGCATTCTGAGCGTGTATATAGTGTTTGAAGATTATAGTGTTTTTTAAGATGAAGAAGAAGTGTTGATTTAAGTAAGAAAACTTATACTAGGTTATTTCCAGCCCACCGCCCTTGCCTGGAGACAGACTTATTTTGAGTATTGTTGGTATCGTATTAAACGCACCGTCGATCACAAATAGCAAACAACTACAGACACTTATTTTTAATCGAATAGTTCCTTTCATTTTATTTCTTTTACATTTTTGACGCGATATTTCATACAGCATTCTCGGAGCTGGAGGAAATTGAAGAAATAAAGTATGGTTTGTAAGTACATACAATTAATATATCTTTACATTAAAGAATATTAGGAAAGTTTAGTTCTCTATATTTTTAAAAGCGAAAGGTCACCATCTATGTCACAAAATCTCGAAAACCCCATCACCTACAAAGATGAAATTTGGCAAGGAGGTAATTGTAGTAGAAATCCGCCGAGAACGGATATATCGATAGATCCGGCTAATGTAAATCTAAGAGCTCTCGCAAGTTTACGCGGATAAAGTCGCGGAAAACGGCTAGTTCCTTATATTTGTGATACCCCAACTGGTAGCGTAGTGATTGTGTTGAAACAGTAAGCGTAAAGATTATAATAAGATCAAGTGCAACAATATGAAATGCGTAATTTATAAAAACTAATTATTATATACGTGTTCAATTCTGAGCAATATCTCCAGAGAATTGTTTGGTTAATCATGAAAACGTCTTTCGTAAAAACTGAATCGTAAGGGAAAAGGAAATTCCTATAAAATGTGTAGCGATTTTTTTGCATGTGTTTTCTTTTACCACGCAAGCTAGCTTCAGAACACTGTAATGTAATTGACTACAACTAGACTTAATTCTGCATTATATTATCTGTATAAATATATAATGTAATAGTTATTTTTTGTTGCGTAGAATATGTTTTAAAAATAAAATAGACATCATATAAAAAAGTAAACAAAAAAGATGCGAAATTTGATTACGAAAATAAATACAAAAGTGCGAAATCATGTAGAATGTTCCGAGCTCGTGAAATATTAAGAAAATTATATAGAGTGAAATTTTGTGATGGCAGATGACAGCCCAAAACGTCACTGCGATGTTCCCGGACAATTTTACATGCGAGCGGGATTCATTTTTAATAATTTGCTACGACGTTCTGTCCGCCCGTGCTTTTTTATCACTGCAAAACAAAGTAGACTTAATAATAGACTAGCAACAACACTGCATTGTTATAACCGAACTCTACTCTAATCCAAAGTCATCGAACTTCGAGGTAAGTCGATGAGTAAAATGTGTTAATGCATTTTATGTATGAACAATAAATATTTGTTGTTTGTGTTGTTGTTAATGCTTCTTTTATTCACTCGCACGTTTATATAATAGTCGTTATTTATATACGTCTAATACAAACAAACAAAATTAGAATGCGCATCAGTGATTACTAAACAATACTATTTAAATATACTTTTATAAATACTTAATTGCTTTATGTGAAGAGAAACAAAACATTTAAAAAAATAGTGTCAATTTTCCTTCTTCAACAAAGCGTAGAGCTTGCCAAAAGAGGGTTTTTTTTTTATAAAAAGGGGGGATCTTTCAAACAACATTACAGATTTTAATGCGGTTTTGTTTAAAATAAACTGAGCGATTCGAGGCATTAAGTTGTCTACCTTAGGAACAGACGTCCGTGTGTCATATAGTCCTATATATTTATTTATTTATTTATTATTAAAATGTTCATCATTAATTTTGTCTACTTTAAGATTTATCTTGCAGGACGTTATGCCAAATGATTCGGAAGCTGTCAGCGGCACCGCCCTTCTGCGTGCCCAACTACCACAAGATATTTGAAGACACGTCTGTGAGTAGATAATACGAAATTTTCTTTTGAAATAAACCGAATCGGTCTCACTACTATAAGCTTCTTTACGTCAACATTCTTTGAAGTGAAAGCACTCTAAGCTCTTTATGAAAGCTTATTTATTCCCATGTTCGTTTTAATTTTGTAACATAATATTTTTTTAATTTGTGCAAAGATAACTCAGCTCTCCAATACGATCACACTTTATATACTAGTAGATATGTCGTTTCAAATATGAAAACACGACGATTCTTTACTGACATCATCTCTTACTCCTTAAAAGTTATAGTAACTACATTATTCTAAATAAATATTTATTGAAAACATCAATTAGTGCTTCTGTTATAATCTAAAACCGATATTTATGACTTGTTTACAAGTTTGCACAACACATTCCTAGTAAAAATATTTTAAAGTTATATGCAATTTTATATATATATATATATGGATTATCGCTATTTGGATGTTCCTCAGAATGTTAACATAGCTAAAACAACTCTTACAGATTCGCCAACAACAAAGTTGACTTTTTACGAAATGCTCTTATCTTGAATAAATAATCACTTAAAATATTAGCTCGTTCTAAGCTCTCGGAGGACAAAAACGTCGAAAAATTTGATCTCATGTGAGAAAGAGGTACTGGTACCCGGACGCGCCGGACCAATTCAGCTACAAGCATGGCGCTACCTCTAATTTAATAATACATGTAAAAAAAGAAATAATATAATAATTATAATTTATTTATTTGTGTAGGCGAGTTTTAAACCGCTTAAAACGGTTTATTTGGGGTTAAAAACGGCAGTTTTGTTTAAAATGTATTGAATCAGTTGTTTCACATCTATAATCAGGACCCACTGTTTTACGTGCTTTGCAACGCAAACGTTTCAAAAAAGTCTGGTTACTTTAGATAGATAGATAGAATAAACTTTATTGTACACAAGAACACATGTCACTTAATGTCACTTTGTGATATTAATCGTAATTAGAGGTAGCGCCATGCTTGTAGCCGAATTGGGCCGGCGCGTCCGGTATACACATGTCAGCTTTGGTTTTCATACACTAAACGTTCTTATAACGCTATGAGAGTGCAGTACAACGATGCCTTCGGCGTCCTGATGAAGCTACCGTTTTAGTAGTGCTTCGAACATGTTCGCATAGGCAAGATTGCCCGATTTCTTTGCAATATTGCGTTTTAGGATTGCGTCTTTTTGGGATAGACTTCGCCATTCTAATAATAAGATTCTCCAGACGATGAGTGAACATATAGATATTGCCATCTATCGCCATTGGTCGATGAAGCATCGCTGTATGAACCGCAAATAAATTTAATCTGATTGTGATATTTAATTTGTAATTTAATTCTAAATTTAATTTGTAATCCTTTTAATTAATTATTTTTTTGTAATATGTGTGGGCCCCAGATGCCTGTAAATAAAGATTTAAATATTTTTTTTTTTTTAATTCTGCAATCTTCATTTGTTATTTGTATACATAAAGATATACATTTTTGTCTATGTACAAAGAACAAAACGTTTTTCGCAATATTCTTCCAATCCAAATTCAGATGATATTTTATTCAAGTAGACTTTTACAAGCTCTTTTGAATCGTCAAATATTTAAAAACTACCACTGATTTGGAAGACTTCAGCTACGAGAAACATCAGCAACTCATTAGCGTCAAATTAAAAATAAATTCAATAAATAAATAATAACTACCTTAACTGGCATTGATTTTTGTGATTGGTTACACTTAAGCCCATATCTACGAAATCAATAAAATATAGATACTAACGAATAGAAAAAAATTGTGAATATTATGTTTAATTTTATAAACATTTTCAGAACGACCAGCCAGATAGATAGATAGATAGATAGATAGATAGATAGATAGATAGATAGATAGATAGATAGATAGATAGATAGATAGATACTTTATTGCACACAAAAGACAAAAATTGTTAAAAGTACATTTCATTTAAAAAAAAATATAGTTAAATAAATTCGATTTCACGAGGCACTTATTAAACAGTTAATTTTAAAATCCAAATATTAATAAGGAGAATGATTGTTATCAAAGATAATTAAAGGAATAGTTAAGTAGTTCTTGGATATTATTTTACGTATAATGATAATATTGTTGTTTAAAAAAGTTTCAACAATAACAGCCTGTTCACACGCCGTGCCGGAGTTATAAACAAAAAAATATTATACTTTTGTAATGGTTTATGATTTTATGCGCGAGTTTAATCACATTTATGGCTTTATAAGGAAACAATTATAAGATTTAGAAGCAGACACATACATTATATTATATAAAATAATATTTAAAGCCGAATGCTACAATTTTTATAAATTTAATTATTAATACATTAAATTATAAAAATAAAACCTCTCGCACACTAATGTCAAACGTTTTACACACACTTGTATACATTTTACTATAGTGTCACAGCGTAGTCATGACGACGGAAAAATATTAATTGTAAAGCATTACAGTGTTGTTGTACAAAGAATGAAAATCTTGTATATAGCTTTAATTAAACATAGCGCATATATAAGTATTATATACTATGATACTTATATATATATAAACTAATAGTTACTAATATAGTACGAGATAAAAACCAAAAGATTTGTGGTCGAATTTCGATCTTCAGGACATCTCTAGTAATCCTAATGTTTGAACAACACTTCAAGATCCTCATGTGCGCAGGGGCTCTACAGTCTGCGCCTAATAGCACTTATACATTATAACATACTAGCTGCGCCCGCGACTTTATTAGCGTAAAATTAGGTAGAAAAATTAGATTCAATTTTAACGTGATGATATTATAGCCTTTAACCTTCCTCGAGAAATAGGCTATCCAAAACTGAAATAATTTCTCAAAACGGTCCAACAGTTCCTGAGATTACCGCGTTCAAGTAAACAATCAAACATACTCTCCCGCTTTAAATGTTAGTATATAATAGCTGTGACGGCGACTCTGTCTGCGTAAAATTAGGTAAAAAAAATAGATTCAATTTTAGCGCGATGATATATAGCCTATAGCCTTCCTCGATAGATGGGCTATCTGACACTGAAAAAATATAATCTCTTCGGACTAAGCAGCTCGTATAATTATGATAGAACTTCACTTATGGTAAGTTCGTTTAATCAATAATTATATACACTTTTTTAAGCACTTATGAACGTCATATGCATATTATTATTATTTTAATAATTATAATAGTTTGGTGATAAAATTTACGACTTCAATAATAAGTTTACAAGAGTTCCTCGCGCCCTGCACTGAGAAGTATGGCAACAATTTGCGCAGATTTTATTTTCCATCGCAACATTTGCAACAAAACATGTTAGAACACATTCCGAATGTCTCAACAAGTGGAAAGAAAAACAAGACCTGCCATTTGTGGCAATGACTGCTGGTTGCTTTGGAAAGTAAATATTTGTTCACCGTAAACTATCCAGTAACCACTGAAACGACTGTTTGCTTTGCGGATCCTTCTGCTCCGGGGTCGTGGGTTCGATTCCCGCCTCGAGTCTGGGTGTATTATCCATATGTATGTATTTATATATTAATTTTGAAAACTGTTTTAAATCAATCCTGAGATCGTAATATACCAGTAGAATTTTTATTTCAATTTTATAACATCAATAAAGGACGTAACATCTAATCTTTGTTTATGATTTTGAAGTTTGGCGCGAAACCGCTAGCTGTCATTCTGTTTCTGCTCGTGACGTCACTGCGTTAGCATATGAAACATCTACGATATACGAATTTTAAGTATTTTGTTAAAATAATGAGTTACAGTGTTTTTGTCATCATTGTTATTGATGACTAGCTGATACCATACGTAGTATATTTTTTTCTGATATTATATTATTATGTACCTTTGAGTTGACTTATGTTTGAATTATTCCATAAAAAAACATTTAATAATCGAGTCTTCCCTTTTTCATTTGGCCATCTCCGCCATAACTAAACCTTTTCTTCACAATGAAACAATTACGTCATTTCCATGCATTTTATATCCATTCATTCTAACCAACACACGTCGCGCGCCATTGTAGTTGTCGATGTGACGTAATAAATATGGCGGCCGAGCTTCTGTTTCTTTCAACAAAGCCGAATGCAAATGCACAATAAATTAAGTAACCTGACGGCCAATTAAATGAGAAAAATATCAAATGTTATAAAACTCTGTAATATACGTCTATTATTTAACATTTGACGTTAATTATAACGTATTAACCTTTTATTAGAAGTCATTAACCCTTTGAAATTAATAATGATTTACGGGACGGTAACTTTGAAAGTCTTTACGATTTTCTAATTTGACGTTAAAGGTATTTTTGATGGTCTTTAGGAGATGCTTCCTAAACTGCCGATTTGGTGAAATTTAAAGGAAGTGTTAAGAATTAGGGTTTGGTGAATTTCTAATTGTGGTATAACATTTAGCTGGCCCGTTGGCGCAGTTGGCAGTGACCCTGCCTTCAACTCCAGGATTGTGGGTTCGATTTTCACCTCGAATCTGGTAACTCTAATCACTGTACTCACGTATAATCTACAATAAGGTAATTTATATTTTAACTTTTAAATATATTTTTAATCATACATAGTTTTTAGTTTAGTTTACAATATTTTTAAATAGTTGTACACTTAGTTTTAGATAGTGTTTAGTTTTAATGTTTTGTTACTTAAGTTCTTATAAATGATGTTTGTTTAATACATAATTGTCATTTTTATACTAAGTTGTTTGAACTAAATTAAATAAAATTACAATATTAAACGTTTATTAAAATATAGTTCAAACTAAAGAAAAAATATACTCGTATACATATTAAAAATATATTTATGTATAACTGGCGGTTGTGTACCTTAAGACGACCGTAGAATTCTTTAAAATCTGAAGAAATGTTATATGTTATTTATTTTAGCTGCCCATTTGATGGATTATAAAATGAGTCACTATTTTGGGTATTTTGAATTGTTAAGCATATTCAAATTTCGATTCATTGGTGGCACCCTCGATTAATTTTAGGGGCTGAAGTGACATGTGTGGTCCGTAGATCCTTCGATAAGATCGCCGCCGCGACACAATTCCAAAAAACCCCTCGGAATGCTTCAGATTCCTTCACATCAAAACACAATAGGCATGCCTAGTTTTGACACCAAACCTAATCCTGTTACTGTGACATGTAGGTAAGATTGGAGATCAGGTGGAATTAGAAATATTTAATCGCCTTTGTGCTAGTTTTATTTGTGTTTTTTTTTTCTATTTTTGACCAAACGACATAAAAAGCTCAACGGCGATTGTCACAATGGTTATGTATAAATGGTATGGTGTTTTTTTCGGTACAAATATATATCCTTCCTCTTCTTTCAAGTGTTACCCGGGTCTAGTACCAGAGTTCACTTAGATATCAGAGGATGTGGCTGTGGGGCGAGTTAAGGTGACCGACAACCGTCTGACATCATCCCTGGAACCCCCACGATCTCTACAATCTCAAATTCAAATTGTCGTATTGCTGAATTATACAATATTCACCTAAATAAAAAACAATTTAACAAACAAATTATAATACTTCACTACAGTATTGGTGACTAAAATAAACAATTAATTACTATATATATATATATATATATGTACACATTTACACAAACACACTCTACATACATACAAAATATATCATTAAGTAAGTAAGAGGTAGTTCATTGTTTTGCGTCTATTAGTACTTAAGTACTTTTCTGTGTAATCCGTTATTGACTATGATTGTAAGATACATATATTTAGTTTATAGTTATAAAACACGTAAAAAGCTGTTGAATTACCTAATGAAATAAAATAAAAAATAAAAATTTAAAAGCTCTTTTCTCACGACTAATATCACTCAGTGACATTAATCGGGACCCACTGTTCTTCGTGCCTCCCGAAACACGGAGGTGGTCGGATATTTGAAAACTAGTGTTAGAATGAGTCACCCATTTATCACCCGGCCTCGATAATTGTTACTTAACCAAGCGATCGACTCAAATGCCGGTCACTGATTAATCTACGACCTTATGCGAGTATAAATTAATATCGAAAATTTTATTATTTCTGTAACATTCATATTCTAGATTTTTTTCTTTATAAATCATACTGTAAATAAACTACTAAAAGAGATCAAATTCTCATTAATAACAGGAAATATATCAAAAAAAAAAAAACAACAGTTAAAATGCTGCTATATCTATACTTTTTAAGATAATATAAAGCTGAACATTTTTTCGTTTGTTTACTCGAACGCGCTAATCTCAAGAACTACTGGTACGATTTGAATGATTATTTCAGTGTTAGACAGCCCATTTATCGAGGAAGGCTATAGGCTATATATCATTACGCTGAAATTATTCAACTTATTTTATGCGGACAAAGTCGCGGGTAACAACTAGTAATATAAGTCAGTTAATTAACACATCAACCATTATATTAGGACACACAAATACAAAGTGTTTAAGTAACATCGCAAAAACACAACGGATGGCAGACGAAAAATCTCACGCAAATTTCTAAACAGACTTGAAAACAATTACCGGGGTTGCTACCGTTCAAGATTGCGCATTCCGTTGAAATCGAGAACAAAGGGGGGAGTCAATTTAGAAGACATACTTACGTTGTATCACAAAGGCCATAAGAATTTATTATAATGGAGGGAGCTTACGTCTTTTTACAACCTTCCTCGAAGTCGATGAGGTCCCTGCGGAGACAATGTGAGCTGTTGTGTAGCTTATACGAGACGCTACGGGGAGCGAAGCGTGCCGTATAAAAGAACAGTAGCGCCTTGTTAGAAAATAATGTCGTTTTGTTTATTTTACAGACTCAATAATGAGCCGGACAAAGGGATAGTAACAATTTATGATGCGCCAAAAATGTGAGTCAAAGTTATGTACCGTTTAGAGTGTCCTTTATTGTCAGATTTCAATATTGGAACGACGTAATATTAGGATGCTTTTTTGTTGTACAAGGGGCAAACGAGCAGGCAGCAGGCACCAAAGTGCGTACCGACGCCCATGGACATCTGCACGACCAGGAGATAAGCAGCTGCGTTGCTACCTCTAATGACGAGCTTAGGCTTCTTGCACTTGCATATTATATAAAATATTTTTTTAACACGCGAAAATAATATAGCAAAGTAAATTTTGCGATGCACCAGCGCTGCGCTATCTTATAGCTAAACATTTTATTCGTTTATCCAACTTGATGGCGACTACAAGTCCAATTTTATTCACACGAATAAATGCAACAGATTTAACCAAAAAACTGTTTACATTTTCCATACATCGAATTTAATAAAGACTCAAATTTTCAAACGATATGACGACCGTAACCATTCTTCTGAAAGTTTAGTCTATTTTTAAAATAATAAACTTTTCACAAGTGAGCTAGTAAAAATCCGTTTACGACTATATTCAATTTTTAAGTCGCCCATGAAATTTTATTTCTATTGAATACCAGTACGTTAAAGCTCACATTTTAAGTCTAGACATATAAGAATGACTCTACGAAGGAAAAATTAAGGCTAATTATTTAAACATGTTTCTTTATTTAATGACGGCGCGGATGCTGTATAATTTTGTTCGTCTAGCTCATTGAATAAAATCACTTTTGTTTTTTTTTTCTCCAACGTAAATAAATCACTATAAATAATGAAGACAGAGTTAAGAGTTTCTTTTAGAAAATTTTATTCTCTTTTAGAATCTTTTTTCTTATTTGAAACATCTGAAATAGTTTTTGAAATAGGAGTAGAAAATCAAACCCCTTTTTTAATTGTTTATTAAATAATTTAAAAACTAAGTTCGCATAAATTGTTTCTGAAAAGGGAGATGATTCCCGCTCTGGGTTGTTCTTGGTCCAAAGGATAGCCATTGCTGTTCGTGGTAATGCAGCAAATTTGATGTCAAATGAGCTTGTAAAAGTCCACTTGAATGAAACATATTTTCATTTCATTTGATTTCAAGGATATTTATTAATATAATTTACGAATATGAAAGTCATTTAAAGATCTTCAAATCAGATCGAAAAGTTTAAGAAAAAAGACTAGGACGATGTCGGTAGGTATGTGACAAAAATCTCCTTGTGAAATAAGAGAAGTGACAGCCTTGTTAAACTTATGGAAAATATCTTATGATCTCCAAATACTGGGTTGATACATATTCTTGAAAATCAACTTATTAGATATTAATTTGAACTTCTTTCGGGATAATTGTCGTGTTTATAGAAATAATCATCAAGACATCGCAAACACGGAAAAGCCTTATCGATGCCATTGGAATGTTTCGATGTTGGTGAATTTATTGCTAGACTGGTTGATATTGTACAATCTATACTAATATATAACGCTGAAGAGTTTGTTTACTTGAACGCGCTAATCTCAGGAACTACTGGTGCGATTTGAGAAATTATTTCAGTGTTAGATAGCCCATTTATCGAGGAAGGCTGTAGGCTATATATTATCACACAAATAAAATAAATCGATTTTTTTTCATCTAACGTTACGCAGACGAAGTTGCGAGCACAGGTAGTACTTCATATAATAATCAGTATATATACAGGACTATACAAATATATATATACAGGACTATATGATACACGGACATCTTTTTCCTAAGGTAGACAACTTAGTGCCTGTGTTATAGGTAACACAGCCGCCTGTTATACAAAATTTTTTTTTTTGAAATATATAAATATATACATATGGATAATACACCCAGACTCGAGGTGTATGAGTAAAGATGAAGTCTCAATTTATGTCTAGTGTCTACTGTTGATTTCGAAATATATTTTATTCTTAGATTTAGATTAGATTAGAGCATGATCATCATCGATACGCCGGAACAGTTAATGGCTAATACCGAGCCGTGCGGTATCTTTTCAGCATCATTAATAATAGCAATTTCTTTTCGATCGGGCTAAGCCTCAATTAAGTTAATTTTACTTGTGTTACTTTCCATTCTGGTGGTATCGAGAGTCGGGTAACGGTCCGGCGCTTTGTCTCCAAGATGAATCGTACAGTCCCACTGGCCCTTTAAGATAACGAGGCGTTCACGCGACTGTGACCGTTATGTTTGGATGAATTTATTCAGCATCTACTTCATTTGTAAGGCTTATTATCCCATGTCATAATAAAGTTGTCCAGACAGACAGACGGACAACGAAGTGATCCTATAAGGGTTCCTTTTTTCCTTTTGAGGTACGGAACCCTAAAAATGGTAAGAAATATTATATACATAAGGATATCCTCTTTCCTACTTACATACTTACTACCAGGAGATGAATAAATCGAATAGATAGTTGTTTTATGCGCCTACAGAGATAGATAATATAATATTGTAATTCTTTGTCGAACTAACATTTGCCTATTGGACAAACCTCTGTGGTTTGTAATGTGCAATTTAACGATGTCTTATAATGTATATTGTTACAAAATTAAAAAAAAATATAGCAATAAATAAAAAATAAATATATACTGGATTATATGACACACGGACGTCTGTTCCTAAGGTAGACAACTTAATGCCTGTGTTATAGGTAACAGACGCCTGTTAGTATATTTAGAGGGTTGATGTTCTCGCACAGCTTCAAGGGAGCATAAATCTCAGTACTTGGTATTAATTTAAATACATCTTTAAACATTTCTTAGAAAAAGGGTCTTGACGGATAAATTAATAGATAGAAAAGAACACATTGATGCAACAACGGATTTTCAGCTTTTAGACTTTTTCTTATATTAATTCTACAATTTTAATTTCTTATAACTAAATTTCATGATTTTATGCCAACCAGAAGGACAGTTATCGAAGGAAACAAAATTTTATTCGTTAGTCTATATATACAATTTATAAAACAGAACGATAGCTCGTACATTTTCGTTATACCGCCATCTATGATGAATAACGGAAAACTTTACATTTTTAATTACAAATCGCTTTGGTAAGTGACCCATAGATGGCGGTGTAGATACGTTAATGATATTTTTTTTGGAAGTATCACTGTTATATAAGTGTATTTTTATAAATTAAATTTGGTTAGAAGAAGAATATAAAGAACTGACAATATGAAAAACAGTCTGTGCAAACCTCAATAATTATAATCTTATCTTGCCCGTTTGATTTTTGTTACCTTTATTGTGCTTTAGGAACTAAAGATTATTATTAATAATTAAAAAGATTGAGAAGGCTGTGGACTAATCAGTGGCTGATATTTCAGTTAATCGCTGGTTAAATAGCGCTTTCGGCAGCCGAGTGATAGATGGGTTATCAATTCTAACGCTCGTTTTCAAATATCCGATACTGTCCGTGTTTCGTAAGGCACGTAAGACAGTGGGTCCCGATTAATGTCGTGTTATATTAGTCGTGAGAATGTGGAGATGTTTATCTACATAAAAAAAACACAAAATGGCGTCTGTCGGCTGCGCTAGTTTGATACGCTATAAAACGCTAAACTTATTAAGAAACACAAATTAATATGAAATAACGAATTCCTTTTTACGCCAAACTGGGGTTAATCTACTTACAGCCAATTGCTATGTTTGATACTTGGTAACGAAGTTGTGCGATTCATTTTAGCAAGCGGAAAAGATATGCAGAATACATTAAACAGTCCTCAAACTAAATTATCAAAGGCGAGAATAGTATTATTTTGATAATGAAATGCTAATTTAATTAAATAACACAGAATCTATATATTAAATCGTGAAGCAAAAAATTTGCGATTCATTTTAGCAAGCAGATAAGATGTCCAGAATACTTTAAACAGTCCTCAAACTAAATTATCAAAGACGAAAAATATTAAGTTTGTAGCACTCCAAGTAAATTAATTCTCAAATCGAATGCTAAAGTGTGTTTTAAACTTTTTTTTTATTTATTTTTTTTGCATTTTTTAAATATTAATAATACACAGGTCTTTATTTATAAAATGAATATAATTGTAGAAAAAAATGTATCAAAAAAGTATCCGACCGAGTAGCGCTTGTGTTGTCTGTGGAAGGAATATTTTTTGCTGAATTTTAACGTAAGTTAAAAAAAAAAGTATTACAAAAAACGGAGAGCGCATTTCCAAAAACACACTTACAGTATTTTATTAAGGGAATGCTTGTAAGTAAATTATAGAGAGTTACTCGCTATAAGTGCCGTTTGATGATTTTAAGTATGTGACACTGGTGTGAGCACGAGACGCTTTTATTATAAATTTAATTGATTGCTTATATAAGTTCATTTAATTACATATTTTTGACTTAGCGAACTATTTATATAAAAATGAATCTCAAATTCCCTTAATCACTGCGTCACGCGTGAAGGGTTGGACCCATTACGATAATTCTTTTTTGTTGTATTGTTTAGTATCAGGAAAGGTTCTTATCAAAGAAAAAATTAAGAAAATTGCGCGGAAAATTAAAAAAAATTAAGAATACTTTAACTTCATATTAAATTATTTCTAATGTAACCTTCATGCTTTTGACAATTTAAAGTTTTTTTAATGTAATTTTATGACGTTTGAGATGAACGGGAATGGGAAAGGAAACGGGGGTCAGGGATAATATCATATGATAATAGAATGTTGTAAATAATGAGTAACCCAACTTTCTAGCAGGACAATTTCTGCCGGGTCCGCTAGTTGAAACCTTGATTAAATAGCCTATTTCCTCCTGAAGTCACAATTAAAAAAAATTAACTACTGTCTGGAAATGTGCTTTCTGTCCTAAAAAGTAACTAAAATATAAACCCATATACGCAGACCTAATAGAAAGATGTATGTAATAATGAAATGTGTATTCGGATTTATACAACATTTTTTGGCTAGAAGCGAAACTCAGTGCATATAAAAAGACCAGCTAAAAGATCCATTATAAAAAGTTCCAGAAAGAAGCGTAGTTAAGCAAACTTTACTCATAACAAAGAGTATATAGCATAAAACGTGCTCTATGCTACCAGTTAAGGGGAAGCCTTATCTTAATTAAAAAGATCTTTTAAAAAATTTACAACCGGAAGACGCTTTTTTCAATTTTAAAATAAACTTTGCGGTATAAACGATTGAACACGGCCGGTTTTCTCAGAGAATGTGCTCACCATTAAACAACAATTTTTTGTCACTCTGGAGTCATAATATAAACTGTGTGTCAAGTTTTTTACAAATCAAAGAGAAGAAGAAAATCTGTTGAATTTAGATCATCGTTTTTAGAATCCTTATAATAACTATTTTAATAACTTATATTTAAAATACTTTTAAAATATATTGTAGTAATGAGAAGAAATTATCTATATATTAATACGTGAAGTGACACCTTCAGGTACCATTTTAGGAAAATTGCGGCGACGTAAGAGTACGAAATTTGGCACAATTATGGTTTACGAGAGTGTGCGAATGCTAATAATATTACATAATATGTATTATAAATATATTAAAACTTAAATAAAACCTCACGCACATTTTGTAAATGGATAATGTCAAAGTGTAATCAAACCTTTGCGTATACATCTTTAGGTTTATGGTGAATTTCGACCACCAAACAATCTTTCATATGAATTAATACACAAATATATAGATA
>JANCMC010026410.1:5815301-5831976 GCA_024363005.1 Charaxes varanes
TATACATCTTTAGGTTTATGGTGAATTTCGACCACCAAACAATCTTTCATATGAATTAATACACAAATATATAGATAGATATAACAACAATAAAGAATAACTATTTCAAACAAATGTAATTATAAGTTGCTATAGTTAAAATGGTATACGGAAAAAACCTCAATAAGCAATAATGGTGAGCGAGTCCTCAGTTATAGTCCAACAGAACATCCGTTATAAAAAATTCCTGAAAATACAGTACAGTTAGAAAAACTTTAGTGATAACAAAGAATATAATTTTTTATGCTCTATGGTTACTGTTAAGGCGAAGGACAAATGTTAGTCTATAATTTTTACGCGTAATACATGTTAATGTCGCTAGGTAATTTGTGATAGATATTACAAATTTTATAAATATATCGATAATAGTTGTTGTTAATAATATAATGATTTATTTATGATAATATATTTTAGTTTGTTAATTCAACTGCACTTAAATATATAATATAATTATATATTTAATATATATTATAATATAATTTCTGATACATTTACAACGGATATTCTATAATTAACTTATTAGTACAAAGAAAAAGTGAACACTAGCATACAAACAAGTATGATGAAAAAACTTCTACTGCCATTGGTAAATTTTACACCAACGCGCTATCAATAAACGTCTGCCACCGCATTAATTACTCGACTCAGGTGTTTCCACAAAAGGAATTCTAAATAAATAAAGCCACCATCAATCCACTACTTTCCACAGCGGGAAATATACATTTTAGTACTTGAATAGGTAAGAGTTAAAACTTTGTTACTTCTGAACTATGGTTGAATTTTTAAGGAGAATGCCGAAACAGCTTCATTAAACATATAGTTAAACCAAAATTATTATTAGTATAGTTTTACCTAAGTGGGGGGTGTGGGAAAATGTGTTTTTTGTAAGTAAAAAGATGAGTTTGGCGCCGATCACACAATGTGAACATAATGAAAGAAGATAACACACAGACTTAAAATGTTTGTGCTACATAGCATAGGACCTGCTTTATGGTAAGTTTTGGTTAAATCATGTGTTCCAAACGAAACGAAATTGACAAGATCGTTTAATTTACTTAATGATAGAATTGTCTTAAACAATTTCGCTGTACCGTGCAATAACGTTGCCGAAAATACCTCATAAGCTGTATTCGCATTTCAACAAATAGTTCACAACTATCAAGCCACGAGATCAACTGCCGCGCTTAATTAAAATACATGTAGCAGTCAATACAATGTTTCACATAGTTGATAAGTGATAAACTTGTAAATGAACACCGCGGTATAAACGACCGCGTGGAGAATTTCATAGTGTTAAGTGTCAATGGACTTGCAAATACTAACTAATATTACAAATTCGTTCGTGTGTAAGTACTTGTACACCTTAGTTATGCAATTGATCGGCATTCAATTTTGCTTAGTAACAATTATATAATAATAATAAAACTTTATTCAATTAAAACACCAAAAACATACAAAATAATTATAACCTAAAACCTAAAATAACCGTTATTGGTTAATGCTTTACTTGAAATGGGCACCACCTCAACGTAATGCTGCAGAATTTATTCTGAAACGTTGATTTTCAGGGGCGGCCAATTCCTTGTTGAAGTCACGAACCAACTCACGCACAGAATTAAAAATAAAATACATTAAAAAGAAAACCAAAAAAAGAACAAATATAGCTCCCAGTTATGTAGCACGTACTCAAATAAATCTTATCATCAAAATATTAAGTGACATCTTAAAATATTATATATAATATAACGTTAACAAGTGCTTATAAGTATTTGTTAATAAAGATTTTTTTACTTTAACTTTAAACAAGTGATTTATACATATCATTTACCTACACAAATCGATTTTTTTACGCCATTTTGATTTCTGAACATTACAAATTCCCAAAAATTTATAATATGTGTATATATGAGTTTATAGGGCAACGCACAGAGAACTTTTATCTAATTAATGCTAAGAATCGCGATATTAAAAAATGTTCAAATTAATCGGTTTCAATTAAGATAAAGCATAAATTAATTTATTTATAGCACGCGTAAAAAGCAGTGGCCATCAGCTCGTATTTAAATATAAACGTAATAAAATATTTTCATATTTGAAATCCTCAACATAGTGACACGCGTTATTAGCAGAGATTGCTTAATATTCGGGACGGTGTTATCGTATAGTTGTCAAGTAATAACGAGATACAAATTAATACAAATTGTACTGTGGATTTATTTAGTTATGATCCTTTAATATTCTCAGAAGTAATTTAAGTTACCTTAGGGTCTTTAGACGATATCTATTCATTTTCTTCTCCTTCTTTGGGTGCCTCTTTGATTGGCGAAGGTTGGCAATCAGCATTTTATACTCCACTTTATTTTTTGCTTGTTTTCAAAACAGTTCGGCAGCACTCTCGGATGTTCCGTAACTTCTTCCTGAGGTCAACGCCCCTCCTCCAGCAACTTTTTCCATCATTTATATTAATTTTGGGACTTTAAAATAGAGCAACTAGAGTACTGCAGTGAGTAGTAGAGTAGTAGGGTGCAGTGAGTGTTGCTAATTACAATAAGATTTGAACTCTACGCTCATTCATTGTGGAAATATTTTAGACGCCTTTTATGTGATCAAATGTTTGGCCGAATAAACCTCTTAGATAGAAATCAATTTTTCGTCTAAGCTTCCCTAATTGTTATTGGGACTTATAAAAAAAAACTTATCTTCTTCAGTACACAAGTTGAACCATTTTAAACAAAAGAAGTCATGGTGGCACCACCAATTTTACATTTTTTTAAACAACAATAAACAATTATATTTTATACAAAGATACTGTACTTATAAAACGGAGTTCGAAACCATTTTGTGGCTAGCTTACCATAATCACTACTTGTGCATATAATATAGATGATTTAAATATCGAATGACCAAGTGGCTTTTATTAGGTACTTAAAGGAAAAACAAAGCCTTTTAAAGGCTTAAATGATTTCCCACCTGAATTATGCAGATAGTTTAGTTGGTTCGGTTGCAGATGGTGTGCGAACCTAAGTCGCGCAATTAAAAAAAATACATCCTGCATTGTAGTTTTTTCCTCTTTGAGCTATAGGGAATTTAAGAAAACTGATGAAAAATAAATTGTGTTATTAAAAATCAATGTTACTTCAAAATCACGTACAAATTTTAATTTAAGTCTTCTAATTATTTTACTTATATAAATCTAGCAAGGGCCTAGTCACAGAGTTTTGTAAACAAATTAAAAACGCGGGAAAAATTTAGACGCCATTTGCAACCGTGCGTTCTAAGCGCAAGATTCTGCAACCTATTATTTTTAGATTATAAGTTCGAAAATGAGATATTTAGTTAAAGAAAATATTATTTCTAATTATAATTACGAATAACTCTGTATATATACTTGAATAGAAACTCAAGTATTTTTGAGTAAGATAATTGATTTTGAACTTGTCCTTTCTATTAAAATATGTACCACCGCATTCTTCATGAGTATATTTCGAAAGATATAAGGATACTAAGGTACTTCTACTGGATCAAAAGTTTTATCTATGCGTGTAGAGTTTCGAACTTCAGCAACTTATTTACCAAACATAACATTAATGCTAATCCTTAAGTTGATTTTGACATAAATAATGGATGCTGTGGATTTTCTTCTTCCTAGTATTATCCCGGTCTAGTACAAGGGTCCGCTTAGGTTGTAGAGGACGCGGCTTTGAGGCTAGTTAAGATAACCTATTGCCACCTGACGCCATCCTCTGAACCCCCACGATGTCTGAAAAATCACAACAGCCGAATCCGTGCCTGGCGAGCGGAACGGAATGTATCTGTTTTTACACTTAAATCATCTATTTTTGACTGTTGATACTAAATCATGTATATTATGTATTAAGTATTATAAATCTATTTCAATAAAAGTCAATTGTTGTTTGTTAGTCTCGCTAAAACTCGAAAACCGGACCGTTTTAAATTAAGTTTGTTTTATTTTATACTTCGTATTTCTTTTTGACTGGCCCGTTAGCGTAATGGCCAGTAACCCTGCTTTCTGCTTCGAGGGTCGTAGGTTCGATTCTCGCCTCGAGTCTGGGTATATTATCTATATGTATGTATATACAGCTTATTATGCATATTTCCAAATAAAATAATATTTGTGTATAAGTATGTTTTATTCAAGTATACTTTTAGATACAAGCTTTTGATATGAATGTTAATTTTTTAATAATAGTTTCATCATAAAAACAGTAATTTTCAATTAAGCACTGTTCTTTGTATTCTGTGTTACTGAAATGAATTGCTAACAGGTCCCTGTTGTTATTAAGTTTCCAGTATTTATTTAAAAAATAATTGTTTTGTTCTGACCGAGTTAAAAACTCACATTTGCCGGTTTTTATTACTGGTTGTTATGTTCTCGACGTCGACTTATAATTTTAGTCACTCTAACGCTTGCGTATATCAGATTACATTACATTACATTACATTATATTACATTACGTTACGTTACATTACATTACATTACATTACATTACACTACATTACGTTACATTACATTATAATATAAGAAATGATAGGAAGAATATTTTAAATTACATATTTTTTTTAACACCATTAATCTTGGAACATAATATTAACTCACAAGTGTGTGTTCACGCGACAGCGCTTTTATAACGCAACGCTTTTTTATCGACCAATGTTCTATTTTCAATGCTATATATACACATATATGCTATATTTTCGTATTAACGACGCTAAAAAAGCGCTATAGAGATTAAACGAGACGTTTTTTAAACTCTCGTGCGTATGAGGACTCGTGTACGTACTAATATATATTTTTATGGTTTTTTTTAAGCAATTGAATATGGCCGATAGCCTAACTTCGTTAAAGTTCGTTTATTATTTTTTTTTTTATTTAAATTTTTTATTTAGAGACAATTTTCTTATAAAATATAGTGAGTGCATCATAAACCACAGTCGGTTTTTCTGTGCACTGTTGATTCCTAAACGGTAACTTTATACAAAACAATAATTTATTTATGCATACATTATAAATAGAAGTTATTGTATAATAACTAGTGATTAAAATAATATTAAATACTATATTTCAATCAATTCTATATTAGCTACTTGGAAGCTCTGCTCATATGCTCCCTAATCGTTTTTATGGCTTTCTTCTTTCTTTTCTCATTGTTTAATGTTTTTGTTAATATTATGTTTTAATTAATTCGTCTTTTGATTCATTAGTCAATTCATCATTCAAACAATTTAATCAAGGCACTAAGAACTCCACGTAACTTATCTTTAAAGTTTAATATCTTATTATAACTTACAATATTTAAAAAGATCTGAGGAGTTCGTGGCCTAATGAGTGGTCGGCATTTGAGTCGATCGCTAAGTTAAGTTGCTCTGGCTGCGACTGGGTGATAGATGGGTGACCCATTCTACTGTTATGTTTGAACTATGCATTTATTATTCTATCTCTCTTCCAATTTTTAGGCACAAAAGCTTAAAACTTCATTAATTTCTTTCACTCTTCCTTTCTTATATATAGTTCCATTATACTGAAAATTTAAACACCTATTTCAACCCCTTAGGGGCAGAATTTCCACAAACGGTCTAGCAGATATTTTTTCATTTTTAATTAGAAGAGAATAGCGCAAGAATAAAGTTTTCTGTTTCTAGCTTTTAAAATGACGGACTGTCATTCAACCCCTATTTTATGTCTTTCAAATTCCATTTTCGGCGCAAGAGTAGCCTATGTTCATCCCTAAAAACCAATCTATCCCTATACTGAAATTCATCAAAATCTATTCAGCGGTTTAGGCATGAAAACGTAACAGTTACTTTTACTTTACCAGATATGATGGAATAATCTTGGCAAATTGAATTCTAAGCTGTGTATCATATTTTTGATTCTATCATATCTTATATATTTAATCTTTAAATTGAGATATACTCAGTTTATCTTTCTGTCCGAAATGACAGATAAATTTTACACTGGGTTTTTCGTAAATGTTCATTTTATAGTTGAATCTATAGTTTTGTAAAAATTACTATACATGTATTTGAATTGCTGAGTAACAAAAATAAAAATTTTAATGTCCAATGATGACAGATGTTTAAACATATCTTCGATGTCCAAATATCATAAACAACTTAAAGACCACATATTCTAAACAACTTTAAATTTGCTTTATTTTGGAAATAAAGCAAATTTAAAGGCCGACGATGTATCTCTAATACCGGAGCCAGACATAGCTCAAAGTGTATCGCTAAATAAATACGCTTTTTTTAATACAAAAAATGTTTCTGCGTACATACCCCGACAACGTTATGAGTCGGGGTATGTACAGTCGACCAGGAAGTTGGTTTGCCACGCTAAGGTCGAATGTCGTTTGCACGTCAATTAGTTAAAAGGCTTTTTGCTTTGTGTTAATTTCTAAACAAGTCCTTAGCCAAATTTTCTTTAACTAGGAGCTGTCATCCAAAATGGTAAAAGACTTTCTTGGTCGACTGTACCAAGTGCCATACGGATTAAAGCCTGCTGTTTAACCGCTAAGTTACTGAGGCATTTAAGTATTGTAGAAACAAATAATCCTTTTTATTCCATTTTCTTCAATAAAAACCCTCGAAAGCATATTCATCTCCAACAAATCTTTATCATCAACTAACTGTTTCCCGCGACTTCGCCTGTGTGTGATTAAACTTTCAAAAGACCGTAGACCTCCTTAATCTGACCTCTTCGAAGAATCCGTTCTTAGCGATTGTCTAATAACTATAAAGTACCTCCTTGTCAAGTTTCATTTTTGTACATCGCGCGGTTATCGAGATATATAAACCGTCCTATATAACATCGCCGTAAAGCAGTAAGGAAGTATTCCTAGTGCTCTTTTCCAAAAAAAAAAAATATTTTCTTTTTTCAAAATTCCCTTCGATTAAGTTCCTCGAAAGCGTTTTCATCACGAGTAACACACCGACCGCACAAATGAGAGACGCGCAAATCATTTGCATCAATAACATCGCCAAATTAAAAATTAATCGACTATATATCAATTAACCTCGATACGTAATCGATTTTCGAGTTTTGAATCGAGATATATCGGGACACGCGGTGGGGGCAATAAATCTGAGAGAGTTAATTAACCGCCAGTACAATGCTTTATTAGTGTTTAAAATGGTGTATTGAGTTAAGTGTAGTGCAAAGCACGAGCGGAGCGATCAGTGCTATATTTAAAAAGTGTTAGTTTTAGGGTAACTTATATAATAGTAGTTGTAACCCGCGACTTCGCCCGCGTAAAATTTGGTGAAAATTTTAGCCTGACGGTATATAGCCTATAGCCTTCCTCGACAAATGGGGAATATAACACTGAGAAAATATTTTAAATCGTACCAGTAATTCCCGAGATTACCGCGTTCAAGCAAAGAAACAAATTCTTCAGCTTTATATGTTAGTATATACAGCATCAATGAAAACAATTAGAAAAAATAATTATTTTATAGAGGTATGTAGATTTATTAAGAAAAAAGATCAGTGCTCCGTATTTGAATACCTAGAAGTCAGTCTAACCGAAGTCATAAGTGGGGTTTAGAATTTTTCCACCTAGGTTTGTTTTAATTCAGATATTACAAATCAATGCAAACTCGTAAGAGTTTCAACTTAAACTCGGCTAGACATACTGGTAAGTTATGCCTTTTTATTTATTTATTTATTTAATTAGAACAAACTTACATCCACTTATACTAATTAAAAACATAACTTTACTATTAAAACAAAAATTACAATTAAAAAAAAACATTATCTTCTCCGTTTCAAATGAGCGTAAAGTTGATTATGATGAAAGTTTACGTGGTAAGTGGAAGTGAAGATTTAGGGTCAAAAATCGAACCAAGTAAAACTAGAATTTTCATTTACCTATTCACCAAGTGAAGTGAGGATCTAGAAATTAAAACAAAATACAAATTCCCTTTTTTTAATTGTCATAAAATCACTGTATCATAGGATCGCTTTACTTGCTTTTAAAATGAAACAACAAATCTATCAGAACTCAATACACAACAGAAATACGCCCTAAAACAACTCGCGATTAACGTCTTAAACTTGATTCTGGCGGATTATTGGGTATCTTGTAATGCCGGAGCCAAACATAGCTACATTTGAATGATCATTTCAATGATCATTCAATAGTATAGTGTGGCCGGGGACATTGTGTAACTGTGCAAAGTTTTGTAGTTCTTTGTAGTCTTCAAGGTCAAAAATGTGCGAACACTTTGAGCTATGTCCGGCTCCGGCATAACACGGGGCCAGGCGACAGCAGACGTACAAAAACAAACTAGACGCACTGTAGGTTACAATGCCACTAAATTAAATAAAGCAACAAATATCTTAAGACTTGCACCACAACAAAGAGACGCGCCAAAACAACTCGCGATTAACATCTTAAACCTGATCCTGGCAGATTATCGGCTATCTAGTAACACGGAGCCAGGCGACAGCGGACTGACTAAAACAAACTAGACACATAGCTGTGGGTATTGGTGCATGTTACAATACACGAACCACTATCTAAGAACGGGTAGAACTGGAATTCGTCGACGCTGTCTTCTTGTTAATGCACAAAATAGTATGAAACTTTGCATTATTACACAGGGTATAAAAGACATAGTAGACGCATCCCATGGGTTCAGTACATTATTCTAGATCTAGTGGTGAAAATTTTCGTCGGCTTTTTCTTGAAATGTACAATTTTTTTTAACTGAATACAACATTATCACCAGTCTCAATGCGATTTTAAATCAGAAAGAGATTTCATCAATATTTTTACATCAAACCGCAATGTAAATAAAACTTAAAAATACTAACAGGGGTGGCGCGGCACGGGTCGTTGATTTGTTTTGTGCGTCAATATTTTGTTGACGATTCCCAATGTTCACGATACATTGCGCGCTCAACATAAGAATTTATTAGTCCTAGTTAATAATAAGCCTCTTAAATTTTTATGTAAAACTTTATAGATGTAAATGTCACTTAACTGTGAATGAACTCATGTATTGTTAATTGTGTAATTTTTCCTTTCAATACAGATTTTTATTCATTTATAGTTCGTGAATAGCAAAGCGCCAGAACTCTATCAAAAGTTAAAATTAATTGTAAATTACTTACCTACCATTACCACACTGGTTAATAATTATAATAAAAGTGTCACGTCTCGACCAAGTGTTAAAACTGTGTAACTCATTAACAAAGGAAGGTCGCATTAACAGATTTCTGGCACTCGTTAATTACGGGGAGCATCCGTAAGCACCGCCTACTGCCATTTTAAAGACGATCTTATCAACGCCGATTCATTATTTTTTCCAATATCTCGCCTTCAGACCGTGAAAGCAAGGGCATGGAATTACTCATTTTTAGGCAATAATTTTTAATCAGCCTTTTTTATACTTTTAGGGAGAGTAAAGGCTGACAAATTTCTGCCTGTATTCACCATAGCATAAAGTTCTGAACCTTCTGTAAACCTTTTTTTTTTTCATTTTTATTTAGGGACTTTTATGTCCACAATAATAATGGCAGTCGCATCATACCCTAAACTTAATCTATTTTATATTATTTAACCTGGCTGCTTCTGATGACGAAGCAGCCAGAATACTTTGAGAAATTCCAACATCCATAATGTTTATATGAAACTGACGCTTCAACTGATATCTTTTACGGGCATTCCAGAAACACTCCACCAAAAAGCGTTGTATGTCCATCTCTATTCTGTAAACTTACAAGTGAAAAAAACCTCATTTTTCGTAAATATACTGTATTCTCCCTTTTTGCTTTTTAGTCATTCGCTCTTTACTGGACTCTGCAGACGCAGCATCTTGTCCGGATTTTTAAGAATAATAAAGATAAAAACATACCCAAAACCATATCCAAGACATAATAGACGGATATCCAAATCACTTGCAAAAGGTCATTAGGGCCAGAGGAGAAAATACACATTAATTTAATAATTAAGAGCATTTAAATGAACATATTGCTAAAATTTATTTTTTTTTAAAACTGCTTCATGTTATTTATTTTTATCTTAATTAAACCATTCCTAAAGTTACAGATGATTTTTTGTATTACCTTTTAATGTTATAACAAAATTATATTACTTGAATAGTAATTTAAAAAGTAACCAAATACCAATAGGTGGCCGGTTTAATTTGCCCACGGGTGTACTACTAGGTAATAAAAACGATTGTACTGAGAAATCTTGAAAGTTTTTCAATGTTCAAATTAAGTAAGAAGGTCGTGAAAAATATTAAGGATTCCTCTACAGACAGACAGACACAGAATGAGGTGATCTTATAAGGGTTCCTGTTTTTCTTAGGAGGTACGAAACCCTAAAATCTAAACATATATAATTCTAGTATTCAATGCGAACTTCTTTAAGATCGTGAAATTAAAACAAGTTTTTCATTTAAATCAATATTAAAAATCTTACAAAGAAATAACATTTGATGTCTGTTAAACTTATATCTGTTGACCAATTTATATTACTTTATTTTGCCTGGTTGTAAATTATTTTGTTAAAGACATAACAAAAGCTCGTATAATGAAACTAAAGCAAAATGTATAGTCTATATGTCACTCGTTAAACATAAACGAGAAAATTTTACTTATCTGTATTGTCTATGTCCTTCTAAATATAGACATTATTTTTATTTTATTGAAATAACTACTAAGCTTAAACTAAACTAAGCGTAAATTAAAAGCTCGTGTTAGAGTGAGCGGCAATACACCAGCAGGGATGGGGTTCGAACCGGGTACATTGCGGGTTTCGGCACATTCAACCATTGAGCTATTGAGGTTCAATTGACAGCTATTATTTATTATTGATAACTAGCTGAGACCGCAACTTTGTCTGCGTAAAATTAGGAAAAAAAAATAGATTCTATTTTAGCGTGATGATACATAGCCTTCCTCGATAAATATACTTTTTATAACTTAAAGAATTTTTCAAATAGGACCAACAGTTCCTGAGATTAGCGCGTTCAAGGAAACAAATAAACGAAGTATTCGACTTAATTTATTAAGTATATATTAGTATTAAGTATATATACATATATATAGGAGCCAGGAGAAACATTCCTATAGTAGGGACGGCTCTATGTGTTAAATGCTTTATATTAGAAGAATCGTTTGTTTGTAAATACCAACTTATAGTATACGACTGTTGCTGCAATAAGATATAAATATTAGAAAGAAAGATAGTTTTTCGATTAAATCTTTTTTAGTGAAATTTCACAGCAAAATATATAGGTTTCTATTTCCTACATGCTGCTTTTGAAAAAGCTCAAACAGGTTTTAAGGAACAACATACAGAACAAGTTTGACTTTATCACAGTATTACAAGAAAAAAAAATAAGGAACGATTACGTGAGAAAGTGATACTATTAATCGGTAGGCGTTTTCCAAAAACTGGAGAACTGTGAACAACGAATGCAGAAATATCAAACTGGTGGTATTAAATAGTAAAAACAAAAGAGCTAAAAATCTATATTTAATTTAAGCTTAGTAGGAGGGGGAAAAAGGAATATTAGACATACTTAAAAAGTATTCCTAATATTCTTATATAAAAAAAATATTAGGTACTGCTATCTGATCATTGGAATATTTTTCCGACAGTATACCTAAACATTATTTTAAAAAAATCACGTTTTTAGTGTGTCGATTTTTTTGTATGAATATACAGGATAACCGGTGAGATCCTTACGATACTCGAGGAACTGACATTTATTGATAATATACGAAGAAAAAAAATAACAATAAATTGAAATATTCAATAACAAACATTAATTACCCATTTTTATTACATATTTCCTGCGTCCTATAATATCGAAGCTATTAAAAACTGTGTGTACAGTATTCTTCGAGGCAGGAAACGCATCAGCACCCCTTTTGCTGCAGATGTAAACGTTTTATATCTAAAATGTAGAGTCAATTTGAACTTTATTGCTATTCAATAAAGTTCATTTTAAATTGCAAGCATGCACGGTTGTCTAAGCAATGTAGGTGTGTTCCTATTCCTCGATAAATGACCTGTCTAACACTGAAAGATTTTTTATAATCGGACCAGTAGTTTCTGGGATTAGAGCGTACAAACATACAAACAAACTCTCCAGCTTTATATATTACTAGTTGCGCCCGCGACTTCGTCCGCGTAAAGTTAGGTAAAGAAATATAAATTCAATTTTAGCCTGATGACATATAGCCTTCCTCCATAAATGGCCTATCTAACAACGAAGGAATTTTTGAAATCAAACAAACTCTTCAGCTTTATATATTAATATAGATTAAAAAATAAATAACTCGCAAGGAACAGAAGTATATCCAGTTACGTAGTTAAAATAGAACAATTTTGATGTACAAAAACCGCGTTTTTTAATTTCTTAATAAATTAAACATATCAGTAGCTGACGTCCCACTCTAAATTTTTTACAGCTTTGGCTTTCTCTTCTATGAGATTCAAATGCATTGTTGAATCATACATTAATAAATTTTATGACTAGTTCCCAGTATTGATTTTTGTTATACATAAACAAGCAGAGTTCTCACCAAGTAACATGACAGTTCTTTCAATTTTCGCAAATGCATTGTCAAAATTGAAAACAATATTATGATTTCACGTTTATTTAATCAGCAAACCATAAGTCTGATAAATATGGTTCGATAATGAAAAGAGCTATTGCTATGACAGAAAACATTAATTCTAAATTTAAACATTTGCTTACTGCTCTTCTGGGATATAAACTGGGTTGTGTAAGCTCAGTTTTCTTTTTGATTTAGTATTCTCGTACTGAAAGTTTTAATTACTTTGATTTCGTTTTTCTACTAACCATTGACTAATATCGAAACGTAGCGGTAAAGTACAGTTTAGTTTAAAATTTCTTTTTAGTTAACTTCCAGTACTAAATTAATTCACAATACATTACCTAATTTAGTCGACTCCAAACCTCAGCTAAGCTTTAAGTTTTTCCTTTACTTTGTAACACATGCAAATTTACATTGTTTGGAGTTTCCATACATTGACTAAATACATTATGTGTGTGTTTATTATAAAAGAAGAATGAACGCTGTTCAAGAATTTCATTTATCCTCTTTGAGATCAATGGTTTGAAACAGCTACCTTAATACTTACAGTACCAGGATTCGATACGGACGACGCTTAGAATAAGGGCGTGTAGAGTTAAAGACGTGGTTCTAATAGAGATCAGTGCCCTTAGAACAAACATTTCTATTAATTTTATTCTTTATATCTGAATTTTTTAATGTTAATGATAATTTTAATGAATTATAAATGATTTAATTTTAACATAATATTTAAAATTCCTTACTCTAATCGCACACAAAAATTACAGTTGAATGTATTGGAACTAATTACTATATAACATCATTTGTACCACATTCTTGCAAATAAAGATATGATTATCCCTAAATATTTTGACAGTGCGAGCTATATGGTCTCGTCGTGGCAACATTTTGCATGAAAATGTTTTGGTGGGATAATACTTACCGCTGATAGCTTTATAGAGAGGCTGGCAACCGGCTATGTTGGCGCGAGCTATACGTGTATCAATTGTCAATTTATTTATTCGTAAGTGTATTGAAACAACTTATATTTTCAATTTTAAATTGCGTTTTAAAAGTTGGCCTCTTTTAAAGGGGTTTATTTAAAGTAACGTGCGATTTTGACATTTGGACTCCGTCGATGACCTGACCCTTAATTTAAAGGTATTATGACCTTTTTAGAGTTCCGTAGTACAACAAGTAATTTCACTCTGTCCGTCCGTCCGTCTGTCTGCCCGCAAGGGGCCGCAAGCAAGGGGGGGACCCCTTAGCATTTCCAAACTATTAGACGGAGAGACTTGAAATTTTCAATGTTGATAGAACATGTTAAAAACTCATTAGGAAAATTATTCTGAACGAAATCGGACAACGACTTTTGAAGTTATTTAACAAATACGTTTATAGAAAATAAAAGAAAAACGTATAAATAAAATTAATTAAGGAGCGCGATACCCGCGTAATCTATCTGAAATTTTAAAAAGCAGCTTGCCAAGAACTTTTATTAGGTTTCTATAAAATACTAGCGGACCCGGCAGACGTTGTCCTGCCCGAACGTTGGGTTACTTACTATTTAATACATTCTATGTCCATATAATATTTTTCTCGTTCAGTTTCCCTACCCCGTTCCCGTCAATTGCAATAGTTAAAACCGCTAAGATTACATTAGAAATATTGTAATATGGTTAAGTTTTCTAATTTGCTGATCATTTTTTTTTTTAATTTTTTTCTTTCAGAAGAACTTTGTCCTGATAGCAAACACATCTAAAAAGAATTAGCGAATTCATATTCATATTAATTTATTTAATTGCACATGATTATAATTATACATGATGCCCCGTTAGGGCGTTGCAGTTTTAACGGTTAAATTTTGTATCGAAATTATTTGATATTAGTATAATTTTATAATGTATTAAAGTCGGAAGATGTCAAGAAAATTAGATAATTTTAATAAATTTAATTTAATTAGCAGGAAAAAAAAATGGATAAAAATATTCGGTACAGGCGTTCACGCGTGGTGCCGTAACTAAGGGAAAAATGGATTCATTCTTATAAATATAGATAGTATATTGGTTAATTTGCAGACGTCTACAGGCTACGGATCAATCAAGACGGTGTTGATGTTTAAACTCGACTGGAGTTGGTGATATGAGTATAGTAAAATTTCAAGTATGTACAAAGATTTACGACTCCACTCTGATTATCTTTATCTGCTTCCCATACCTTATACCTCATTCGCGTAAAGAGTTTTGTAGAGAGAATATAAAACATAATTCCTCAAAGAAATACAGACACTAAAATCTCTATAAAGTATTTGGTACGGTTTCAAGCTTCATCGACCCAATGAAAGCGTCCCCAAAATTCAGCCTAATGCAATAAAGGCCCCTCGGACGGATGTTTAAACTTATTTAGGCCCATCTGAAGGTCGCACCCCCTCGATCAGCACCCTCTCGGCTAACCGACACGGGCTGAGCGGCTGAGCGCCGCTATAAATATACTGTCCCTACTTTTGTTTCCTTTTAACTAGCTAAAAAAATTAAAGGCATTTTATCGTCTACTTATACTTTCTTTATAGAGCAATAGGTCAACGGCAGGTAGTTCACCTGAATGACTACGGACGACTATTGCTAAAGGCACTACCAGAAGGCTCGCATTTGCGTTGCCGGCACTTAAGTAATTAGTATGCTCTTTTCTTGAAGGTCCATAAGTCGTATCGGTTCGAAGAAAGGAGCAACTGATTTGAAAGAATATCCTACTTATTATTATAAACGCGTATGTATGTATGGGTTTATGTTTGGCGGTCTTTCACGGAAAAACTACTGAATTGATTTTAATAAAACTTTACAATAATATAGTTTATATATCCGAATAACACACAGGCTATAAATTATAAAGATATTGTGTGAATTGTCCAATATATAACGATAAAGGTCAAAGTAAGTAGGAGAAAATTCTGCCATCTGCAAGCTATTATGGCGTGCACTGCAAAAACCGTTAGAGCTACACGTATATAGTGTATGAAGGAAATGTTTATATAAATAGCTCTACAAAAAAGCCCGCGACAGCATATATCTTCTTTCGTGCATTCATCTATCTTTCCTGTTTCGTGCCAATAACGCCAAATTAGTAAACCATTAAGGAACGGGGACAACACGTATTATAGGATAATGGAACGTTGTAAATAGTAAGTAATCCAACGTTCGGATAGGACAACGTATGCCGGGTCCGCTAGTAACCAATTAAGAAAAAAAGTATATACATTTAAGATAGATTTAAAGGTGTTTGTTAACTGATTAATTTGAATAAAAATATTTTGACTTTGACGAACGTCTGGCGTCAACTATTAATTAACTGTTTTTGAAGTTACAAACTCGTTAATGTATTTAGTTGTGTGACAATAACGTCTTGATTAAAGCAAATCCTTTTGAAATTCGGAAGCGTTATTGTATTGGGTCGTGCTCTCTGTCAGCAAGCCGGGATAAACGGGAATCCAATTTATATATTGACAGGGGAATTTAAACATTATACCGGAGTTATAAGGTTTTGTGTGCTTTAAATAACGGTTCGTGGGGTCAGCCCCAATTAAAATTAAGGCGCGAGACATAAACGTAAGGTGTTATGACTTCGATAAACTATCAGGCGTTGCGTCGTCAAATGGAACGCGAATGCGCGATGCGTGCGAACTTGGTACTTTTGTTCGTAATGTGAAGTGTCCTAATTGAAGTTCGATGCGATCGCGCGAATTCAATTAAGACACTTCTTAGACATCAATATGTTCGATGGCACTTTCGAACTAACTAAATTCGCTCGCATGTCGCATTCGTATTTTATTAGAACAATGCGACGCGACGCCTCACACGAATTTAACATACTTTCAAATATTTCCTTAAAACATTGTAATAAATATATAAATGAACGCTTTAAGTAAATATGCTTTAATGTGAAAATGTTTCGTCTAAGCATTGTATAATTTAAAAAAAAAATAATTAGTTGCAGGTCTCTAACTTGTATATTCTTAGGTACCGCTGTCACCTAAAGGTGGCCAGTTATATTTTTTAA